>JAPEVW010000027.1:302500-617500 GCA_027921565.1 Artemia sinica
CATCCAAATCTATTCAAACCCTCCCTCTTTACACCCTCCCAAGAAGTTCCCATTTCCCTTAAAGAGTTGTTTTGTTTTTTTTTTAATTGGAGTTACGACCAACCACCTTCATCTAGCAAATATCTATCGAGTGGCTTAGCCCGTAGTTTTCTATGGTGGTTGATTCAGAAGAGAGTTCCCGCTTTTTTCTTAAATACGTTTTACCCCTTTTCTCACTCACTTGCTATTTACGCTAAAGGTGGACTCTTTCAAATAACTCTATTTTTTAAATCAATAAAGAACTTTAGCGTAAAGAGCGAGGCGTTGAGGAGGGGACAGCCCCTTTCATATACGGAATAATTTCTGTTCGTTTTAAGTTTTAATGTTGCTCCTTACTTTCAATTAAAAAAACTTTTTTTTAATTTAATCAATAGAAAAATCAGCCTTTTGAAAGTACCTTTTTCAACATTTAAATTTTGAATTAATAAAGGTCATATTCTTATGTAACTTGATAAAAAAAATCAAAGAAAAAGTTTCTTGAAATGAAAGTAAACAATGGTGTCAAACCTTAAAATCAAACAGTTATTCTAGGAGTGAACCCTCGCTCTTTACGCTAAAGTTTTATATTATTATCCCGAAGCGTCTATAAGTAAAATAATTGTGCAGCCTACTGCCTTTTAGAACAACTGGAGCCTTCCTGAGATTTTATGAAAAATATGTTTTATTTTTTATATTTTATATTTTATATTCAAGCACAAAGGCCTACTGGCCTTTGTGCTTGGGCAGGCGTTCAAAGCATTGATGAAAAAAATCCTAATTTTATGTAAAGAGTAGGGGGCTAAGGAGGGGACAGCCCCCACATATACGGAAAAATTTTGTTCGTTTTAAGTTTAATGTCACTCTTTACTTTCATCTGAAGAAAAACTTGTTTTATTTATTTGATTTTTTTTTCATTTTTAAAATCATATCCTGAGTTACCTCAAATTTGAGGAGGACTACCGGTCCCTCAAATACAAAATTTTTCAAACTACGAACTTCTGATAAACATGAAAATAAAAAATGGCTTATTGAAAAGCCTTAAAATTTTTTAGTCCTAATTTAGCTTTGTCTGACTCTGATTTTTTGCTCACTGTGTTTCTATGGAAACATACAAGGTGCGTCCAAAAAGTAAAGAGACTAGCCGACGCGCGACCTTCCAATCACCACAAAAGCGCTCTCAATAGGTGATATCGGTGATTGGGGTCTTGCCAAAGCATCTCACCCAGGGCTTCCACTATCCCCAAACTTTCAGGGACTTCTCCGAAAATCTGTGATTCTCCCCGAAAAAAAATTTGGTTCCCCGAATCTCCGAAATCTCCCCAAAAATCAACCAATCACGGTGTCACCCCTAGTGACTATCCCTAGCAAAGTACTTTAAATACCATAATTTTTCACTACTCTCTTGTTCGTTAATTTTCGTTTCCTGTGTTACTTTGCATAAGAACCAGACCGATACAATTTAAATATAGACGGTTCTTCATATTTTCACAAAACTATCATTTTCCTGCATTTAGATTAAATCATTTCGAATGCTGTATTTCAAATGCTATTAAGATTCTTACATTTATGTCATTCGTTTTCAAGACTATCTTGACAAAATTAGACAAGAATTTTACTTAAAGTTGTTGAACGCTCGGTTGGATCTTGGGTTTTGAAATTGAAGAGGGAGAATTGTTTTGAAAGCCGAATCTTTGTTTTCTTTTACTGTTTTTGGTTTTGGACATACTGTATTAACGTTTAATACTTAATGATTGTACGGGATAATATATTGAAGGAATTGATAAATATAGCCAGGAATTCTTACCATTTAAATTTTTTCTTTCATTCGGTGTGTAAAATTTAATTTTTTTTTTTTTTGTCTGAGAATTGTACTTGTCAGTACTCCCCTCACAATTATTATTCTGATCCCTTCACTCGTGTAATATTTACAGCGTGCGTAATATTTTAAGCTGCAGTTTTAGGATCGTTTTACAATCTTGCAAAGCTGTTAGTTAGGCGAAGGAAATTTGGCTGAAAATATGTTCTGCTCCAATTCGGGATAGCCAAGTAAACTTGTTTAAATATCTAAGCCTGCATTTCAACTTCTAATGCTTGAACAATCTTAGTAACCCTGTATCATAGTTTATATAATTATCTAAACTGTGCCCTGTGATAATTATATAAACTGTGCCCTGTATGAAGGCTAACTCTGAGATAAAAACAAAACAATTTAAAGAAATTGTGGTATAATTTATTTTATCAGGAGAACTGTCCCTAAATACCATAACCCTACCATGAAAAATGTACCACCCCCTCCCCCTTCTAATGAGACAAAATTTAGCTATAGACTGTGTACAAGGTCGGGGAATAGGGGATTTGAATGGAAATGACCCAAAAAATATTATTCATAAGGAAATTTCCATTACAGCTTAAAGTACAAATTAGGCTCATATTGTTTCTTGTCAAGTTTTATATTATTTTCGGACTTATTTACCATGAACTGTTGGTTAATAATGGCAAATAATGTTAGTGTGAAAAAAAAAGAATAAGTAACTTTTATATGATCTGTAGCCTATATCTATCATATCCAGGCATTAGATAGGCTGATATAAAAATGAGACTGCAATAATTACTATATTTGAAACATGGATGGTCGCAGGGTTGGTGGGAGGGGTGGGGGTCTAATCGGTGACTATATAGTAGTTATGAGGTTAATCAAAATAAAGGAAAGCCTAGTAGAAACAAACAATGAAAAAAAATGTATGTGTCGAGGGGGTATTTTCCGCCGGGGGGGGGGGTATTTTCCGATGGTATTTTCCGCGGGCGTACTTTCCGCGGAGAGCATTTTCTGCGGGGGTACTTTTAGCGTAAGAGTTTTTTCTGCGGTTTATTTTTTATGAGGGGGAGGGGTACTTTCCGGTTTTATCATCGGGGAGATTTTTTTGGGGGGGATAAACACCTAAAACCTTAGAATCAGCATGAAAAACCAATAATGTGTCAAGTGCAGTCGAAGCTCTCTTTTAATTTAAGTTTAAATTTACTTGTTTAATTTAGTTCTTGTTTGTTTTACGTTTTAATGTTGCCCATACTTATAGGCTGAATTTTGTCTATTTAATTTACATAACTAGAAACCGCAAACAATATTTGTTTTTAAACTTTATTAATAAATTGCTGAGATCCATGACTTAATAAAAGACTGCTACTGGTATTTACAGTTCAAATGTGTTTACTTTTTTTTTTCCAATTTTGAAGTTTTTGCCGCAATATCGGCAATAAGTGTTTTCAGCTATGGTTTCCAATCCTGTGCTCTGGCTCTAAAACCTACTCTGTAAAAGGATTGATTTACTACGCGGTTCCAAGCCCTACTTGAGCCTGAAACCGAAGCTAAAACAAATTATGTCTCCCGAATTTTCGCAGCAAAGTTCCATTTTGTTTTTCCCCCAAAAATTCCCCATTTTTAAAAACTTGTCCCCGAAAACTCCCCGAGTTTTTGAGGCTTGTCCCCGAATTTTAAGATTCGAGAGTGGAAGCCCTGATCTCACCCCGTGGCAGTCGCTTCTGGACAGTGACAGAGTGAGGATCGATAGTTTTGCAAAGTGTGTTTTATCATTTTGGTCAAGGGATAAAAAGTAAAAATGAAGCGGACAACAGAGCAGTGATATGCCATCAAATTCTGCTTTCTCTTGGGCAAAACTGCTTCAGAGACTCTTGCCTTCATTGAGCAGGCCTGCGGAGACCATGTCATGTCGAAAGCCCAGGTTTTTCGTTGGCACAAGAACTTCAAAGATAGGCGGGAGACTGTTCAGGACAAAGATCGATCTGGACACCCTTCAATGAGTTCATCGGATGAAAACGTGTCATAAGTTAAAGGACTCTTAGATTCCGACCGTTGGTTGAGTCTGCGTTTCATAGCGGAAGAACTTAACATGTGAAAGTCGATTGTACACATCATTGTAACCGAGAATCTCAACATGAGAAAAGCTTGTGCAAAATTGGTGCCAAAACTGAGTGATGAACAGAAACAAAGACAAGTTGACCTGTGCCGTGAAGTGGTGGAGATTGTGGAAGGTGAAGTAGGCTTTTCAGATGCCGTAATAACAGGCGACAAAACATAGGTTTTCCAATGCGACCCTAAGACCAAACGCCAGAGTTCCAAGTGGCACACAAAGGGGTCTCCACGCCCCAAGAAGGCAAGAATGGTGAAGTCAAAGGTGAAGACCATGTTCATTGTCTTTTTTGACAACAGTGGGGTGGTACACAGTGAGTTTGTGCCTCAAGGACAAACTATCAACGCTGCTTTCTACAAAGACGTCCTTGCGCGACTGCACCGAAACGTGAAGAGGAGACGACCAGAGATTGCCAATCGATGGAAGCTCCACCACGACAATGCTCCGAGCCTAACCGCCTTCCATGTGACGTCGTACCTGGCCCGGATAGGGGTTTCAACTTTACCACAGCCTCCGTATAGCCCTGATTTAAGCCCGACAGAGTTTTTTCTGTTCCCCAAATTGAAATCCGTCCTGAAATGTTGCTGTTTTGATGACGTTGCTGCCATCCAGAAGGCCATAACCAAATCTTTAAAAGGCATTTCGGAAGCTGACTTCGAGGGAGTTTATGAATCATGGAAATCGCGTTGGCAGCAGTGCATCGATGCCCAAAGGAACTATTTTGAAGAATTTTGAAGTGTTTTTAAAATTGGATGAATTAATTCCTCTTTATAGATTAAGTCTCATTACTTTTTGGACGCACCCTGTATATCATACTGACCGAAGACTACGAAAAAATTACTCTTAAACCCCTTCAGACTGAAGGGGATTAAATATTACTAATCAGAAACTAATCAGAAATTACTAATCAGAAACATGAATCATTAGACCGAGTTCTTCCTTCTTAATTTGACTCGAGATTCCTATATGACAAACTTGGAATCTCAAAAAAGCTCGTCATAAGTAGAACTAACGAGACTCTCATCTTAATCAATTATTTCTTCGTATCAAACTTAACATTAGTGGAAAACTGCCACATTGTGGGCATAAAATCTTCTAACATTTTCAAATAAATAATTTTCTAAATAAAAAAAAATGAGATAACTCACTTAAATCTGAAAGAAATTATAACAGAAAGTATTAACTATTTCCAATAAATATTTATATAGCAAAATAAACGAATAAAAGTATTTCTAAACTAGTATATTGTTAATAAATAAATATTTAAAATAAACAAAAAAGGATTCTAAATAATGGCGAAAATGAAAGTTAAATATTTCTATGCAGAAAATGAGCCAAACCAAAGTTGCTTCTGTATGATAAAAATAACATGAAAAGAAAAGGATTAGATATCAATGTGTGCACTGCTAGGATAACTTCTTAGTGGCTTAAACAATGGTGGAATGTCTGCCTTTTGAGGAGAGCTTTCTGACTCTCAATAATATTCCATAGGAGATGGTATACGCCACGCGCGGTGGAAGGGTGTTTCAAAGGTGTTCATTTGGTGAAAATGGCTTAACTGGGGACACTCTAATATGTACACCATGTGGTGGAGTGTTTAACCCCTTGGATATTTTAAAACGTTGCTCAAACAATACTTCTTCAATAATTTTTATTGTGATCCTTATATATTTTTAATCAGTGATCCTTACATTATATCCTTATATTATATATTATATGCTTATGATCCTTATATATGTGATCTTTATATATTTTAATATTTTATCCTTATATATATTTTCAATATATATTTTTATGTTTTAATCTTTTCTTCATTATGCATGAAAGTTTTTTTCAAGTAGCTTAGTTTCAAAATTACTTTACTTCATAAATGCCAAGCAAAGCACGAAGCTATAGGTTGCTACAACTACTACTACTAACAACTCACCGAAGCACCATGCAGCCTGAGGTCAAAACACCTACGCACGCTCCTCCTCCATCCCAATCTATTCATAGCCTCGCTCTTTACACCTTTCCAGGAAATTCCCATTTCCCTTAAATCTTTCCTTACTACATCCGCCCACTCCAGTCGAGGATGACCTACTTTCTGTTTAGCCCTAGACAATTGGCCAAAATAGACAATCTTTGGCAATATGTCATCCTTTATCTGCAAAACTTACCCTAGCCATCTCAATATTTCTCTCATTATATCCTTAGAAAGCTGGATTGAATCACACTTTTCGTACAGCCTATTCCTACGTTTTTCGGAGCACCCATGCTTCAGAACCAGATTTAACCACTGTCATCACTGTAGCTTCCAATATTATATTCTTGGTTCGCAGACTATCTTCCTATTCTTCCAAACTTTTTTTCAACTGTGAAAAAACACCCTGGGTCTTGACTATTCTACTTTTAACATCTTCCCTGCATTCACCGTCTTTACTAATAACACTACCAAGGTAAGTGAAGCTGTCCACTTGATCGATCTTTTTGTTACCCAACGTCACCTTTGATCTTCACTTTTTCCTAGCCTTAGCAACTTAGTCTTCTTCTCATTAATTTTCATACCTATTCTAGCACCCAGAACTCGCAAAATCTTTGCAAATTCCTTCCTTTTGCTCACACTTTTATCTGAGATGCTTAAATCATCAGCATAATCTAAGTCCAGGAAACAGTTTCTTCCCCATTTAATTATATGTTCGCCTATTGCCTTTCCTGTGCTCCTTAAGACCAAGTCCATCAACATGATTCATATAAATGGGATAGAGCACAACCCTTCTTAACTCCTGATTTAATACGAAACCAGCAACTTACCTCATTTCCACCTTAACCAAGGGATTGCGCTATTTTGATAAATGAAAATAGATATAAAAATTATCTCGCACAAAATATTACCTCATTTTGTTAATGAAGAGAGTGAAGGGCTTCCCACTCTTTGCCACCTATTATACATCTTGGAACGTGACTTTCTCCGAAACACGTGACAGATTTTCGCTGCACGGCACTTCTTTCCACGACACACTTCAAAATTCACCACACACTTCTGTCATGCACACGTCCCTTGGTGTTTATCCTTTTCGAAAGTGAACAAACCCTCGAGAGAATGTTTAATCAGCATATTGTACTGCTGAACCTATTCTCAAGAAATTGCTTGAGCATTAGAAAATTATATTTTATAATTTTCTAATTTTATTTTTTGTCCTTCCTTCTTTGCCCTATAATGCGGGCTGTACTATCCAACAACCACCCTTGCTCAAATATCCCATTTTTCAGAGAAAGAAAGATTTTATTTTGAACCGTTTTGCCTATTGGGAATGTTTATCTAAGTATATTTAGTACACAGTTAATGAAATTAGGTTGTTAATACTACTAATACTACTACTACTAACAACTCACCGCAGCACCAACCCGCCTGAGTCCAACATAGCTACGTGCGCTCCTCCTCCATCCCAATCTATTCAAAGCCTCCCTTTTTACACCCTCCCACGAACTTCCCATTTCCTTTAAATCTTTCTTTATGACGTCCTCCAACCCCAGACGAGGACGACCTGCTATCCATCTAGCCCTAGACAGTTGGCCGAAAAGAACAATCTTCGGCAATCTGTCATCCTTCATCCGCACAACGTGCCCTAGCCACCTCAACTTGTCTCTGATTATAGCCCTGGAGAGCGTTATTGAACCACATTTTTCGTACAGCCTATTGTTTGAAATGCGGTCAGTCAGCCAGATACCCAGAACAATCCTTAAGCAATTTTTCTGGAAAACATCTGGCAAATCTTCATCCACTTTTCGGAGCGCCTATGCTTCAGATCCATATTTGACCACTGTTATCACTGAAGCTTCTAATATTCTAATCTTGGTTTGCAGACTTATCTTCCTATTCTTCCAAACTTTTTTTAACTGTGATAAAACACCCTGAGCCTTGGCTATTCTACTTTTAACATCTTCACTGCTCCCACCATCTTTACTAATAATACTACCTAGGTAAGTGAAGCTGCCCACCTGATCAATCTCTCATTACCCAACGTCACCTTTTCATCTTCACTTATTCCTAGCCTTAGTGACTTAGTCTTCTTAACATTAATTTTCAAACCTATTCTAGCACCCTGAACTCACAAAACCTCTAAAAATTCATTCATTTTGATCACACTTTCATCTAGGATGCTTAAATCATCAGCGTAATCTAAGTCCAGGAGACTTTTTCCTCTCCACCTGATTCCATGGTCTCCCACGGCCTTTCCTGTGCTCCTTAATTCCTGTGCTTCAATTACACATAAGTTTCCGTTATTTTTTGTGTAAAAATCATTATCCACAATGAATTTCTCGTAAAATACAAAATGATGAGTTGTAGTAAGCTCAAAACACCAATAAAACGGTCTTTCAGCAAATAAAAACGGTCATCGAGAAGCGGTGCGGTGACTCGTCATAATTTTGTACTGTTTTGAATTCAAATGCTTCAGTAGCAACATGTGCATTTTAGATTTCAAAAATAACTCATAACATCCTGGGAAGATTTATAACAGCGCACACTTTTTTCTTTTTGAAAAGACTTTCTCCAAGATTGAAATGGTTAATGTGAATGTAAGTAGAGAGGGGGGTCCGACTCGTGAGGGGGCACCATATATGGGCATAGAGTCCCTAGGGAGAACACCTGTGCTCTCAGTCCGACGGGGGGGCACCATATATGGGCATGGAATCCCCAGGGAGAACAGGTTTCCGAGAAATTGATTGCGTAACCTAGCCTAACCTCATGAGCTCGTGACGGGGGGCACCATATATGGGCATAGAGTCCCTAGGGGAAATGGATTTCTGAGAACTTGATTGCGTAATCGAAGGGGAAATGAATTTCCGAGAACTTGATTGCGTAATCGATTGGGAATTTTATTGATCCGATAACGGGAAACAAATCACGTGTTTCCTTCTAGGCCAATCAGAGGGCTGGTTACATATTAGCGGGAGAAGATCGCAGAGAATATAAGGAAAGGATTTTTGCTATAGTTTCTATTAGTATGTGAATAGAATTCAAAGGAGTGAGAAGAACAGTTTAACTTTACTCATTTGGATATATATATTTGTGTGTTGATGACGAGTGGAAGGTTTACCCTATTAGAAGTTGATAGTGGAGTTGATGGCAATAATACAAGAGCACCAAACATTGCGGTGGAAATCACGAAAGGATCACGTCTTTGTCTGGAATGGGATGCAGTATAGGCAAGATATGTGATATCCTTGAGCAAATTTAAAATGGAGGATCAATTATGTTTCGCTGCAAAAGTTGATATAGCACATGTGAATAGACTTCAATGTGCTTTAAGTGCATTAGTGAAACATATCGAAGACAATAAACTCTATCGCTAAGTGTACATGCTTAGTATTATTATTGTTGTAATTATTCAATAAAATTGTTTCGAAATCGAAAATGTTCCCTTTTCTTTTCGAGTCAGGTTAGGTTAGGGCTAACGAATCATGGTCAGTCTAGAGTCAGCAGTCAGAGTGAAAGGATTGAAAAATGAATAAGTTTGAGAAATAGAGATTTAGATCAAATCTAGTGTTTATGGAAAAAATTTATTTTGGATGACGATTTTCTCGAGTTATCTCTTCAACGCAGAATATTCTCTCGGGGAACACTTGACAATACAATGAAAACTGATTCTCCCCCATTGGACTATTATATGAAACTTTTAAGATGTGACTCAAATGCTTATACTCAATTTATTGATATATTAATTGGAACAAAGCAGAATCATATCGTGGATACACTTTTGAAAACATTGCCAATGGATTCAATGCAGATGGCTCCTCCTTTGAAAGAGGTGACGTCACAGAGCTACTCCTCTCCCCATTCCCCTCACTGAATTTATCCATCGGCAGGGACGATCAGTTTCGTTTTAGCTGTGAGAGAGTTGACATCGGAAACCAAAAAAAATGTTCTATACATGTCCATTATGCATGTACACTGTTGGCAGTTGGACTCAATGTGAGAATTGTACAATTATTGATGACTATAGTGAAAAGTGCAAATTATGTAATCCTTGTAAATTACATAGAGGCTATGCAGTACAAATTAAAGGATATAATTCATGTCTTGAGGAGATTTGTGACTCCCACCCTAGAGGACATCTTTGCTCCAATTGTCACTATGATAAATGTGATCAGTGGGAGAATACTTACCCCACTATGATTGGAAAGAATCCCAAACATGATTTTAGTTTATTTCTACGAGATTGGTATCGTCCTGGATTTAAATTATTCTGGGAAGAGGAATCTGG
Source organism: Artemia sinica (assembly GCA_027921565.1). Taxonomy (NCBI): domain Eukaryota; kingdom Metazoa; phylum Arthropoda; class Branchiopoda; order Anostraca; family Artemiidae; genus Artemia; species Artemia sinica. Next base: position 312,693 of record JAPEVW010000027.1, read on the forward strand.
TCTACGATTCAACTGTTGGGGTAACAAGACAATTTGGTTTCTACGTCATCGTTGTGACGACACTGCCTATTATGACTATAAACCAAGTGATTTTTATTTGGCAGTTACCGAATGTGATTCACTATTTGAAAACACTGTATGTGATATTGCTTTAAATAGACAGATTGAAACTCGTGAATTTCATAATATGAATGCAAATAGTATCATTGACTATACAAAGAGATATGACAAGAGTGAAGTTACATTGTACTGTAGAAAATGTGACCCTGTCTTTGCAGTCAATCAAGATCAATATACAGTGAATCCAAATGATTTACCGGCATTAGTGGTTCACGACAGTTGCCTATACACCGATGAAGAAATCTAAATTGAAGATTTAAAGACATTGTTGTATATATATATGCATTTTATTAATAAACAAATTCACAAACATTTTTTATGCATTTTACTCGTAGGGCACTGAAATCAATATTATATAGGTCTGAGAGGATATTTTCCACTAGAAAGTCGTTCAAACGTGGATTATCACCATAAATGTGGAGAAACGGCTTGTAAGTATAGCCGCGACATCGGAACACAAAATATAGTAGTGCATGAAAGCCACAGCTTTTAGTCGTTAGATCCTGAACCCTCTTCCGATTTTGAATAATAGTTTTCCCACTGCTCTCAATATAGTTGCTGATGTGGGGTGTGTAAAATGTATAGAGTAGACCAAGAGGATCAAAAAATTCAATCTTCTTCATTGTTTGAAAGATGCATAGCCAATGACCCGTCAGCACAGTCGACGGACTGCTGTTAACAATAATTAAGCTATTGTTTGCACTTTGAATTTTTCCAAGAAAGTCCGAGGGCAGACAATAGGATTTGTACTGGGACATGTATGGATCCATATTAAATACATTGATTACTTGACTGGTGTTCATGGCGCCAAGTCTAGTAGAACACTGCCTTCGGGAGTGATTTCCCAATAGGTTTCATATTGATTTAGTGAGATTAGTGCAATACTCTCAGCCAATGGGTCGGCAAATGTACACTCTAAACGCACACTCCCCGTACGTACTATACTCATATCCTTTGTGCCAGACAAATCCAGTACAATGATACCATGTGTTTTAGCAAACATATCTTCGGTTATACCATTTTCAAATAGTTGCGAATCATGATCTAGGGTTTGCATGGTCAACTCATACAATGTTCTATAGAATTTATCAAAAGATAGATTGTAGAGTGGGATGCCGTTTACTTTGCACACAAGAGATAAGAGTCCAAACATCTCGAATTTATGTGGACATCCAGTCACCGATCCTATTGCACTAGCGCTTTTTACAAATGCCAAAGCAAGTTTTGACGGAATTTCAGCCATTGATAAAGGATGAGTCAGTGAAGGTGCGTGACCCCATGGCAATATGACGTTGATTGGTGATTGTATGAGGAACAAGTAGTTTAATATTATTTCCATTGGCTCTCAGTTTTTCCACTGCCAAAGCAACAGAACTCATGACTTGTTGTTTGCGTACATGAAGTATTGCCGAGGTGAGGGAGAGAGTCACATCAGGATTGGCAGCAAGTTCTTTTCTCAATATGAAATTGGATGGTGCAAGCGTTAGTTTTATATCGACTTTAACATTGGGCGGTAGCCATTGGGGTATATTAAATATTTCATGATATATTTTTCCAACTAGATGTAATTCGCTAGTTGTAGCATTTTTAAGTGCATCTGTATTATCAGTATTAGTAATATATTCATATCCATTGGAGGTGCCTCTCAATTCCTTGTATGACTTGGGTGTCATCAGCATGAATTGCATATAGCTTGTATAATTTGAGAGATTATTGCTTGTGCTCACCAGCGTGCCATTGATGTAGACACTGATTTGACGAAACAAATTATGTAATATACAATTTTCATAGGATATTCCATCGGCCCGAATTGGCATTATATTATCGGATTTTCCGAAGCACTTTTTTTAAAATCCTTGCCAGAGCCCCAATCGTATAGTGTAGAGGATGCAAAATCTGTCGCAGCCGGTACAAGATATTTTCTAGCCAGAGGTAGTGCAGAGCGAAAGAGCTTAGCAAACCAACTGCCAAGACCGTAGCCAGACATTGACGAGCGACCTTTGTAATAGTCCATTCCATTGCCCTGTTGTCTTGGGCCAAGAGTATTAACATAGCAGTCAATATCAGGACAAATGAATACCACTTTTCTATTAGACATCTTGTTGTTGTTGTTGTTGAACGATGGGCCGAAAATGGCATGTAATCACAGCCAAACCTTTTGAAATTGCTATGGGATCACCCAATTCAGTTCGTAGTGTTAACTGACAGAGTTCCAAATATGAAGTGTTTACGGGAATATATTGAAGATGCTTTATATTGTAGCGGTGAATATGTTCTTGATTGGTTTTTCGTTCAAGAGCTCGTAGGAGGGGAACATTTGAATTACCAACCCGAGATGTTTCCACAAATGAAGCGTATAGAAATATACAAGTGTCCGTGGAGAAGGCAGGCGGATAGTCAGCAAAAATGAAATTAGTGTTTCCGGCACTTTTACCTTTGATTATATTGAGCTTAAAGCCAAGAACATCCTTTAGGTTATCATTGAAAATAGCCTTTTCATCGGCAATAGGTGATCTAATGTAGATCTTACCCTCCTCCTTTGAATAGTTGAAATGAAAAGCTCCTTTTTTACGAGCGGAAATTCTTTTATTAATAGAACGACATAAATCATTCATACAGGTGATTTCCTAGTAGGGTAATTCAATATATGGATAATCCATCCAATTGATTTTTTGAATTTGTTCTTGATCACCTGAGGGTGGTGGCGGCCAATCATAGGGTCTAATTTTTATATCATATTTACGATCTTTTCTCAGGATGTCGTAGGTATTTTTGAGAATACAGTCGACAAGAGCCACTTCATACGCGCCCTCGAATTTGATGGTGGGGGAGAGTTTCGTCCAAAAATCACTTGTTCTATTCAAGTCATTGTAGAGAGGATCAGAAACATTGGACATAAAAGTCACATAGAAATCATTGGGCATTGTTAATATCTTCAGCACTGACCCAAGAATCAAAATCTGAGTTGTATTCTAGCCAGCGAACAAGCAACTGTCTCTTGCCCCTACGAGTACGACTCTTTAATATCTTTTCAATTTGATAAATTTCACTAGTGTTTCTAACTTTTTGCAGTTCATATTCATAAAAACCGCCGAGAATCTCATCATCTTTGGTGTCTCGCAGTCGATATGTCGTGGGTTCGGTGTCCAGGATTTTGGACACTTTAAAAAGTTCAGTGCTCCATAAATAATTCCCCTTTTCAAAAATATTGTTGGTTCTATTAATTCGAACAGTATCACCAACATTGAATTTCTTCTTCACATTTTTTTTTCTTTTTCGTCATTGGAGTATTGCTTTAGAAAAGCATCAAATGTATTTTCACTGTAATGAACTTCCCGAGGGCTTGAGTTGGACAGAGATCGATGAGGTCGATGGTTGTATATTCGCATGATTTTATCTAAATCATTAATAAAAGCAGATGTATTTTTCAGTGTACAATATCTTGAAATTAATAGACGAATCGTTCTTATCAATCGTTCAGCCAATGCAGCCTTTATCGGGCTGTGACTATGATAAAGTGTTGTATTATATTTCAATAGAACCTTTTGCATATGGGGATTAACAAATTCACTACCACGATCCGATTGAATTTTTCTATAGCAATCCTGTTCAAGAATACTTTCAATGGCCTGAGCAACTTCAACACCTCTCTTTGACCGTAATGGAATGGCATAGGCATAGCGACTAAAGACACTGATTGCCACCAGAATATATTTGTAGGGTGCATTGTGACGCCGTTGAATTGCGTCTAAAGTTAAAAGATCCGTTTGCATTATATGCAGAGGGAAAGGCTTTAGTTTGTCGATATTGTTTGCCACGAAGCCTGTGATTCCGATGCAGTGTGTAACTCGGTTCATTCTGTAGATACTCTTTTGCTTTTTTTAATGTGCTGCCAGAGACAACTTTAGAAAGTGTTTCGGGGGAACTTAAACTTCCCGCTTCACAAATATTTTCATAGACACCTTTCAGAACTTCATCCATTTTGAACGCAAACACGTAGTGTAATGTCCACTCCCCTTTTGCACACTGGAGGGTGAATCAATTCGTCTTCGCTTTTGACTAGCAGCCACAGGTGTTATAAAATCATTGCTGCTGCTGCTACTATTTTCAAATATTGAATCTTCTTCTTTTTTAAATGGTGCTGGTGGTGTTGTTGGAGGACTATATTCTCTTAGTTTTTTTAGAATTTGCTTATTGCCAATAAGACTTTTGGGAAAGTTTGATACACTTAGAAAGGTGTATAGATTATTGTCAAATGATAAAATTCCTTTACGATTCGTCACCATATCACAAATCAAATCAACTAGATCATAACTTTTTTCCTGAATTATAATTTGTTTCCCTGTGCTGTCGACTTGAACTTGATGTTCATCACCAGTTTCCAACACGAGATATGATAATACTCTTTTACTCTGTTCTCGATAGGTCACTGGCAATAGGTTTCCAATTTTCAATACAATTGAATTCAATTCCTTCTCCTTTGATTGTGTTGCTGCTGCAGAATCTTGAGGAGATGTTTCCTGTTTAGAGGGATCGGTAACAGCGACGGCGGGTCTCTCACGATAAGGTCTATGTTTGTCCACACGTCGCAATGCATCTTGAAGTAAAAGCAGTTTTTTGTCATCGGCAATATTCTCATCATTAATAAATTTGCTTAGATTGTCTTCAAAATGTTCGACGGGCGAGAGGACAAGTTCAAATGGTGTCAATTTATAGGGTTTAGCCATTCTCTCTAGAGAAAACTGTTTACAAGTCCTGCAATTATTGGCAGTAAAAGTGTGAAAAAGCTACCGCCCGCTTGGAGGAGACGTTTTCTTTTAAAAACTTTCCCTTGTTTTTACAAGCCAAGGCGCGTACAGTGGAACGATGTTGCTTTGTCTGTTGTCTAACACCTTCTGGCAGTTGAACATTGCCCTCGGTTAAATTTAAACAAAGTTCAGATATTAGATTAATGAAATCATTGTCAACACCATGTTTGAGTATAGCCTTCCTGAGTCGAGGTTTTGAAGTGCTTAAAACGGAAAATAAATCCCGTTATTCGTGTAGTTTCTTCGGTGTCATAATGTCAACTAATAGCCTTTTCTAATGTTCACTGGAAGATATACTGTAATTTCTTTGTCGAAAATGTCGGTGACTACACGTAGATCCTCGGGCGTGCTCTGATTAAGATCCAGCAAAATGTAACCGTAGGGCTTATTAGTCGCCTGAGTGTACGCTGACAACAGAAATTTAGGGGCGCCGGGGTATATCTGTTTATTGAGAGTTATTAGCGAGCTAGAATCACGAACAACTCGATAGATAATATAGATGGTGCAATTCAATGCAAGGGTTCGCATACATTTGCTCTGATGAAACAGATTGTGTATAACTAGGGTTATGGAAATCTGTTCATGGTGGGAGCGAACGGTGAACAGTTGTAGCATTTCCTGTGAGAACTGTTCAATGGATTCAGCCAAATCATCAATAATCAGCCACGAGTTCGGTTCAATACTATTGAAAACATCAAGTCCCCGTATGAATTGTATTGGTATGGTTGTTGCAATAGCTTTTATTTGATCGTAGGACTCCTGCCAAATACTATAGCAATAATAAATTTTCTTTGGTTTTTCCAAAAACATTTTCTGACAATTTTGAATTATTTTAGCTAAAAGTGTTGTTTTCCCCGACATTGAGGGACCACACAGAAACGATCTGAAGGGTGTTTTAAATTGATACATGCTGCTGCTGCTGTTGTTGACAACAGTCGGACTACAACTAACTGTAAATCATACGTGTCCAATGAATAAGTAGTAGTAGTAGTAGTAGTAGTAGTAGTAGTAGTAGTAGTAGTAGTAGTAGTAGTAATTTTCCCATAGATCTATCTAGTACGTTGTTAACAAGAACAACAAAAGCAATATTTCATGGTCATTTATTTGACATGAAAACTCTATTTGTTCAACATGAACAACAACAACAACATAAGAATAACACTTTATGTAAAACAAGAACCTGACAAAAAAACAATATTTCATGGTCATTTATTCAACATTAAAACTCTATTTGTTCAACATGAACAACAACAACGATAAAAGTGACATTTTATGTACAACATAAAAAAAACAAAAAAAAAACACTTTTGTTCAAACATGAACATGAACAGCAACAACAACAACAACACTTATTGTCTTAAAAAAACACTTTTTGTCCAGCGAGAACACTTTATGTACATTAGTACACACAGGTGCTGATAGGTGCCAGGTGCTGATAGGGTAGTAAATGAGTTTCTTAAATATGGTGGCTCTGAGGTTAGAAATAAGTTATTGGAGATTATGAATATGATTTTTGAAAAAGGGGAAGTACCTAACGATTTTAGGAAAACCTTAATTAAGCCACTTTATAAGAAAGGTGATAAAAGTGAGTGTGGTAATTATCGAGGCATTAGTCTGGTCTCTGTAGGTAGCAAATTGCTTAGTAATATGATACTTTTTAGACTGAGAGATGCCGTAGACAAAGTTTTAAGAGAAGAGCAGTGCGGTTTTAGAAAGGTAGAGGATGTGTTGACCAAATTTTCACTCTTAGGTTAATAATTGAGAAGTGCCTAAGTTTTCAAACACCTTTGGTCCTCAGTTTTATAGATTATGAGCAAGCGTTCGATTCTGTTGATAGAGGAGCTTTAGTAAAGGTTTTATCCTTGTATGGTATACCAGACAAATACATTAAAGTGATTAGTGCTATGTACGAGAATAACACTGCTGCGGTTAAGGTAGGAAATGAGGTTAGCAGCTGGTTTTGTATTAAATCAGGAGTTAAGCAGGGTTGTGTTCTATCCCCCTTTATATGGATTATTTTGATGGACTTTGTTTTAAAGAGCACAGGAAAGGCAATGGGAGACCACGGAATCAAATGGGGAGGAAAAAGTCTCCTGGACTTGGATTATGCTGATGATTTAAGCATCCTAGATGAAAGTGTGAGCAAAATGAATGAAGTTTTAGAGGTTTTGCGAGTTCAGGGTGCTAGTATTGGTTTGAAAATTAATGTTAGGAAGACCAAGTCACTAAGGCTAGGAATAAGTGAAGATGAAAAGGTGACGTTGGGTAATGAAAAGATTGATCAGGTGGGCAGTTTCACTTACCTTGGTAGTATTATTAGTAAAGATGGTGGGGGCAGTGAAGATGTTAAAAATAGAATAGCCAAGGCTCAGGGTGTTTTTTCACAGTTAAAAAAAGTCTGGAAGAATAGGAAGATAAGTCTGCAAACCAAGATTAGAATCTTAGAAGCTACAGTGATGACAGTGGTCAAATATGGCTCTGAAGCATGGACGCTCCGAAAAGCGGATGAAGATTTGCTAGATGTTTTCCAGAGAAATTGCTTAAGGATTGTTCTGGGTACCCGGCTGACTGACCGTATTTCAAACAATAGGCTATACGAAAAATGTGGTTCAATACCGCTTTCTAGGTCTATAATGAAAGAAAGGTTGAGGTGGTTAGGGCATCTTGTTCGGATGAGGGATGACAGATTGCCGAAGATTGTTCTTTTCGGCCAACCATCTAGGGCTAAACGGAAAGCAGGTCGTCCCCGTCTGGGTTGGGAGGACGTCATAAAGAAAGATTTAAAGGAAATGGGAACTTCGTGGGCGGGTGTAAAAAGGGAGGCTTTGAATAGATTGGGGTGGAGGAGGAGCGTGCGTAGCTGTGTTGGCCTCAGGCGGCTTGGTGCTGCGATGAGTTGTTAGTAGTAGTAGTAGTAGTACACACAGTAGCAAACTATTTGTAAATCACTTGAAAACAACAAAAAAAAAACACATGAAAAAAAAACACTTAAAAAACTAGCACAGTTTAACATTATGAATTTAAAATGAGGTCCCCCCCCCACCCCTCCGGGACAGTGGGGCCAGCCTCGGGTGGGACCCCCCACCCCCATCCCCCGGGAGCCACGGGCGGGACCCCCCACCCCCCGGGGGCCGCAGGGGCGAAACAGTACAATAGTTGTCGTCACTGCTGCAGGTTAGGTTGGGTCAGTGGTGGTTAGATTGGGTTAAGGTGAGATTAGGTTAGGTTAGTTAATTTATGAAAGGATTGGGTTAGTTAATTTATGAAAGGTTGGTGGTTGGGTTAGGCTAGTTGGTTAGTGGTTAGGTTAATTTATCCAGACCAAGTTGATTGCGATAGTCTATGCATTCAACTCGGTCTGAAATACGGTAGTGGCCATGTGACAGTACACTTACACCATTCTCGAGCACATAGACTTTGTCAGATATACACGACATTGCATTTTTTTCCACTCTTACAGTATAATTTTTATACTGTAGAGAGCGAATTGCAAGCACTTGTGCTCTCGGCACTAGGCTACTTTCTACAAAGTCTCTGTAGCCGCTCATGTTGAAATTGCTCTTTACAAAATGTGTAGGCACCCCTTTACACGCCTGCTTTTCATCCCCATTATGAGTTTCCACGCAATAAACTTTAGGATCCGTGAACAACCCCCTGGATATCAAATCACTCCCCGTCTCTGATTTTAACATTAATAGTTGGTTGGGGGCTTGACGTTTCACCAACTCGGGGTAGAGGGACGGATTCCAGTTGGTGAAATCCGTCCGCGAGCTGATGTGTTCCCCATTTTCTAAATCACCCAATAAATCCTCGGTTTTTACCTTTAACAGCAGAGAATCTGTATCCCCATAGTAAACTTGAACCTCCCCCTCCCGTGGCAATTGCACCTTGCACACATTGTAAAAAACGACAACATGAGCTTTTTGGAAATTTCAAGTACTGAACTACCTCCTGCTATATTCTTGTTCAGTACCACATTTCTCTTTTTCCTGTGTAGAAGAACCATGCCAGCCTCTATTCTCGTAAACGATGTAAAATTGGGGTCAGCAATAATTCGTGCACACTCTAGAGGATCAGTCACGACGTCGCAGCGAGATCTGTTGCGTACGCTTTCACACATTTTGCCAAACGCTGAATTTAGAATGTGTTTGTACATTTCCTTCTCTACTTTGGAGTTTGCCCTAGAGCGTTTATCAACAAAAGTGTCGATAAACGTTTTCAAATATGGTTTCTGATTGAATTGCAGGACCCTATGTATTTTGGTGATCTTGAAACCATTGTTCACCATCCAGTGCAAAAGCACATGGTGAACAACGATATTCACCTTAGGGTCCAAATCAGCAATCAGTTTTTGCTTAGAGGGGGTCCAGTGCATCCCCATATCCTCAATCAATGATCGATTGTAGGGACTCAGTGAGTCCCTGCTCACTGGTCGATTGATACAGGGAAAAACAAAATCTCTGACTGAATCATGAAGTGCAAGTGGAATATGCCCATCAATTTCAAAGAACCATCCTTGTGGCCCATTGTCCTCGACGGTGGTAATGTCGGGGAACTCACAAGAATTCTCAAGCCATTGATAGTTCCCGCACGGCAAAGAGTAGTGAGACATTGCCGAGGGGTACAATGAGTTCATGTCCAAGAACACTGCATTTGACTTTGCACCGGTGTTTTGTCCGCTCGGATCGGTTGACAAGACGCGATCCCCATAAAAAACATACCCTCCCCTCATTGAACGCTCTACAAAAAGGTGTTGATCTACATCGGTGATTAGGCCTATTTCCTCCCTACTAATTTTTAAAATCAAGTCCATCACCAAATGTGGCGTGGAAAAATAATAACCTATATCTAGCCCGAACTCTGAATAGATTTGGTCTGTGTTCTTGCAGACTATGTCTAACAGAGTTAAAACGTCACTGGCCAAGTACAGTCTACAATAATCCCGTCCATTTTTACAATTCCCCTTAGACCACACCTTCTTGGCAAACTCATAGTCCTCGGCTGTGCATTCACTGTTGGTGATTGAATTGTAAAAAGCTTCAATTGGAGGTAGTTTCACCTCGCTTAAGCGAGCGCCAGAACAGTAATAGTCGTATGCGTATACACCTTTGCAGGTCAATAGGTCATACATTTCACTGTCTGGAAAGTGCTGTTTAAGCAAAGGAAATCTATCAAAATTGTCGCTTTTCTGCACTTGAATCAATTGACTCAATGCCTTGGGAAAAAAAACTAAAGGAATCTAAAAACCTGATTTTATTCCAACACGTATGCCCATTATTTACTACCTGCCATTTCAGCTCGAGAAGCAACAGCTTCTCGGCCGATTTGGGAATAATGTTATAGGTAAATGAATTATTTACCCATGGACTATCTACTCCCCCTCCCTCCCTGTGCATACGTGCCAGTGCCGGTAAAATAAATTTTAAATCATAATTTGCATTGTGGATAAAAACTGGGATAAAAAACTGCTGGCTAACATTTAAGTTACACGATTGATGCGCTACCCCTCTAAAATTACTACCCCCAGAGGATATTTCCTGCCACAAGTGATTATGGTCTCTGACTTTCCCCCTCCCCCCTCTTTTCCCTTTAGTCCCCTTATTCCCCTCTTCAAACTCCCCCTTACAAACCCAACATATTTTTTGATTTTTAATCGCGAGACGATCCTCTGCGGACAACACCATAGGATAATGCGTATTTCTCAAACGAGAAATAGCGCCATTAGCCGTGCCAATTAATTTAGTCAGTGCCTTGATCATGAACTCTCCCTCATCCAATGTTTCTACTATTTCTAACAACTGCATGGTGTTAGAAATGTCTCTTTGTGCATGGGCATAGGACACTGCAATAGCTTGATGTTCTTTGATTCGGTTTGGAAATCGAGGATCGTTCACTTCCACCAGCTTAGCCTCACAATCCAAAGATATTTTGTTGCTCTGGAGGAGGGTGTTTTGAAAATTTTTAAAGCGAAAAATGGCCCTATCCCCTGAAACCGTTTCCACTGACTGGTAGCCATGCCGTCTACAATGGTTCATATGATCCCGTAGTTTTATATCGCTACGAAATTGTGACAGGCATGCCGGACAGTAGAAACGTACCCCCCTTTTCTGACCCTCCCCCAGAACTCTACTGGTGTCTGTGATTGGGTTAAAATGGCCAATTGAATTGGCTAGGTCACTAGATGGTGGTGTGTACAACAACCAAACCCAGTGTTTGACCAATTCAATCGACGGGCCCCTTACAGGAAACACCACCCCCTTCTTTTTTGAATGAACCCCATCTTCAAATTCAGTTTCATACTGAACCACAGTAACGCCGATATTTAAATGGGCGTTGGCCCTTTCAAAAATATCAATAGATCTTAGCGTTACTGGGTATTTTCCCTCTAAACAAGTGAAATCTACAATGGAGAAATTGAACCCTTCCTTCCCATGTACAGCCCAGTGATCTAAATTCATCTTTGAGGCTTCATATTTCAATGGTCGGAAAGCTGACATGAGGAAAGCGTACTTGAAACATTTTTGACCTGTTTCAAAACAGATCCGCTGGACACCTTTACATCCTTCTAAATCTGGATTATATTTTAAAACCGTACCCGTGTCCCTATTCCCCCCTCTTAAAATAAAATCTTTCTTAAATTTATAGATATTAGCACTTAAATTTTCGACATAAAGAACTACTGACCCGCTCCCATTTTCTTTATAATTCTAAAGATGCGTAATAACATGACCTATCCACTCGGAAAAACCACTCTCAAAATTCTCTAAATTTGGATAAATCACACGCATCTCGGTATGTACATAATGGTGGTAAACTTCACTTTTTCCCTCATTTAAATAAAACACCTTTAAAACAATAGAAACCTTAATTGAATCCCTCCCCCTCCCCACAATTGAATTTGGTTCTCCAGCAGTGCACGAATTCTATCTACATAGTCATGCACAATTTCTACGGGGTCAAACACAAAATTACCACACAAAAGCGAATTAAAAGGGTCACCAAAAGTTGCAGTGTAGAAAACTATTGTATTTAAAATTGTGTTTGATAGCTGAAATTCAGGGAATGATGTAAATTGGATATTACCCTCCCCCTCCCCCTCTTGTATATTATCACCACCCCCTCCCCCACATTGTTCAATAATAGAGTTGTTCGAAACCACTTCATTCAATTGAAGTGGAAGTAGGTTATCGGGGCTAGAGGAGGAGGATTCCCTGTTAATTCCCGGGTAAAATCGTCTAAAAGCTGCAAGGTGTTTGGACTCAAGTCCCCCTGCTCAACTGCACTATTATCTACATTAAAATAATCAGCTAAAAAGTCATCATAGTTATCTGAAATTTGATGTAAAATGATACCATCCCATGTTGAATTGTTGGAGAGCCCCATAGGCGCGTCCTCTTCTTCTCCAACTGATGAGGATGATGATGGCGGCTTGATGATGATGGGGCAGCTCTTGAAGGCAACGCATGATGGAAAGTGGACGGGCCGACGGCGTTACATTCTTGCACCGATGTGGCAGCAGGGTTCTCCAACCAGTGGCTGGTGTGCTGAGGGGCTGCCTCACCCTCCCTTGCTCTCTTTACAGGTGGAGGAGCCGCAATACATTCTTCATAATTGTCCTTAAAAGAAGAGAAAAAAGTTAGTATTGAAATAAATTCCCCCTTTTTTTACAGAATAATAATTAGTATCCCCACCCCCGCTAACCATAATTTTGTGTAGAAAGCATTTATCACTAAGAAGCCCCCTCCCCCTAAGCCAAAAGCAAAGCAAAAGGTAAAATTTGCGAGAAATGGTCCTATTTTTACCCTGCTGAGAAAATTTTTTTAAAAATGTTTCCCGTCTATAGGCTTTTAAAATAGAAAAAGATTGTTAGCCTAGCAGGTTATAGGCCTAAATTACAATATTGGATGTAAATGATATCTATGCACTACACATAATAAAGCTATCATTTTCTTAGAAACCCTCGGCCCTCTTACTGCCCTAACGCGAAGAAACAGTTTTGTTTTTTCACTTTACAATGATGGTGATAGAATTGAGGCTCTATAGGCTTTTAAAATAGAAAAAGATTGTTAGCCTAGCAGGTTATAGGCCTAAATTACAATCTTGGATGTAAATGGTATCTATGTAGTACACATAATAAAGCTATCTTTTTTCTTAGAAACCCTCGGCCCTCTTACTGCCTAACGCAAAGAAACAGTTTTGTTTTTTCACTTTACAATGATGGCGATAGAATTGAGGCATGGCCCCCTCCCCCCTTTTCAGCAATGTCCTAAAAATATCTGTTAGCAATTATTTTTGGGAAATAACTCGTTTCACTCCTCCAAATACAGATTGCGTAGGCCTGCACTTCCCGACCGCCACAGCCGTCGATCCCCTGTATACGATAAACTATAATATTCTAGTGAAAAACAACATTTTGAGATAAAAAGAATCTAGTTCTATCAGTAATTGACTAGAAATTAACGAAAAATACTATTATGTGGTTGAAGAGATAGCGAAAATGCCTACAGTGGGGCCAGAGAAAATAGGAAAGATTAGAAAAAAAGAGTGGTTTTCTTTGACAAAGCAAAAACACAAAAAAATTACATTATATTTAGATAACTCTCAGGGAGGGAGGAGCAGAGAAATTTAAAACAATGGTTGGAGCGGAGGGTTAATATTTTAATATATCTGAGACACACACACACGCACACTTTTACAGCGCGATGAAAAATGGGTTTGTTTAGATATTTCTATAAGTTAGGTCAAAAAAATGCTCACATTTTTATATCCCGGCTGCTGTTGGGTGTCTGAAGGCCCAGGCGAAGCATGTTGGACCTCCTAACCTTGTGTTGGTGGGCAGCTCTTGAAGGCAACGCATGATGGAAAGTGAACGGGTTGACGGCGTTACATTCTTGCACCGATGTGGCAGCAGGGTTCTCCAGCCAGTGGCTGGCGTGCTGAGGGGCTGCCTCACCCTCCCTTGCTCTCTTTACAGGTGGAGGGGCCGCAATACATTCTTCATAATTGTCCTTAAAAGAAGAGAAAAAGTTAGTATTGAAATAATTTCCCCCTTTTTTACAGAAGGAAAATTAGTATGCCCATAACCTAGTCATAATTTTGTATAGAATGCATTTATCACAATGAAGTCCCCCTCCCCCCTTTTCAGCAATATATTGTTAGATCTTAATTTTGAAAATAACTCGTTTCACTCCTCCAAATACAGGTTGCGTAACCTAGCCTAATTATTGCAATTGTCTGAAACTGTTTTAACTTGTCAGAGAAAAACAATCTCTTTGTCTAGGCCACTATAGTAAACACACAGGAAAAAGGGTGACAAACTAATTATAACCTTGTGTCAAAATAGAGCGGCTTAATGTCTAAGAATTGACAGAAGTCAGTTGTCACTTTTAGCTAGGATATAGAATGCATAAAATTGTATAACTTTAACGAAAAGAGAAATATTTCTATTGGAAGAACTACAGTCATAAGCAGAGGGGGGAGAGAGGGGGGTTTAGGTGGTAAAAAGAACATATTTTACGTTTTCTAGTGAGTATAAAGATAGCATAGTGGAGTTTGTATTAGAGTGGAAGGGGGGAGGGGATTTATCTGAATATACTGGAGGATGACCAAGGAAAATAATTTTATTTTGAAAATAAAAATGAAAATGTACTAAAACAGAACTTACATGGTAAATTGAAGTTGCCAAGGCTTCTAGCTCATCAATAATATTCTTTGTTGTATCCTTTGTGTCACAATACTTTCTGATAATTTAATCACAATGCATGTCCGTTATATATGAAATCTCAAGGGTGAATTGCGATGTAATGGGGAAAACCATATGTAAGCGATCCTCTGATTGGCCTAGAAGGAGATGTAACCAACCTTCTGATTGGTTTAGAAGGAGACACGTGATCCTGTTTCCTATTCCTGGATCATAACATTCTCCCTAGCGTGCACCTGGACGAACAACAACAACAAATAAATCGAACTTGGAAATTTAGTTCCCCTAGATCAATACATTCCCCTAGCGATTATGTAAATCATCCCCAGTGTCATTACACTTGGCCAAACAACAACAACAGCAACAACAAATAAATCGACCTTGACATCATCCATCAGATATTAATAAACCATGAATAAATGAAGTCCCGTTCGGCGTTAGAGTCAATTGTAGATGATAGCAAGGTGTTCGTTCAGTATTCTACGCCCATAAATGGAGCCCCGTCACGAGTCCTAGATCAATAAAATTCCCAATCGACTACGCAATCAAGTTCTCGGAAATTCATTTCCCCTTCGATTACGCAATCAAGTTCTCAGAAATCCATTTCCCCTAGGGACTCTGAGCCCATATATGGTGCCCCCCGTCACGAGCTCATGAGGTTAGGCTAGGTTACGCAATCAATTTCTCGGAAACCTGTTCTCCCTGGGGATTCCATGCCCATATATGGTGCCCCCCCCCCGTCGGACTGACAGCACAGGTGTTCTCCCTAGGGACTCTATGCCCATATATGGTGCCCCCTCACGAGTCGGACCCCCCTCTCTACTAATGTAAAAACCTGACAAAAAAGTCGGTTAGCCTAGATATTTATCTACATGGGAAAAAAAATCTAAAGCTATGTTTTTGCATGGGAAGGTACTGTCTTTGCACGGTTGGAGACATATTTGTTACCACAGCCAATTTTACCACCAATCAAGTGCTTGAGGCTTAAAAAAGAAAATTTAAAACTGAACGAGTTAAATTGGCTTATGAGTGGCTCGTTTATCAGTAGACAAGAAAACTAATAAAATAGTAGATAGGACTTATTTACTACTATTACTAGGTCTTATTTCTATTAAAAAGATCTGTCAACAATAGGTTGCCAAAAAAATATTACTTTTGGGCCATCCATCAAGGAATAAGGGCAATCATTTTGGGACAAGGGCAATACGAAAACCAGGACTTCCTGGAAGCGAATAAAGAATGAAGCATTAAACAAATTGAGAAAAGTAGCTTATCCTGCTTTGTTGGCCTTAGGGGGGTTTGGTGCTACTATGAGTTATTAGTAGTAATAATATTACAAGGATAACTTAGGGGAGTTTGCGACTAATATGTGCATATATATATATATATATATATATATATATATATATATATATATATATATATATATATATATATATATATATATATATATATATATATATATATATATATATATATATATATATATATATATATATATATATATATATATATATATATATATATATATATATATATATATATGTATATATATATATATATATATATATATATATATATATATATATATATATATATATATATATATATATATATATAATGTATTACTTGGTAAAAAAAAAAAAAAAAAAAAAAAACCTGTGTTCCTAATTTAGTAACTGAGATAAATGAGCACTTGAACAAGGTCTACCTTACTCATCCATCCAATCAACTAGGACAAAACAGTATATCCAATCCGATAATCCGAAAATCAAGTCCAAAATAGAGCAAAATCAGCACTAATAAGCGTAAGTCATTGTCCCAAAACCAAGCCATAGCACGTTAAATCTATAACATTTTAATATTCCCCAAGTAATCACCACATATCAGGGCTCCTCAGATGTAAACTCATTGCTTATATAGGTTTCGGCGCTTAAAATTCATTACCCAGACAAAATGAGCGCGCCATGCCATAGAGTATGGCATACCCCTATGTAGTGACACCTGTGGAATACCTATGAACAAAAACAAAATACCCAAAAATATAAAAATATACCCAAAAAAGAATTTCCAACCTTCCTTAACCAACATTCACCTAGCCCTAAATCCAACTAAACACATCCCAACTCTGAAAGAATATCCTTCAGCCAGTATAACTCCCCTTATTTGCATAACACTAACAGTCAACCAAATCTTTTTAACTTTTGCTCAATTTCTACGAATTATTCCAGATACAAAATATGTTTTTGAGAAGGACACTCCCCCCAACCCTCAGGGCAAGGGTTTTAGTTATGCCCTGGGAGCATATAAGAACGATGTTGGCACAATGTATTATTTATTATTTTTTCCTTTAGAGCAGGGCACATCGTATCGAAGGAGTTGTCGTAGAACTTCGAAAAGGGCTCATTCAATTGGAAATTGGAGTGGCTTGTGCCCTTTTTAATAGTCGAAAGTGATTGGAAGGCGACTAACACCCCTTACACGCCCATCATTTCCCGAAACACATCCAATCAAAATTTTGAAATAGCCATTTTGTTCAGCGTAGTTGATTTCCACATAGAAATTATGTTTTTGAGGAGGACATTCCCCCAAAGCCCTCAGGGCAAGGGTTGTAAGTTATGCCCTTGGGGCATATAAGGTTTTTTATAGAAGGCGTTGTTGTAGAAACTTAAAAAAGGCTCATTCGATTGGAAATTCAAAGGGCTAGTGCCCTTTTTAATAGTCAAAAGTGATTTGAGGGCAACTAACCCCCCTCTCACGCCCACCTTTTCCCCAAACACATCCAATCAAAATTTTTAGATAGCCATTTTATTCAACGTAGTTTAAAGTTCTGGAAATTAGGGCTTTGAGGATGACAACCCCCCCCCCCACAGCCCTCAGGGCAAGGGTTGTAAGTTATGCCCTGGGAGACTATAAGGTTTTTATAGAACGTGTTGTCGTAGAAACTTCAAAAAGGGCTCATTCAATTAGAAATTGAAATGGCTAGTGCCGTTTTTAATAGTCGAAAGTGATTGGAAGGCAACTAACACCCCTTCCACGCCCACCATTTCCCCAAACACATCCAATAAAAATTTTGAGATAGCCATTTTGTTCCACGCAGTTCAAAGTTCAGGAAATTATACCTTTGAGCAGGATACTCTCCCCACAGTCTTCAGAGCAAGGGTTATAAGTTTTGCCCTGAGGAATATAAGGTTTCTATTGAAATCTTTGTCGTAGAAACTTGAAAAAGGGCTCATTCGATTGGAACTTAAAAGGGCTAGTGCCCTTTTTGATAGTCGAAAGTGATTTGAGGGCAACTAACCCCCCTGTCACGCACACTTTTTCCCCAAACACATCCAATCAATATTTGTAGATAGCCATTTTATTCGACGTAGTTGAAAGCTTTGGAAATTAGATCTTTAAGGATGACAACCCTTCCCCTCCCCCCCAGAGCCCTCAGGGAAAGGGTAGTAAATAAAAGTTCAAATAGGGATAAAATCCTTTTAATAGACAGTGATGATGATAACAGTGATAGAAATTCACAAAAAGACCAGATATTTCGGTCACATATACAGTGACCGTCATCAGCAGTAAAACTAAACTAAAACAATTTAAAACAAAAGTTTATATACTAAATGCTTTGAAAAGAATTAGAGATTTAAACAATATGTAGTGTTATTTGATTTAGTATATAAACTTTTGTTTTAAATTGTTTTAGTTTAGTTTTACTACTGATGACAGTCACTGTATATGTGACCGAAATATCTGGTATTTTTGTGAATTTCTATCACTGTTATCATCATCACTGTCTATTAAAAGGATTTTATCCCTATTTGAACTTTTATTTATCGTCATGGAAAGGCCTTGTGGTCTCCGAAATTATCTACGTCATATGAAACGGTTGTAAGTTATGCCCTGGGGGCATATAAGGTTTTTATTGAAAGCGTTGTCCTAGAAACTTAAAAAGGGCTCATTTAATTGCAAATTGAGAGGATTAGTGCCTTTTTTATTAGTTGAAAGTGATTGGAGAGTGACTAAATACCCTCACGCCCACCATTTTCCCAAAAACATCCAATCAAAATTTTGAAATATCCATTTTGTTCAACGTAGTTGAAAGTTCTAGAAATTAGGTATTTTAGGATAAAAACCCCCTCACAGCCCTCAGTGCAAGGGTTTTCAGTTATGACCTGGGGGCATATAAAGCTTATATAGAAAGTTGTTGTAGAAATTTCAAAAAGGACTCATTTGATTGGAAATTGAAATTGCCCTTTTTAATAGTCAACAGTGAATGGAGAGTAGTTAACCGCCTTCTCACGCTCACCATTTCCCCAAAAAAATTCAACAAAAGTTTAGAGATAGCCATTCTGTTCAACGTAGTTGAAAGTTCCAGAAATTATGTATTTAAGGATGATAACCCCCCCCCCCCAGATGGGCAAAGGTTGTCAGTTATGCCCTGGGGGCATATAAGGTTTTTATAGATAGAGTAGTCGTAAAACTTCAAAAGGGGCTCATTCAATTGGAAATTGAGAGGGCTAGTGCCCTTTTTAATAGTCGAAAGTGATTGGAGGATAGCTAACCCCCATCTCACGCCCACCATTCCTCCAAACACACTCAATCAAAATTTTCAGATAGCCATTTTGTTTAACGTAGTAGAAAGTTCTGAAAATTAGGTCTTAGAGGATGACAACCACCCTAACAGCCCTTAGGGTAAGGATTGTAATTTATGCCCTGGGGGTATATAAGGTGTTTATAGAAAGCGTTGTCGTTTCAAAAAGGGTTCATTCGATTGGAAATCGAAAGGCCTAGTGCCCTTTTTAATACGCTAAAGTGATTGGAAGGCTTGACATTTTTATAGTAAAGATCGATGTGGGTATAATGTATTTTTTTGTTGTTGTTGTTGTTTAGACCAGGGCACTTTGTATCGAATGAGTTGTCGTGGGAACTTCGAAAACGGCTCATTCGATTGAAAATAGAAAGGGCTGATGCCCTGTTTAATAGTCGAAAGTGATTGGAGGGCTACTGATCCTCCTCCCACAACCACCCTCCCATTTGCCCATTATGTTTAAAACTAAATGTTGCCTTAAGATTAAATCAAAATGCACTGTGTTAATGCTAATTCCCAATAAGCTATCTCGGCAGTAACCCAAGAACGACCGAGGGCATTATGTTCAAACTTTCGGGGCTACCTCTGCTCTTAAAATTTAACCAAATCAAAATAGCGTAAGTGTATCCAAGCTATCAAAGAAAGTAAACAGAATTTTTTGCGAATGGTATCAAGTTTTCCATTTCAGGTGAACTAGAGGAGGTATGAAACTAAATTAAACACTACTATTTGTGTCCAGATTTTTAAAAGGGTGTATGTTGTTAAAAATTGCTGAAAATTTTTCTCCAGCATACAAATAGCAGGCCAAACTATAAAGTCTTAAAAAAACGAAAAGATTTAAAGTATTAGTTTCTTTTTCCCTGAAAAGACTTTGTCAATATAAAACAAATAGAAATTAATGAAAAAAACTCTTTCCACAAGATAAGTTTTCCAAAGAAAAGTAAGGAACTCCATTAAACAAAAAATGAGCAAAAATAAAATCAAATAATCTACCAAGCGTGAAACTACCACAAATCAGTATCGATAAATAAATGAAACCAAAACGAACAGAAATTAAATAAATAACCGAGTCAAAATCAAAACGAGCAGAAATTAACATAAATTGGGCTCAAAACCCCTATGCCTTCCCAAGGCCAGAACAAAATTTGCACTTTACTGAAAAAAATACAAATGAATGTGCATTGTCAGTTTAATATACATATACTGATATTTAGTAATAAAAATGTTAATACTATTTGATTTATTAAAGTTATAAAAGTAAAAACATTTATATTTTTTTCAGTAAAGTGCAAATTATGTTATGGCCTTGGAAAGGCATAGGGGTTTTGGGCCCAACTTATGGTAATTTCTGCTCGTTTTGAGTTTGACTCGGTTATTTATTGTAATTTCTGTTCGTTTTGGGTTTTATTTATTTATCGATGCTGTTTTGTGGTAGCTGTTTTCACGATGCTGTTTTCACGCTTGGTAGATTATTTGATTTTATTTTTGCTCATTTTTTGTTTAATGGAGTTCTTTACTTTTCTTTGAAAAACTTATTTTGTGGAAAATTTTTTTTAATTAATATTAAGGTAGCAACCAAGTAAGGAAATAACTTATGATTCTGGTTGTCACCATCAAAATCAAACTGAAACCCCATATTGAGGAATTCCTTCTTGAAAATTCTTGCAAGCAGGGTTAGATTTAAACAGTTATTCCCTCTTTGTATGACCTAGAAAATTCAGTCTGAGAAAGAATTTTTTCTAAGAGAGAAGCGAAAGGTCTTTATTGACTTTTCTTTCCCTTTAATATTTACTTGTTAAACAAATCAAAATAACCAGCTAATGGAAGCAAATATTTTCATTCTCCGATAGGTTATGACAAATAAAAAAGAAATTCAGATGCGCCGTAATTAATACAGATAGAAGAAAGAGATATTGATTGTGGCAAAATAAACGAGATAATTTTTGAAGCGCTAACAAACCCTTAAATTCAGAATAATTTTTAAATTTTTTTGTATTTTTCTATGTTTTATTTTTTCACCAGACCAGATGGTCTGGTTCTAAATACTTTATTTTGATTTAGTTTTACATCCCCCTCAGCTTCCCTGAAGTTTCAACTTTACACACAATTTTATTTCACCTACTCTATTTCATTATTTTATTTAATCAGGCCAGTCGGCCTGGTTCTAAATACTTGATTTTCATTTAGTTTTACACCTCCTCCCCTCAGCTTCCCCGAAGTTTCAACTTTACACCCTATTTTATTTAACTGTTTTATTTCCCCAGACCAGACGGTCTGATTCTAAATACTTTATTTTCATTTAGTTTTACATCCCCCTCAGCTTCCCTGAAGTTTCAACTTTACATCCTATTTTATTTCACCAATTTTATTTCACTATTTTATTTCACCAGACCAGACGGTCTGGTTCTAAATACTTTATTTTGAATCAGTTTTACATCCTCCTCAACTTCAATGCTAGCAATAGTTGTACCCTTAGCTTCAGTACTATCAATAGTTTTAGAATTATAGAAGCATTAGTATGTATAGCACCTTATTTTCTCAAAATCCCCCTCAACATGCGCTGAAAGTTTAAACATTGCCGATACGTACTTTCGACAGTCTGCATGCACATAGACTGTTTTGATTTAGTTCACCATACTCCCTGTATTCCCTGACATTTTCATCTTAATACTCTTAGTTTTAGTAGCAGTAATAATAACAGTAACAGTAATACAAGTAGTAATAGTAGTAGTAGCAGTAGAAGGAATGGTCTTAGAATGCAAATATTTTCTTTTGGTTAGTTCAACATCCTCCGTATGTTCAACTGTTGTCTTCAGCCAGCCCCAAACCTGGGTTAACATGCAAATAATGCGTTTTGGTTAGTTCAACATCCCCCCTAAGCACAACTATTCTCTTCGGCCAATCCCAAGCCTGGAAAAAGAGGAGGGTTGGGTGGTAGCCTAGCAAGCTATCCCCGTAAAACAAAGCCCGATAAAGTAACATCAACGACAAGCCTAAGATCTAATTATTTCAATCTGAAGATAACGCATGCGAACCGCTGGATATGATTTTTGAATGCAACCAATCTGTTTAAGATCGGCTTATGGAATATTAGATCCACGCCAGTACTATCAAAATTGAACAAGCCCTCCACGAATGCAAAAAGTTTGAACTTGACACAGTCAGCATATCGGAAGCAAGATGGAAAGGCTGCGGTCAGAAGAAAGTTAGTGCTGACCAACTATATTTAAAATCCTATACAGTGGAAAACTGAGAGTGACTTTGCCAGAGTGGCAGAAATATTCGATTCAAAAGCTACAAACACCCTGTCATAATGGAATCCGCTCAATGAACGAATTTTGTATGCAAGATTTTCTTTTAACCACACTAAATCGTCGCTGATCGTGTGCAATGCACCCACAAATGATGCAGATGGCACCATTAAAGATGAAATCTTCAATAACATTCAATCAATGACCCACTCGATCCCCCTTCAGGACGTCACCTTTGTCACAGAAGAACTTAATGCAAAACTTGTCCAAGACCAATCCTACTGCCCTGAAGTGATGATACAATACCGACTTGGTAGTAAAAACGAAAATGGAAATCGACTGGTCAGCTTTACCATGGGGAACGATTTGCTAATCGGTGGTATACTCTTTGAACATTGATACATTCATAAATACACTTGCATATCCCCGGGTAAAACCACACAAAAACCAAATAGATCATTTTCTGATGCACCTTAGATGGCGGACGAGCTTAAAAGACTTTCCAAGTTTTAGAAGTGTCGACGTTGGTTCAGATCATGAGCTGGTAGTCGCCGCACTGAAATTAAAACCAAAGTCAAATAATCGAAAACAGAAGACGCACATACTGAGACGGTTTGACGAAGACAAGCTAAATGACAATGGAGTCCGTTCTTCGTTTGGTATAGAACTGTCAAATACATTTGAAGCCGTCGATGACCTCCCAGAAGACGTCAAAGAATCCTGCTAGATAATTCACAAAATTTACACAGATACGGCCGAAGAAACCCTCGGATTTACAAAACCGGTTAAACAACAGTGGATAGCCCGAAAGACCTGGAATCTCATAGCAAATCACAAGAAACTAAAGCCAAACTCTCATGAGAAAAACGGTAATTTAATCTCGACCAAGAGCTTGGCATACAAAGAAACCGACAAAAATTTAAGGGAAAATACCAGGTCCGACAGACGGATACACATGAACAAAAATGCTGGGCAAGCCGAAGAAACAGCAAGCCAAGGAGTTACACGAGCCGTATATCACCTTAACAAAGAAATAGTAGGCCAGTAAAGTTTACAAGAATGCCCAGCAAAAGTATGAATGAGGAAGGCTCCTGACAGACGTGAAATAACAAAAGGAACGATGCGCTATTGTTTTGAAACTCTATTATTAATTAATATTATTATTAATAAACAATTAGTATTAATAAATCATTATTAAAAAATCTATTATTAATAAATTACACTGGGTAAAAAAAAAAATTATGAATCAGATTATTTTGATACTCTGAGTCCAAAAATGACCTTAGTTTTGCTCCATCATGTCAGGATTCTTTGCTACAGAAATTAAAAAAAAAAAAATCTATTTACGGAAAAAATCCTGCGCATCATCAGTTGAGAAACCCCTGACAATTTTATACGTTTTTAACAGTTAACGTATCCAAATTCAGTTTTTATCTACTCCATCAAATTTGATAAGCATAATTCATTATATTAGTAAAAGAAAAAGCGGTACGTGACACAAAATTTTAGAGTTCACGGCATAAATCAGCGTTTCTTCGATTCCCGTGTGTAACCAGCTGCTGGGTTGTCTCTCTTCAGCAACCAGCAGTAGTCCGCCATCATTACTGCGTCCCACCTTCCCTGGTACCTCTCCTCCATTTGGCGCATGTGCTGATGGAACCTTTCTACCAGCTCATCATTCATCACCCCAAGGTTTTCAGGAAACTGCTCTATAAGAATCTTTATATTCATCAAACACCCGAGCTTTTGGAAGGCCTCTATCATGCTGCTGAAAAGTGTGGCGTCGTTTGCTGCCTTCGTGTTCCCCAAGAAGTTGTTCACCACCTGTACAAACAATTTCCACGTGGCGCACTCTAGCGTATTCATGGAGTTTGAGAACTCTGTTTCCGTTATGAGTTGCCACATCTGCGAGCCATCGATAATGCTGGTCTTCAGCTTCTCAACGGTCAGTCGAGGAAAAGCTCGGCACAGGTAGTTGAAGCACCTCCCATCCCAGTCGAACTCTGTCTCGACTGTCCCATATATATAAAAATTATGGGTACTTCGTGAACCCGGACTGCTGACCGAGTAGAGAGTTCACCATCTTGCAGTCGATGCAGATGGTCCAATGATGCTGCTAATCTTGGACTTTTTTCAAGAACGCACTTTACTGCTTCATATTTCTCTTTGAGAGTTGTGGAGTGCGCAAGAGGAATTGAGGCAACCTGGTTCCCGTTGAGGAGGGGAACACACTTCAAAAAGCGCTTGTTGCTGTCAATGAAGATTCGCTAATCTCTTGGATCGTATTGAGGAGCGCCAAATTTACCAAGAGGACTGGCGACATCTCGGCATAACAAAAGGTCTTCCTCCTGGCAGAAGTAGCCCATGTAGTCCTCATGTCCTCTACCAAAGAAAGTGATATGCAGGTCCTCACTAAGTAGATTTTTCTCTTTGAGTCTGGAGGCCAACAGCTTGGAGGAAGTCTTCGGCATGCTGAGATCCCAAACCAGATCATTAAGCTCGCATTGTGAAAAGGGCTGCGGACTATCTTGTGCCTTTTACTCCTCTTCTGTATATCTTTCCTCGTTTGCACTGGCAAACTTCTCTGCAGTGAGCAACTGGACGGCGGGCAAACGGAAGGTCGGGATACTGGAGGCTGTGCCGATTCTTCCGGTTGATGCCAGCAGTTTTGATGTAGCAGAAGTAACAATCCGATGAATGGTCTAACAATTCCCTGAAAACCATCGGAATCCCAAACTTCAGTGAAGTTTCCGCGCCCTTCGTCCACCACCAGAGGTATTCAACGCACGTCTGCACATCGTGCGTGGCGCCCAGGACGTATCCTGATCACCTAGCTTGACTTCAAAGTAAGCCTCGTAGGCACGCTTTACAAATCCTGTGATGTTCCTCCTGTCCACTGACAGCGCGGAACCGCATGACCGTCACTCAAAAGCCATATCAATCATAGAAAGCTATACCAAATAGAAAAACACAGGTTAATGTCAGGCAATGAAATTTCGACTAAATTTGATTGGATAAGGGTTAATTAAATACTTACTTACTTGTGCTTGTTGCACATTCAAGCCGCATCCAGGCTCATCGTGGCGCCCAGCAGACAACGACAAGTTTCTTTCCAGAGATTTCACTCGAGGGTAGCAGGCTCCATAATTTCAAGCCAGTGATGATCCCAGCGTCACCCAAATATTCGGAAATCCTCAATAGGCTCTAGGTCAGCCTTGACTGTCGCAAGCCATGTTTTCTTCTGTCTTCCTGATTTCTTCTTCCATACTGGCAGTGGAAGGCATTTGAGGCATTGTTTGGTAATATGCTATTCTGATCTCTGCATGGTGTCACTAAACCACCTCAGGCACCTCATTTTTACGACATCAGAGACAAGTGGTTGATCCACGCCTCTTCTCCTGACCGCTACGTTCGAGACTCTGTCTGAGAGGCGAATGCTTAATATATATCGCAGGCATTTGTGATAGAATACATCAAAGTTTGACGCTTCCGCTGCTTTCAGTGACCAAGTTTAAGACCTATAGAGAAGAAGAGAGAATACCATGGCTTCGTAGACTCAGAGCTTTGTGCGTGGAGAGATTTGGCTACGTTTCCAAATCGAGTTCTTTAGCGGCAAAAAGACGTTCCATGCTGAGGATATACGATTCCGGATCTCCTCTGATGATCCCCATTGCATTTATCATTGAGCCAAGGTTTTTGAACGATTGAAAGTGCTCGATTTGACTACCATTTAGGGTCACAGGGTTGTCATCCATCCCATGTGTCCGCATAGTTTCCGTCTTCGGTAGACTTAGTTGGAGGCCAGTCAAGAGTGTTCTGCTTGCTACTTCATTAATCATGGCCTGGGCCTCTGTAACAGACTCACAAAGTATATCCACATCATCAGCGTAATCAAGATCCGTGACAGAGAAAGACGGGCTTACTTCCACACCTTTATACTTGTCGAGGACCACGAGAATCCAACCAATGACGAAGTTGACTAAGATCGGTGACAGAACGCATCCTTGACGTACACCCTCCTCAATAAGAACCAGATCCGAAAGCTCACTATCAACCCTAACGTGGACCTTGGTTCCATCGTAGTATGCCTTCAGTAGTCTGATGATCTTCTCAGGGACTCCATCCTCCTTCATTGTGACCCATATGGCGTGCTGATGGACCGAGTCAAAAGTCGTGATGAAATCGATAAAGATTTGGATTGTCTCCTGCTGGTGTTTGAAGCGGTGTTCTAGGACCTAAAGCGATGTTTCTAGGAGCTAAAGTTCTGATCACAGCAGCCAACGCCTGGTCCAAATTCTGCTTGGTTTGGTCGTGTTCGGGAATTTCTAGTGTCTCGTAACCTATTTAGAAATATAATTGCGAATATCTTTGCAGAAATTGGGATGAGGGATATGCCTCGGTAGTTTTCATATTCCATTCGGTCTCCTTTTTGGAAGATTGGGACAATTATAGATGTCTTCCACTCATCAGGAATGTATTCGTTATCCCATACATCCGTAACAAGCACATGGAGCTCATCTGCGGCCGACTCAGGTAGAACTTTCAGCAGCTCAGCAGGGATGCCATATATTCCAGGACTTTTGTGTTTTTTTTAGGAGTTTAATTGCCTGGCCTACTTCCTTTCTAGTAGGTGGGTCCGTAGAAACATTTTCATAAGAATGGTTTTCTGACGGGTTGGGTGAGGCTATGGGGTATTTGTTTTTGCTGCTAGTAATTCCTGGTCTTAGCAATTCTAGGACGTGTGCCCGCCATCTTTGGATACGTTTTTCCCTACTTGTGAGCAGTTACCCTGCTTTCGCTTTAAGCAGAGGGGCGGTAGATTGCTTTTTCTTCCCGGTACATTCTCCAAGAATCTGGTAAAGTTTCCTTGTATCATTTCGTGGGGCGGCTTTTTCCATCTCATAGGCCAAATATGACCAGTATGCCTTTCTGTCGGCTCTAGCAGACTTATGGTATTCCTGAAGCAGCAATTTATATGCAGCGGACTGTTTGCTGGATATCTCCTTTTTCATTACAGAGGGTTTAATTGTTTTCTCAGAGATCCATTTTTTGGTTTTTCGTTTTACAACTCCGAGGGTGTTTGTTGTGGTTTCCTTCGCGTGGCCTTTGAACTTGCACCTCTGTGCACCCTTGAGTCTAACATCAAGGTCTTCCACCTTCGCAATATAAGCAGGTAATCAATTTGAGCTTTCGTTCTTCCATCGCGGGATTCCCAGGTATATGTGTGGCAGGGTTTGTGTCTAAACCAAGTATTAGCAACAGCAAGATTGTTCTGCATTGCGAACAGGAGCAGTCTGTTTCAATTAGAGCACCTTTCTCCGAGGCCATGATTACCAATCGCCTGTTCAGAGTCATTCAGCCTGCCACCAACCCTTACATTAAAATCGCCTCCAATCACGAGTATATCTTTTCGGGGGGTCCAGTCAATGACTTTCGCTGTAAAACTAATCTTTTAGGTGTTCAGGCGCATCTCTGGTTGGGGCATATACGCTAAGGATGGTCATGTTGTTATTTTGGCCTTTAAATCTCGCCCATACAATCCTGCTAGATACTGCCTCATATTCGAGGAGCCCAGTGGCCGCTTTTGGGGACAATATGAGACCTACTCCTGCTAAACGGCGGAGCGTGCGTAGCTGTGTTGGCCTCAGGCGGCTTGGTGCTGCGGTCAGTTGTTAGAAGTAGTAGTAGTAGAACCAATTTCAGAAGAAATTTGAAAATTTAGATCCAAGGATATCCAATGATTCCCTTGTAACCCTCGTGAAATTGATCAACCAGCCCACTAACTCCCATTTCTAATCACTCTCTTGTTGATGATGTCTTTCCATATATGCTTACACGTGCATTCCGCATGTTCTTAATCATTGTCTTGTTGATATATTCAACGTGTCTTTAGATAAATTCTTAGAAAAGCTTTAGCTTTTACTTATTTTCTTGCATTAAATTATTTTGTATTTATTCGTCGAAGCCATCTTCAACTTTTCCTGTTTCCTGACAACGCAGCAGGCAATATTCCGAAAGGAATATATTCATAGTGGGAACTTCCTGGGATGTTGAAAATAGGGAGACTTTGAATAGATTAGGACGGAGGAGAAGCGTGCGTAGCTCTGATGGCCTCAGGCGGCTTGGTGCTGCGGTGAGTTGTTAGTAGTAGTAGTAGTAGGAATTCGATGACATATCTTCTAACAAATCTAATTCCCAAAATAGCCAAAGGATCCGATTGAAATTTTGCTTTTGCTGATTAGATAAAATTTCATGCCCAATCTCTAGACTTGTACTATTTATGAAAAGAGGGCGTAATCTTAGAAGGTATTTCCTCTGGTTAGCAGTTTCGTTTAGAAAAGCCTCGTTAAATCTTAAAAAGGAGTTGTGTTTCAACTTGAGATGATCTTAGACGCTAGGAGCCTTTTAAAATACTACTACTACTACTAACAACTCATCGCAGCACCAAGCCGCCTGAGGCCAACACAGCTACGCACGCTCCTCCTCCACCCCAATCTATTCAAAGCCTCCCTTTTTACACCCGCCCACGAAGTTCTCATTTCCTTTAAATCTTTCTTCATGACGTCCTCCCACCCCAGACGGCGACGACCTGCTTTCCGTTTAGCCCTAGATGGTTGGCCGAAAAGAACAATCTTTGGCAATCTGTCTTCCTTCATCCGCACAACATGCCCTAACCACCTCAACCTTTCTTTCATTATAGACCTAGAAAGCGGTATTGAACCACATTTTTCGTATAGCCTATTGTTTGAAATACGGTCAGTCAGCCGGGTACCCAGAACAATCCTTAAGCAATTTCTCTGGAAAACATCTAGCAAATCTTCATCCGCTTTTCGGAGCGTCCATGCTTCAGAGCCATATTTGACCACTGTCATCACTGTAGCTTCTAAGATTCTAATCTTGGTTTGCAGACTTATCTTCCTATTCTTCCAGACTTTTTTTAACTGTGAAAAAACACCCTGAGCCTTGGCTATTCTATTTTTAACATCTTCACTGCTCCCACCATCTTTACTAATAATACTACCAAGGTAAGTGAAGCTGCCCACCTGATCAATCTTTTCATTGCCCAACGTCACCTTTTCATCTTCACTTATTCCTAGTCTTAGTGACTTAGTCTTCCTAACATTAATTTTCGAACCAATACTAGCACCCTGAACTCGCAAAACCTCTAAAACTTCATTCATTTTGCTCACACTTTCATCTAGGATGCTTAAATCATCAGCATAATCCAAGTCTAGGAGACTTTTTTCCTCCCCATTTGATTCCGTGGTCTCCCATTGCCTTTCCTGTGCTCCTTAAAACAAAGTCCATCAAAATAATCCATATAAAGGGGGATAGAACACAACCCTGCTTAACTCCTGATTTAATAAAAAACAGCTGCTAACCTCATTTCCTACCTTAACCGCAGCAGTGTTATTCTCGTACATAGCACTAATCACTTTAATGTATTTGTCTGGTATACCAGACAAGGATAAAACCTTTACTAAAGCTCCTCTATCAACAGAATCGAACGCTTGCTCATAATCTATAAAACTGAGGACCAAAGGTGTTTGAAAACTTAGGCACTTCTCAATTATTAACCTAAGAGTGAAAATTTGGTCAACACATCCTCTACTTTTTCTAAAACCGCACTGCTCTTCTCTTAAAACTTTGTCTACAGCATCTCTCAGTCTAAAAAGTATCATATTACTAAGCAATTTGCTACCTACAGAGACCAGACTAATGCCTCGATAATTACCACACTCACTTTTATCACCTTTCTTATAAAGTGGCTTAATTAAGGTTTTCCTAAAATCGTTAGGTACTTCCCCTTTTTCAAAAATCATATTCATAATCTTCAATAACTTATTTCTAACCTCAGAGCCACCATATTTAAGAAACTCATTTACTACCCTATCAGCACCTGGAGCCTTATTATTCTTTAATCCTTTTAGTACTGTTGCTAATTCCTCCTCACAAAACAAATCTTCCTTCACATCCAAGGTATCACAAACTTTTTCATTTTCCTCTATATTTTTTCCTGCAACTCTATCTCGGTTAAGCAAGTTCTCAAAATGTTCGGCCCATCTCGCTTTAGCTTTTTCCTTATCGCTAATTTCCACCCCATTCCTATCTTTAACTGAGACAAGTCCGGATTGACTACTACCTCTCAATTTGTTAACGTGCCAGTACAATATTTTACTATTATGCCGTCTAGCTGCATCTTCTAAATCCTCGGCAATTTTATCCATGGCCTCCACTTCACACCTCCTTAGTTCATATTTCAATGCTTTCTCCACTTTCTTTACATTTCTTTTGTTTTCATGCGATCTATCACTCAGATAATTCTTGTACAAGTCCTTTCTCCTTTCTATTAAACATAAAGCTTTTTCACTAATATTCTTAGCTGCAGTTCTAGCTTTCTTCCCTAATACACCTTCAGCAACTTCACAAATTATTTTTCTAAAATTCCATTTCCGTTTTGAAAAAATTCCATCTTAAATCAATAAAACTTAAATCAATATCCCCTAGTCTTTTTTTTCTTGGCCGTCCCTCGATTTCCATAGGAGTAATCTTAAATGCTTAGTAGAGTTTTGTCTCATCTCAAAACAAGAAATTGTTTTCTTTTCGCCTCTTTGTAAGAACAATATCTTTCAGCTATATTTCCAAGACGTGCAAATAGAGGAAATTGAGGTTGAGATGACCCCCTGGCTTTAAGTCCTCTATTTCAGCACCTAATTTGGCTGTCGAGTTATTTTAGTAGTACTTTAAATAGAGCTTCCAACGATAAAAAGTCTGATAAATTTCTATTACTTGCTTTACGTCAGATAAATATGTAAAATTCAAACGAATTTCTGGAAAAGAGACCAGAATTTCTTCTTTTTCAGCACTTCTATCTAACCTAGTCTTTGATCAAATACCAAATTTCCGGAAAATCAGAATGTTATTTATAGATTAAGAAATCAAAATGTTCAAGTAGCACAGCGCATGCTGGAAGCTTTAATGTAAGGTGGGCGTGGTCTCAGTATGAGATTTTTTAAGGATGATTAGTTAGTGGAAAATATGAATGAAATATAAAAAGATTTACTTTCTAATACTAAGAGATACAGCAAAGTTAAAAAAAAAATTTCAAGTTCAAGCTCAAATTTTTTTTTTTTACATTCACGAATAAATAAGAAAAAACGACACTGTTTTTTCACTTTTTAGCGCATATAAAGATAACAAAGTTTATAAAAAAAATTCTGGGTTTTAGTAACATGGCTGCATCATATCAGCAGTTAAAGTATATTGAAAAGGGAAATATTAAAAAATCAACCAAGATTCATCCTGCTTCTGAGTACCCCAGCTTCAGAGACGTTGAAATGGAAGATGTTGTCAAATTTTCAGAGCAGCTTCTTTTATGGCAGGACAAAGCCAATTATGTCTGCACTGTTTTCGTGGTTAGACTCCGTCTAGCCAGAGGTGATATGACGAATCAATTTCCTTGACACTACCACTGTTACCTTTCAGCCTCGTGGTTCTGAAGGGGTAATGTTGGGTAACGAGAACATAGATCAAGTGGACAGCTTCACTTACCTTGGTAGCATTATTAGTAAAGTCGGTGGGTGCAGTGAAGACGTTAAAAGTAGAATAGCCAAAGACTCAGGGTGGTTTTTTCACAGTTGAAAAAACTTTGGAACAACAGGAAGATGAGTGTACGAATCAAGATTATAATTTTGTAAGTTACAGTGATGACAGTGGTCAAATATGCTTCTTGAGCATGGGTACTCCAAAAGACAGAGGTTTTTTAGATGTTTTACAGGGAAATTGTCTACGGATTGTTTTGGTTACCTGTCGGACTGACCGTATTTCAAGCAGTAAGCTGTATGCAAAATGTGGTTCGATCCTACTTTCTAGGGCTATAATGAGAGAAATGTTGAGATGGCTAGGACACGTTTTGTGGATGTAAAATGACATATTCCCAAAGACCGTTCTTGTCAGTCAACCATCTAGGGCCAAACAAAAAGCAGGTCGTCTTCAAATGGGATGGGGGAGAGGTCTTAAGGAAAGATTTATAAAGGAAATTGGAACTTCCTGGGTGGGTGTAAAGAGGGAGGCATTGAATATATTGGGATAGAGGACGAATGTGCGTAGCTGTGTTGGCCTCAGGCAGTTTTGTGATGCAGTTGCAGTTAGTAGTAGTAGTAGTCGTAGTATTACTACACATACTTACTATCCGTTTTTAGTATCATAAGCCTCCTTACTCTCACACCTTGGGCCAATAATCCCAGAGTAACGCTGAGCATGGAGCCATTGACCCTGCTACCATTTTTGTTGAAATACTGAAAAAACTTTGACATTTATATGGTCTTGACCATGAATTTTACTTATTATTTCCTTAAATTCAAATCCATTTGTTTTGTTGTAGTTGATTTACGCGATTGTTTTCTTTTTCCGTTGTTTTATGTATTATGTTTGATTTTATTACGGTTCATTATTTTTCCTCTTTTTTGTTTATTTGTTTAGTTTTTTTTTGTAGAAAAAACTAATATCATTAATTCACTCGCTCATTAACAAAACCTTGTTACTATTCTTCTTCAAGTAATTTAGCTCTCCAGAAATTGTCAGAGAGTTTGGGGTATTCACTTCACTATTAGTACTTGCGATATAAAACTAAGGTTCTACCTTGACGCCATTCACAATTTTCTCCAATATAGATTTCATTTGGATTACTTTACTATTGGATATTAGGAGGATTTCATTTTCATTTCTTGGAGTAGTTTTTAGAATGGCCGAGTTAAATTATCCCAGTTATACTATTAATGAAAGTTATACCTTCAATTAGCTCCAAATAGACAGGAATTAAGTCTGTAAACAACTCTAAAATTCCACTATCAAATCCAGTTACTTCCATAAAATCTCTCTGTTAGTGCCCCCTTGTGTACGTTCCAAATCTAGGGGAAAATGGATATAGGGAGACATAGAGGGAGTTTAGATCTAGAACATTTTAAAAGTAAGCACAGTGGAAGCATCACAAATGATGAGTTCAGACTCATAGGATCTGAATAAAATCTAACAGATTTGATGCTATTTCAATATGACAAATGTTCAAACAATCCTTGTACTTTTTAAGAAAAAATTCCCTAAAAACCTTTAAGATTTTCATAATAACGTCGGAGGATTTCTTGGAAAATCTTTAGGTTGAAAATAGCAACAAAATTCTTAAAAGATTCAGTCAAAATCCAGTTCTTATGAATTTAGTATAGCTTGAGTAGTGGGAGGGGTGCTATTTCTACTGGCACACCCAATATGGAAGACAATTGGACGCCTTCCAGAGTAACACCTCTATAATGCAAACTGGACTCCAAGCAAGGACTCACTACGAATATTCTTTAGCAAGGTATTAGATGGAATGTGGCAGAAATATACTCCTCCACCAAAATTTTTTGGTTCCAGGTATTTAATATAATGCGTTCTGAGCGGCCTGCTTTTCATAATTCTTGTTGAACTTTCCAGTTTTTGGCAACCTCAAAGACTTTTCCCCTATTCTCTTTTAATAAACTGCTAACCTGACTTAACCTTATCAAAATGTCAATAGCACACGCATATAGGAAAAAGGCATTTAGCTCTTGTTTTCCGCATTGTGAATATTTGACAGATTCCATCAAAATACCCAAAATAATCAGAAATTACAAAAAATTACAGAGTCAAACAAAACGAAATTGGAGAATTTTTTGGGGGTTTTTAGACAATGTTGGTAAAGTCTTAGCAAAGTTGACTTCAAACCAAAAGGAGCAAAAAATGAAATCAAATAATCTAGCAAGCGTAAAACTAGTACAAATCAGCGTCAATAAACAGATGAAACCCCCGAAAAATCGGAATTTACAATAAATAACCGAGTCAAACTCAAAACAAACAGAAATTAACAAAGTAGGGCTCAAAAGTCTATGCCTTTCCATGAACAGAGCATATATTTGCAGTTTACTGAACATTAAAACAACGTGGAAATACGATCAGACTCTAAAACTCTAGAACGATTGTGTGCTAAGACAAAAATCCCAGTTTTTACAAGAAACGTAAAGAATTCCATTAAACCAAAAGGGCAAAAAATGAAATCGAATAGTCTATAGATCGTAAAAATTACACAAATCAGTGTCAAAAATAGATGAAGCCCAAAACAATCAGAAATTACAATAAATAACAGAGTCAAACAAAAAGAATTTGGAGAATATTGTGGGTTTTTAGAAAATGTTGGTAAAGTCTTAGTAATGTTAACTTCAAACCAAAATGAGCAAAAAATAGATCATAAAACTTCCACAAATCAGCGTCAAAAATAGATGA
This sequence comes from Artemia sinica, assembly GCA_027921565.1. Lineage (NCBI taxonomy): Eukaryota > Metazoa > Arthropoda > Branchiopoda > Anostraca > Artemiidae > Artemia > Artemia sinica. The sequence goes on from JAPEVW010000027.1 coordinate 347,451, forward strand.
AACCCAAAACAATCAGAAATTACAATAAACAAGAGAGTCAAACAAAAAGAATTTGGAGAATATTGTGGGTTTTTAGAAAATGTTGATAAAGCCTTAGTAAAGTTAACTTCAAACCAAAATGAGCAAAAAATAAAATCAAATAATCTACCAAACGTAAAATTAGTACAAATCAGCGTCAATAAATAGATGAGACCCAAACCAATCAGAAATTACAATAAATAACCGAGTCAAACTCAAAACAAACAGAAATTAACAACAGTAGGGCTCAAAAGCTATATGCCTTCCCATGGACAGAGCATAAATTTGCAGTTTATTGAACATTAAAACAACGTGAAAATACGATCAGACTCTAAAACTCTAGAAGGCTTGCGTGCTAAGACAAAAAAAATCCCGGTTTTTTCAAAGAAACGTAAAGAACTCCATTAAACCAAAAGGGGCAAAAAATTAAATCAAATAATCTATAGATCTTAAAACTTCCACAAATCAGTGTCAATAAATAGATGAAACCCAAAAAAATAAGAAATTACAATAACTAACAGTCAGACAAAAAAGATTAATCAAAATTTTAATCCCTAAAATTTACAACTCGACATATACGGAGAAACATGTTTCTTTAGGGAGAGGAGATGTCAAAATACGACTGGAAATAGCGCAAAAAATTGGCAAACTTTATGGAAAACACATGTGATTTTAGGAAAAAAATCTCAATAAATCCTAAGATGCTGATAAGAAGGAGGGGAAGGGAAGCAGATTGAAAGCTCTAATTTTCTCTGCCTTTCTGTAAGATTCAAATACTTATTTAAAAATGCCGGGTGTTCTGACACCACAAACACCCTGCAACTGAACAGTTATCAACTGAACACTTCTAAAAAGATACGAAAATAACAAACCTACATAATCACAATCATCAAAAGAAATTGAAAATTTTTTAGATTGTTTAACATCTAATTTTAGAATTTTGAAAATGTAATTCTTACATAGGTATAATCAGAAAATATTTTCTTCGGTCTTTTCGTTCCCTCTTCCTTTAAGCAATTTGTACATTCCTCTTGTTCTTACGGCAAGTGAACTTCCAACCAAAAAAAAAAAAAAAAAAAAAAAAAAAAAAAAAAAAAAAAAAAAAAAAAAAAAAAAAAAAACAACAACAACATTGAATCTCATGGCGTTCTCTACCCAACAGTAGAATAAAACGGTGAAATGCATAAACTAAACATCAATTTATTTAGCTTCTGTGACAAGAGAACAAACCAATTTCATGCCAAAAGCTCCAATTTTACCTAATTTTTTTCTTTTTTTAACCTATAGTTTTACAAAAGCTGCATTTTACCTAAAGCTCCGTTTTACCTATTTCTGTACTTGAGGCATGGAAATTTGATCCGTTCTGAAAAAAAAAAAATCAGAAACCTTCTATCTTTTCGGAAATCAAAAAATTACGATAAAGTGTAGGCCTACTGTGTTAACAAAAAAAAAAAAAAATTAAAAAACCTCACCAAAAATTTGTTTATATGCATATTTGTTACGTTTTTACTAGTTGAATAAAAATTTTGGGGAGGGAGGGGTCTAACCCCCCCCCCCCCTGGATACAACCTCAATGGGGTATTATATCCGGTTTTCACCCAAAACTTACATCATAGTCCAATCTTCCAGATAAGTCTTCTAAACCACATTTATAAGGCATGTAAGGCATGCAGCCAAGTTTGTTCCATTCTTCTGAAAAATTAATCACTTTGAATACGGTGTTCTCATTCTTTTAATATATGTTTATAGGCTATAAAACATTAAAAAGTTTAATTACATCTTGATACGAAGACTTAATGTACAAAATAAATGACCTTGTCTCATTTCTTAGGTCGTTTAGTACCCTGTGGCTTAGGTTGATTAATCTCTTCCTCCCGTCTCTGCCCTGATGCCTGAGCGGTTCTTGAAACGGTTGACATTCCATCCACAAATTTGGTTCTGAACAGAACATTTGCATTGTTAAACATGCCATCTTTCAGAGAGACGACAATGAACTGAAAAATGACAACGATAGTAAAACACTAGCAGTTAAATTCAAATGGAAGAAACTGAAGATCATTTTAAATTTTATGGTACATTTAATATGATTTATAGTGTTATATTTGACAGTAGTAAATACTGTTTTGGAAATAGGACGATAAAGTGATTACTAATTTTATGTTTAGAATTTTATAACTCTTTGTCTTTCAAATAAGGGCAAATTTTTTTAATCTTAATCTTTCCAAAAAAAGTCCAAATCTATTGCAGACAGACCTTCACTAATTTAGTGTTTAGAATTCAATCTCCATTAATGATTTCTTCATTTAAAAGAAATATGCATTTCACTTAATCACCCTTATGCCCGTGCCACATCATAGTCACATCTATCGATAAAGAATGACATGGCCAAATATCATGAATGACATGGCAATTTTCTTGATTTTAGCATTACACTTGTGTATAAAAAGCAAAAAATTGAATTGCAAGAAATTAGTTTAAAGAGTTTGCTCCAACAGTAATTTGTATCCAACTGTTCTCTGCTAATATTAAGTCTTCTTAACTTTTGTCAGATTCCTCTCCCAGATAGAAAAACAGCTTTTCTAAGTTTCTGTCTTTTCTAGTTTCAAAAACTATGCCTTAAACGTTTACTCTGAATGGTCAGTCAAGAAATTTATTCTTGAAAGTTGAACAATGTTCAACTCAAGAAATTACGAAGGCAAACGTAATTGGCGCTGTAGTCGTGCGTAATTTTGATTTTATCGACAAGTGTGACTATAATGTGGCACGGGCATGACGAAATATTAAATTTTAAAATCGAATGCACCTTTTAAGAAACAAGGCAACCTTCTAATTAATTTGATGTTTGAGGTGTTATTTATTCTAAACTTGCCAAAAAGAATCTAATTCTTCAGAAAGAGCGAATTAAAGTACAAATAATATCTGCATTTACTGACTTTAAAAAAAAAATCACTTAATCCGCTCCCCTCAACCAAATGGTTCGTTTTAACTAAGAAAAGAAGACATTGAACTAGACTAGCAAACTTCAACATAACATTTTTGCAACGTTCGGATATTCAAAGGGACGTCAATGAAGGGATAAACAATGACGAAATTGTTCATGTTGTCATCGTCATGAAAGTATCAGTCCAAATTAAAATAGACGAAACGGAAGGCTATTTTACAATTTATCATTTGTGATCATGGCCTTGCCACTTGTGAATAGTGCACATAGCACTGCTGTCCACTTGTGAATAGCGCAGATGACGACGATGTCTAAACACTCGAAATGAGTGATGTGACACCATAATGCACCAATAAGCGGATTCACGAGCAATACCGGGCAGTTTCAGCTCTTGGCAATCCCCTCGACACTTTTGCCAGATTCACATGAATAGGATTTCCCATCAGAAAACCAAAAGGAAAAGCCCAGGACTTGTCCACACCGAACATTTTTACATTCACCTCTCTTAAACATCATCTGTGAATTGAAAATCAAGTATTTTGCAGTAGGCATCAAGACACGGCTAATTTTAGGAAAAAAGCCAAGACCGATAGTCCGAGTGATTGGGAGGCAAAAATGTTTACATGGCACGGGTAAATGATGGGAGTAAGTATGACTCTCTTATTGGGTAAGTACTTGTGTGTTAGTTTTTGGAAAGGCACACCTGCATAGAGTCTCAGGCAGGTTGACCAAGAATTTAAAATTGACATGGGACCATTATATTGCCTGGAATGAAAGGCAAACAAGGCACGCCCGCCTATGGTCTTACGAAGGTTGGCCAAGAATTTAGAATTGACACGGCACCATTAATTTGCTTAGAATAATAGGCAAACAATTGTTTAAAGCCACCTTCATCTTCCAAATAGTACCTATTCATTGCCTAAGCTCAGCTCCGCATTCTGAGCAAATTTTTATTTTTCAAATTTTTGGGCCACTCACTTGCCCGAGTTCGAAAACTATGTATTTCCCTTAGCTCTATATATTTCGCTTAGTTTAAAAACAGCATAATATATACGTTCTTCTTTAAATGTATTCAGGTAATACCTATCCAGGCCAGAGGGAAATTAAAAACCTAAGGTTTTTGTAGAACAAAAGTCAGGCCGAAAATCCCGTCGTACCTAGAGAAAACCCCAATAAAAAACCAATAGTTTTTGTGAAAACCATTGGTTTCTCCCGTTCGTGCGAATTAGGCATTTAGGGAATTTTCTTAGGCGAGGGTTCAGTTCGCCCCAAAGACTAAGATAAATTTATAAGAGTGGGAAGTGGCGCTAGTGTGAAAAACAAACCGATCTAGCGTTTGGAGACTTTCTTTGTTCCAAAACTGTCGCAAACTTGTCTTTCCAGGTACTTCAAAATGTGGGGGAGGGTAATATAAGCAGGAATTTTTTTCAGTAGGCCTAGCAGCCTGAAATCAACTAGCCTGCTTAACCTACCAAGATTTTCCTATCTAACCTAAACCTACTTTGTACGGACTGGATTTTGACTTAAAATAAATCTTTGAAAATAAATGATAACTAATTATCACCTAAAGAGAAGTTTTGGCTTTAATTGCTTAGTTAATTATTGATCACTTACAGTTTAAATCTCAGTTTTGATCCTAGTACATTGTACATTTACCACATCAAATATCCATTTTTTTTAAACTTAATAAGGGATTTAATTTAATTTAACATGGGAGGATAGGGATCAAAAACCACTAATGCCGCTTACAGTGTAGCGTCTGATGACTTCATTAAAAGAATTGACCGAGGATCTAGTTCTTATAAGTTTCTGATTCTCTTTAGCTTAGTGCGTAGTTGGACTGAACACGAATCAAGCAAGAGCAACTGAATAGAAACAGAAGGATAAAGCTAAATTTTATGGTCCAATCTCAGGGGGTTATACTCAACTGAACAACAAAAGTCCAAAAATGATAATCATAAAAGGATGATCTGACATCATTATCGAAATTATGGTGCTGACTTAGTTAAGAGCAATTTGTATTCCGTGTATCGTTTTCCTTTTAAAACATCTTCCTTTAAAATAAATAAAAAATCACAAAGTTATTTCAATTCATGCTATTTATTTAGTTTTTGGTAAAATGATCCCTTAACCTTTCGGTGTGTTTTGGGGACACCGTCATTCCAATTATTTGTGGTTAAAATTTCTGGATATAAAACACTTAGGATATTCAATTCAGTTTTAACACTGTTTCCATCACGATATTTTTCCCGTTGAAAGTTCTTCCTTTCAAATATACAAAAAACAACTGGAAAAATAATATTCCAGTTTAAAAACCATATTTAGTTTTCAGTAAAGTGTCACTGGCTCTAGCGTTTCCTAGGGGGGAGGGGATGAGAGACGACATTACCATCCTTTTTTTGGTAATTTATGTTTGTTTTCACTTTTCTTTCATTTGTTATTGTAATTTATGTTCGTTTTCGGTTTGACACCTTGCACAAGCCAATTTTTACTTTTTAAAAATTTTCAATTTATTTTCATGGAAAAAGTTACTTTTTTTGTACTTATGTCTTATAGCCACCACACTCAAGTTCTTGGTCTGAGTAGAACCGGTTTCTTTCTGTAGTTCAGTATGTACTCGGAGATAATCAGCTTAGCGCGAGAGAGATAAACTTCAATGTGGGTATATTTAAATTAAATATCTTATATATAGAGTTGGTATTTTGGTTAGGCTAGGTTAGCTTAGGTTAGAAACCAGTTAAATATACTTCTTTAAATAACAATAATAAAGATCCAAATATCTTGGCTCCATATCTGGAAACCGCTGTCAGTGGAATCAAAAGGAGACAGAACAAACTATATAATAAATTAAACAAATGCAGATAAAGAAACGGAAAAAACAAACAAACAAAAACATCATTTTGGTGCCTTAATATATTGACGATAATTAATATATTGGGCTTTAGTAAAATGGAGGTTAATCATTTTTTTTCCTTTCTATTCATTTGTTTAATTTAGTATAGTTTGTTCTGTTTGTTTCTTTTTCTTCGTTTATCCTTTATCCGTTGATAAAGCTTCCGGATGGAAAGCTGAAATGTTTGGATTTTTATTATTATTAGCTAAAACTTTTTTTGTGATTTTTCCACTATCTTATTAAGATATTGCACCGATATTTCTATAATTTTCATTTTAATTGTCGACTTAACATGAAATTTAATTCAATTCTGGAAAACATGGTTTGTTAGTTACTGGTTTTGCCAATTAACTTCCAGATTTATCATTTCAACAAAATACTGTTTTTAGAGTTTCGGTTCCTATTGGCGAGGACACTTTAGTTTACTCTTGTTGCAGTCATTACTTACTCTTGACATATTCGTCCTCACCCCAACCCTCATGACTGCCGATACTGATGAAAATATCACTGAAAAAACCATATTCCTTAACCCTATGTAAGATTTTCATTTTAATCTAGGATATAGAGCCTATGTTGGTTTTTATGACTCAATAATTATTCTGCATGAGTTTTCACATTCCTTGCCTAGTTTAGCTTATGTTTCAGCGCAAACCAAAAAGTGTTCAGAGAAACAAAACACAATGATTTTTTTATAGAGATGTGTGCATATGTTACCGTGAATGTCCGAAATCGGTGGATGTCGACATTCGCCGGTGAATGTCCGAAATACCCATTTTTCTCCTTGGATTTAGTCAGCGTTGCCAGACAACTTTTTCAGTTGAACGCAAGGTTTGATGATGACATGTTATGTTAGCTTAGGGTTTTAACCCAGTTCTGATATTTATAACCAAATTTAACCTAACCTAAACTAACATAATGTAACCTAACTTTAACTTTTACCATCATAGCTTGCATAAGATAGAAAAAGCTGACTCGCAAAGCTTATTGAATCGAAGCAGAGAAAAAGGAATTTTGGACATTCATCGGTGAATGTCGACATTAGCCAGATTTCGGACATTCACGGTAACACATATATACACAAATATGTATATTCTCGCCCTGTGAGTTTGATTGCTTTTGCTTTTTGTTTCAATTCTTAGCCAAATTGTAATTTTTCAACAACAATTAATCTCTGAGTATATTGTTATACCAAAGAACGATTCCCGAACACATGAGAGGTAGGAAAAGTGGAGTATACAGAACATCGGAATAATCAGAACATTTAAACTAAATAATACATAATCCTAATTAAATTTAAGAAACTCAAATAATCAATTTTAAATTGAAATAAACATCTCTAATTAAATCTTAAATCTTATTTATCTGACATACGCTTTACAAATTGAAGGCTTGTTGGACTATTACGAAGTTTTCGACAAAATTAAAAAAAATATGTATGTATAAAAATATATATAAGGTCATTACCGTAAACAGGGATGTAAAAGGCATTAGATTAAATCAGATTTATAATAGTTAAATTTAAAAAAAAAAAAAGCCAGAGTCTCTTACAATTCCAATCTTGAAAAAGAATGTAATTTCGGAGCACAAAAAAAATTTGAACTTATTTTAGAAGATAAATTTGAAAAATTTAGATTTTTTTATGATTTAAAGGTTATTATAATTCATACTTATGGAATATTTTTGTCAATTTGAAGAGTTAAAGCATATCTGCTAGATTAGAAAACGAAGAAATTCATTCATATTTTGAAAATAATTACATTAGCATCCCTTTTATCTTTCATTGATCCAGTCTTGTCCTAGACGCAAGATGTTTCGATATAATTTCATTTGGTTCAAATTACAAATCTGAGGATAGTATTCAATCTTGCTGAGCTACATGATGTTATACCACAATTTAATTATGCAAAACAGGAGGGGAGGGGGGCTTGAAAAAAGTCTCATTAATTTTTTGAATTCAGAATAACAAGAAACATAATTAGAACTAACCAAGCTAATTACCCTTCAGGGACATCGTAGCCTGCTATATGTCAAATGTGGTCACACATTTGACACGCCCAGCTCTAATCACGGTTTAAAAACTTAAAAAAAAACGAAAACTAAAACCCTTGTTGCTTCTCAGACATGATTCAAGCATATTTCATAATTTTCTTGTCACTTGAAGTGCTAGTGTTTTTGTTACCTTACGGGACTTCTTTTCAATACTACAGCTATCCTTTTTCAAATGTATTTCTTTCATTTTCCATTTTTTCATTTCCTTCTCCAAAAAACGATTTGCATTCACTTTTACTGCATAATTCATCTCTTTACGTTATTTTCTTATGGGTTTTAAGTGTTTAGTATAGTTTTTGTTATCGTTATAAAAAAGACTTCTTAACATGAAGCCGAAATGTCCTGAGTTTTATGAATATTTAAATTATCTTCGCCGTTTAAATCAGGATTTCTAACAGCTGCTTCTGTATTTTTGTTTCATTTTATTTTTAAGCTACTGTCATTCAATATTAATTTACAAATATTCACATACAAATGCTTCATGTGAGGTAAAAAGCCCTTGGTAATTTGTCAGTTGTTATTCAATTTAAAAAAAAAAGGTTTTTGATGAAAGTGAAGAGCGACACTAGAACTCAAAATGAGGAGGAATGTAAAAACTTTAAACAACCAAAACAACAATCAAACAGAAATTACCACAAATAAACTTGATAAACTCAAACCTTCAAAAGGCTAGAGTGTAATTTGTACTTAACTGAAAATTAAAGATTGGTTAAACTGAAGGTTTTATTTACCCAAGAATTGTTTCTACATATTTGGATAAAAAAAGGACTGAAAATGAAGAAAACAGTGACAAAATGTCATATAAAAACCATAATGCTGAATAATTGCTAAAAATGAACGAGCGGCAATAATTGCTGAATGAGCGACTCGGCAATAGTAACCGAAACTCTAAAAGACGGGATTTTGTTAACAATAGATACATCAGAAAAATTGGTTTTTTATGCAGATTCTAAATCTATATGATGTTAAGTTTAATGTTACCCATTAAAAGCTAAGAGTGTGAGAAAATCCGCCTGATTTTCAACAAAGGAGAAAGCACCCCCAAAAAGTCTTAATGAAAATCGTGCCATCAGACTCAGCATATTGGAGAGTCCTTCTATAGAGGTTTCAGTATTGTTTTTTTTTTTTTTTTGCTTTTTTTCGAGGGTTGTTGTATCGAAGAAAAAAATATTCAGCCGAGGGGAGATTCCAGAAATGACTTGAAAACGATCAGAAATTAAATGAAAAACAAGTCCATTTCAAATAAAAAGTAGCCTAAGCAGAATTTTCCAGGTGGAGTTGTCCGCATAAATATTTTCTGGGGGGATCTTCAGCGAAAATGAAATTGTCCGAGGAAAAAGGATTTTACGGGAGAAACCTTCCATGGAAGAATTTTCATAAGGGAATTTTCCATGGAGGGGGAGGCGAATTCTCGGTATTATTTGAAAAACGATCAGAAATTAAATTTTAAAAAACAAGTTTTTTCAACTGGAAGTAATGAGCCACATTGAAACTAGAAACGAACAGAAATTAATCTGTGTATGAGAGGGGAAGCCCCCTACTCAATACCTCACTCTTTTACTGGGGAATCTCATAAAGCAGCGTTATTCCCAGCAAAGAATAATTAGAAAAGGAGACAAAATATCCTTCTCTAGTTCACTCATCTCAGAAGATCTAACACCAAGGGGAAAAGTAGAAAGCATCCCAATATTCAAGAGTTACAGAGCTTAACAACAACATTACCAAGGGCGACTAAGGAAATGGTTCCTTGTCTTATTAATCGCTCTGGATCAATCTATCTTTCGTCCAGTTTCCCCCTTGAAGATTCATTCTCAAGCAAACGAGATGAAGTCCTTGATTCTTTTCTTCTTTAAATGAATCTTTCAATTAAAAGCAATTTACTTGGAAGCAACTATTAAATGACAAAAGGTAATGAAATGAGGAAAGTGACATCAGTCAGCTTATCGACGAAAACAGGGAAGTTATTTTTTTGAACGGGAAATTTTATTTAATACATAATTATTGTTTTATTTTATCTAATGTTTAATTTAACGTGTATTAATGAGTATTATAATGTTTATTCAATGTGTGCTGTTTTATTTTATTAATAATTATTTTATTGGAAATTTCATTTTATTTAATGAACAGGAAATGTTAATTTAATATAAATTTTCGAAAATCAGGAGTTGTCACAAAGGCGAAAAATACCCATAAATTTGTTGCAAAATCGCTAGTTTGTAAACTTAATTTGACTATCATTGCTTTTTGTATCTAGGCCATAATATGACCTAGCATGCATTCAAATATAGGTAAAAATGCGAGTTCACTTCGAATATACGAAGCATAGTTGTCGCAGGGGTCATTTCGACCCCTTAGTCCATTTATTTCAGGTTGGTTTTCTTGGTTAGTTTTCACAACTAGCGAACCTCTAGTTCCACTCACAATAGACGTATAGACAACATTTCAAAATAACGAAACTGTAACGATAAGACACGAACCTTATCATCATTTTCTTTCATCTTCCTTGAAAATTCCTACAAATTCCTTTTCAAAGCAACATTTTACTATTAAGAGTATGGAAAATAATAATTACCATTCCTGAATCAGCTGCAAACGGCATAAGGAACATGGACTAATCAGTATTTTTGGAAACGAAGTAGGAAAAGGAATTTTCCAAAAATCCCGTCAAACGGACATATTCCACTCAATATCAAAATTCCTTGTAGTAGAAGCCTAAAATTGGGGCTGTTGAGACGGAAAGGTGTTAAGAAAATTATCACTTCATAATATGCAATAATTATAGTTAACATATTTTTACTATGATTACACTATACTTTACTCCCTCCCCCCTAATGTGCAAATATATAGCCCAAATTACATATTTCCCATGTGTTTCTCGTTTCTTGATTTCGTCATCGTTGATTCAGTCTACAGCCCGACGGCTTGAAATAAGAATAACGAATGGAAAAATCCATGGGATATATGTAGTCTGTGCTATTAGGGGTTGAGGTTGGGGTAAACTATAGTGGAATCACAGTCAAAATGTGCTATCTACAATTACTCCGCATATTATGAAGCAGGCTTGTTTTCATAACATATTTCCTTCTCAATACCCCCATCCTAGGCTTATACCTTCCTTTTCTGTCTTAAGAAAAAACTCAAATCTTCCACAAGAAAATCTTTATTCTGCAACTTGCTTTATTGACATTTATAACTGGCCTTTTTTGCGTTTAACTATTCTTTCTAAGTATCTCTATAATTCTGAATGTACGCTAAGTCAACGCATGAAAGCAGCAAAGTCCTTACTGCGGGACAGGGGCGGATCCAGGGGGACCGGGGAGACTGCAGCCCTCCCCCACAGATTTTTCTGGTGCCATCATTTGTTTTTTCTCTTTTTTAACCTGTTTTAAAATAAACTTGTCAATTTGGTCAATTATTGGCACCCTTGTCACACTGGCCCCTTCCCAAAATTTTGTTCTAGATCCGCCTTTGCCGCGTGATGAAATTCCAAAAGCGCTACCTTTTTTGTAAATAATCATCGAAAGCGCGTAAACAGGAAGAAGGACCATAGTTTGCGCCCACCAGAAATCTCAAAATGTTAGGACTTTCCTGTAATATATCTGTTTTGTTTAATTTCGTCGACAGTACCCTTCACCTCCAGTCCATAGGGTGAAAAATAATTTTACAAGAGAGTAAACGGGTTCAGGACAACATATTTTATATGTTTTGTTGTAATTATGACCACTGTCTTTTTTTGTGAATATGGCCACTGGTTTATATATATATATATATATATATATATATATATATATATATATATATATATATTATATATATATATATATATATATATATATATATATATATATATTATATATATATATATATATATATATATATATATAATATATATATATATATATATATATATATATATATATATATATATATATATATATATATATATATATATATATATATATATATATATATATATATATATATATATATAATATATATATATATATATATATTATATATATATATATATATATATATATATATATTATATATATATATATATATATATATATATATATATATATATATATATATATATATATATATTTGATTATTCAAGCAAGTCTGATTTATAATAACTATTTCTACTAAGCTTCAAACTTTTGGTTTCCTTTTTAAAGGTTTTTAAATTATTGGAATCCCTTGCGAAAAAATATACACATATTTCTGCAAATGCCAGTTTTTGCTCTTTAAGTAATTTAATGTCTTTTCATACTACAGTCTTTTCAAAGATATTATTTGATTATTCAAGCAAGTCCGATTTCTAGCAGCGATTTCTACTATGCTTCAAACTTTTGGTCTTCGTTTTTAAGGTTTGTGAATTTTTGTAATCCCTTGTCAAAATATATACAAATATTTTTGCAATTACCAGTTTTTGCTCTTTAAGCAATTTAATGTAAACTTCTCCATGCATGAAAATCTTCAATTTTTCCACATAAGTGTGACAAATGTGACAACGTTATTGCAATACTAATGTAATCTAGATCTATATTTTATTTTTTGTCAGAATATCCCAGGATACAAATTTTCCCGAAAAAATGGGAAATACTGTGTCTTTTCAAAGATATTTGATTATTGAAGCAAGTCCGATTTCTAACACCGATCGTTTACTAAGTTCGAAACTTTTGGTTTTCTTTTTTAAGTTTTTGTTTAATTATTGTAATCCCTTTTTAAAATATATACAAATATTTTTGCAATTACCAGCTGCCGGGCCCCGGCACTTGGCACGAGGCAGGCTTCTATATATGGATTCTCATTGTCGCTTGTCTTCCAACCGCAGACAATTTGCTGTCTTTTCATACTGAAGGTCTTTTCAAAGATATTTGATTATTAAAGCAGGTCCGATTTCTAACAACGATATCAATAACAGTATTTGCAAAATCAATCTATGATTTAGAAGCAAAAGCTGATAATGCTCTCAAAAGACTGGAGATGTTTACGAGTTTAAGTTTGCTGTGCGTGAATGTAAAGAAGGCGTTTTTAATGACATTCTGTAGAGTGGGTGATTCTACTGACATAAGTGGTAAAGTCCTTTTGTCTGAAAAGACTGTTGCACAAGTTAAGTCACTACTGTACCTTGGCTTCCATATTGATTCTAATCTTTCGTAGAAGCATCATAACGAAATTATTTCCGCCAAAATTGCACGTGGAGTTGGCATTCTCAGAAGACTGAAACATATTCTGCCGGAACGTACTCTTCGCACGATATATTTTGTCTACCCGTATATATCATATGGATGTGTAGTTTGAAGCAGTAATTTTTATGTTAATTAAAAATGTGTGCAAATTCTACAAAATAAAGCAGCCAGAATAATTGAGAAGCACGTAAAAAATGTGAAAGACGCCAGCCAATACATGCTTTCAGTCACTAAGGCTACTAAATGTTGGACAGATAAGGGACCATCAAGTGGCGATGTTTGTATTTAATTGTGTGCATAATCTAGTCCAGGAAATTTTTAATGAGTTTTACCGTTTCAAAAGTTATGTTCATGAGCATGATACAAGAAGATGTGATAACTTGGTTGCGGAGGTTGGACATAGTGTAAGATCTAGTTCTACTTTGAAGTATCTTGGCCCTTCTGCGTGGAATTCGCTTCCTGTGAGTCTTAGAGCGGCTGAGCACCTCCCATGATTTAAAAATAGATTAAAAGAATATTCCTTGGGGAATTATTTTTTTGTGGGGGGGGGTGTGAGCGGGTTATAGGGCTGGAGAGAAGAGTGAGCTGAAGAGGTGGGGTGGATGTAGTTGTATTTGGATGGTGTTTGTTACCCAAGGGGTGTTTGGGAGAAGGTGATTGTCTCTTTTTTTATTATTATTATTTTAATTAGTCTAAGATAATTCTAGGAATATTTATGTAGGTTTTTTTTTTAATATATTAATTTAAGATGCCTCTAGGAATGCTTATGCAGTTAATCGCTACATATTAGCAAAATGTATATTTTTCCCTATCGTAGTGATTTATATCTATAATAATTTATATATATATATATATATATATATATATATTATATATATATATATATATATATATATATATATATATATATATATATATATATATATATATATTATATATATATATATATATATATATATATATATATATATATATATATATATATATATATATATATATAAAGAAAGCAGCAGATATTTCAGGCCATCATCAACACGTAGTTAGAAATATATATATATATATATATATGTGTGCATATAGCCACCAAAATATTAAGTTTTAAACTAAAAAATATTACGTGATAAAAACAATATCCAATTATTATACGATACACAATTCACATTATATAATAATGAGCTACATCTTGAAGCAAAAAAACACAACTGATTTTAAAAACTTCAAACAAAAATGAATGAGAGAAACAATTCAACACTACGACTTGGTGAAATTGAAACAACACCTTCCAGGCACATTTCCACCAATCAGGATCTATTTATCTATTTTCTGACTTCATGATATTTTTCATACAACTCTCTAATTTTTATTTCATGTGTCACCAAGATAATATTATAAAAAGCTAAAATCAACGACAATAAAAAAAATCAGACTTACTTAATCTAAAAAAAAAAAAATGGGAAGGACTGCTCATTTTAATTTTTAAATGTCACAATGTAGAGTGGACAAACTTCTAACCACATGAAGAAACTCTGGAATAGCCATTTCAGTAGAAATCATTACCAGAGCCACATAGGCAGAAAGATGGGCTCCAGCTCGGACCCCTGGATATCTCAAGATTTTATGGTTTTTCCTATAATCCACCTACACTGTGCAATTTGCGGCTCATGACCACTGTTTTTTTTTTTTTTTTTTTTTTTTTTTTTTTTTTTTTTTTTTTTTTTTTTTTTTTTTTTTTTTTTTTTTTTTTTTTTTTTTCAATTGTTAAGCTTGGTCAGCTTCTAATTTCATAAACTAGTAAATATAAACAATTAATGGATAATCTATTTGATTATTCCTATTTCCATTCCATTTAATGAGGTTGCAGGGAATAAAATTTGTTTCATTTAATTAACTTTTTTCTTATCAACTACTGTTTGATTAATATATTTAAGTAGGAAGTAGTTTATATGTGAATAAAAGTAGATTACTCACCTGAGAATTTTTAAAATGAGTCTTTAGCATGTAGCCAATGTTTTGGGTATGAGAAAGATCAAGAGCGGCATCAACCTCATCCAAAATGTATAATGGGGCAGGCTTAAATAATAGCAGGGCAAGAATAAGTGACAATGCCACTAAGGACCTCTGACCACCAGACAACTCATTTAAACTTTCCTTCCATACGTTTCCAAATGCCACTTTGACCTAAAATATGAAACAAAAGATTTAAATATAAATGTGGAAACATAAACTTATCCTCTATGTAAATGAGTTCAGGTGCCGATCTGGAGCAAAATATTGGGAGGGGAGGGGGGGGGGATATGAGAAGGACGACAAAAAACAAATCTTGGGGGGGGAATGTGACAAGGGTGCCAATAATTGACTAAATTGACAAATTTATTTATAAAAAAAGAGTAAAAACAGAAAAAACAAGGAAAGTGGGCACCAGAAAAATATTGGGGGGATCCCCCCTAGATCCACATATGACTGAACTGATGAGGGGTTAGGTCATGTTATATCTAGATATAGTATGCTTTCGTTAATCCTGGTATTGCATTTAACGGGGGGGGTGATTTGATGGTTGAATTAATTTTAATATCCACTTCTCCTAGTTATATAGTAAAATTTGGCAATTTCATTAAAAAGGCTATATTCATTCTTTTGTTAATTCTGGGCATAGTTAGACTAACTTAAAAAAAATAAATAAAAAAAATAAAAAAAAAATTGAGGAATTGATGTTAGTATTATGATAAATCATATTAATTTTTTTTGTTGGTTTTTGTTTGATTTTTGAGTAGCCAAATGGGTATTAAAAAGGTTTTAGTAGTTTATTTGTTTGTTATAAAAGAAGGATTAGAATGGCGTGCCTAATGATATTGTAAGGGCAGAGCTTTCTACTCCTCCTGGGTTTGTTTTCCGGTTGAGGGAAGGTTGGGAGGATGGAGGATGATGTATAGTTGATTGAGAACAAGGTTTTATGAAAATTACTTGCCTATTATTAATGTATTTCTACGGTGAAAGGGGTGCCCTATGGCAGAAGGGCACCCTGCTAAACAGGGAATGGTACTTCTTTGCGGGTTTTGATTTTTTTTTTTTTTTTTTTTGTAGTATACCTTGTCTTTGTCAATTATGTTTGGTTACCCAAATCCAAATTCCAAAAAATAAAACAAGTTTTTAAATTAGTGTAGGTGACATTAAGGTTTAAGATTAAGTGAAAAAGATTATTATGTCACCGAGAGGAGAGGAGGTGGGATTTAATTTAATAATAATAATAAAAAAAAGGGCAAATTCAAAATTAATAGGTTTTGCTTATATGTAAGTTTTTCTATATAAAAAAAAAATCGTTACACAAATCAACTCTTTTTAATCTTTGAAATACAAGATTATAACTTTAATTATTATAAATGACATCAACAATTACTAAATCAAACTATTCCTAGATGGAGAAAGAGCACACAAGCAACGATGAAATAGACACGGTTAAAAAAATATATAGAACTTAACAGATATAAATAAAAAGAATAACAAAAAAAGATAAAATAAAAACTTGTTAGTCTTTCAGAATTTGATAAAAGAAATTGGAAGTTAAGCATTAAATCGAGAAACAACAACATAGTGTAGATGAGGCTAACCTAGTTTGACGATACACTCAATAGTAACAACTACTAAAATTCATTATAATATTTCTTAATGTTAGTAGTTACGATATATCTGTTGTGCTAGTGACATACGGTTGTCGGTGATTAGTCTGACAATTACAGTTTTTGCATATCTGGAATTGTTTAGAATGTGAGTTTTATTTATTTGTTTGCCGTTGCCTCTCTCTCTTTCTTGTTGTGTTTTTTTTTTTTATTGATTTAAATTTATTTTTCTCTTTTTTCCCCGTTGATAAAGGCTCCCGGATGTGGAGTTGAAATATTCGGAAATGTTTTAATTAATATTTTTTGTTGTGGTTTGTTTTTTAGTACGTTATGTTCACTGCTTGATTAATTAAACCCGTTTTTCTCTCTTAAATTCCCCCCCCTCTTCATTATTTTCCTCTTCTGGTCATTTTAACGGAGCGATTTCTGTTTGTTTTATTTTTTCTTATTTCCTTCTATTCCCATCCCACCGCAAGTTTTGAATGTCATTTGGATTTTTTCCTATGTGGACAGGTTTATTGGGCGACTTGTATCAGCAAATATTCTTCTAAATATAACGTCTCTTTACCTTTCTCCACGGACCATCGTTTCATTGATTTTTATACATAATATATATACATATATATATATATATATATATATATATATATATATATATATATATATATATATATATTATATATATATATATATATATATATATATATATATATAATATATATATATATATATATATATAGATATATATATATATATATATATATATATATATATATATATATATATATATATATATATATATATATATATATATATATATATATATATATATATATATATATATATATATATATATATACTCCTCTCTTGTATTTTATTTCAGCGGTTTTTCCTTTTCCTTTGTTTCTACGCATTTGACTTTCTGTTTAAAGTTGGTATTTCGCTCGTTTCTAATTTTTTCGCATTTATCTTAGCATTACCGTGCTTATGTAATGTGCTAGTTTATTGGTAGTAAAATTCATGGGCGTCCTTTCAGGGGGGGGGGGAAGGGGAGGGGGAGGAGCAGTGGCCCCCCAATAATTTCGAGAAAAAATTATTATTAAGCCCATGCCCCTTGACTATCCGGACATGGACCCCTCTTGCCCCCCCCCCCAATAGAAATACTGGAGCGACTCCCCTGGTAAAATGGAAATAAAATAGATCATAAAATACATTAGGGTCCACCAAGTAACATGAATATAAAAATTACGACATTATCACTGTTATCCCTTTTATACAGATCTCATTTTCTTTATATTTATCATAAGGGCAGATGACATGACAACACGATCATTCATACACCCACTGACAGATGGAATATACATCAAGGAATAACTCACTTGAGAAAACAATGATATCGATGTTGCGTAAAATAACTGGCAGACGTGGAATTAAAACCCAGGCAGTAATTTCAAATTAATTATTCGGGGCATTTTAGTATATCAACCGCGCTGAACTTTGCGAAGAGTTTAACATTATAAATACACTTTTTAACTTTAGGGGAAAAAAGGCCAACAGGTTCGGTCTTGAGTTATGTATTTATTGACAGCTAATCAGTAAGTTCAAAGAAATTTTGCCTTAAGAAGGAAATAATTTTTTAATTTTTGGAAATAATTTTTGCCTTAAGAAGGGTGTTGAATGGTTCATAAAAGAAGAAATATTTTCAGAAGGTGCCTCAACTATAAAAAGATTATAAACGAACGAACGAAAAAAGACCAATAACGAACGAATCGTGAGGAAAATGTATGGAATCACATCACCAAGCCTCGACATTTTGGGAGGGGACAAATAACCAAAGACAATCCCCCTCCCGTATCCGTATGCGTGACTGCTGTCATTCCGACAGCCCATATAACATGAACATTGACTACTAGCTTCTGAAAGAAGAAAAAAAAAATTACAAAATTTATAGTAAAATATTGTTAAAACAGTCATAAAATAAGTCAATTGGTGAACTGGACAGCTGAGTATCTCAAAAGGATGAAGTTGTTTTAAGTATGAAAGTACCAGACTACTTTTACGACATTTCGTCCAACATTTTTTGGAAGGTAATGAAATTTCATAAGAGCATGTCTTTTACTAATACTACCATCACTAACCGCCTGTCATTTCGTTTGAAATACTCTACCTCCGTCATTTCAAGAATGTCACTTGTTTGGTACTTTCAAAAGAATTTTGCGAAATTTCTTAATGTGTTGATGACTTGTGTTTATTAAGTTATTTCTTTCTTCTTCTTCTTTCCTTATGGGACGGGTGAATCTTACGTGGATTGAAAATTTTTGTTGTGAGGGGTGATTGACCTGTTCTCAACATTTCTCGTGGCTTGGTTTCAAATATGTAATTGGGAATATCTCTAATTCATGGGACAGTCCTCTGTCATTTTTTTTTTTTTTTTTTTTTTTTTTTAGAAGGGTTTATTTTTGTTTCAGTTGATTTTTTTTTTTTTTTGGGGGGGGGGGGTGTCAAAAAGTCTCTTAAGCGTTGCATTTTTTCTCTTGCGTTAGAGTCTCTGAAAGGTGTAATTGTGTTATGTTGAAAATATTTTTTTAATGTAGTCTCATTTTTGTTCATCCCCTGTTTATTTTTTTCTGGCCATGGAGCCTTATGGGGGAGTCTATGTTGAAGTGCTTCTGTTGTGAATTTATTGGTTGAATAAATTGATTGATTGATGACTGATTGATTGACTAGCAACTCACCGCAGAAACAAGCCACCTGAGGCCAACCCAGGTGCACATACTCCTTCTCCGTCCCAATGTGTCCAAAGCTTCCCCCACCCAATAAGTTCAAGTTTCCTTTCAGTCGTTTCTTACGACCTCTCTTCACCCCGTTCGAGGAAGACCTGTCTCTCGTTTGTCCCTAGATGGATGGCTAAAAAGGACGAACTTTGGCAAACCGTCATCCTTTAGCCGCAAAACGTGTCCTAGTCATCTCAGCCTTTCCCTCAATACAGTCCTAAAAAGCAGGATAGAACCATATTCTCCGCAGAGCTTACTTTTTGAAATACAGTCAGTCAAGCGAGTAATCAAAACAATCCGCAAAAAATTTCTGGAAAACATCTAACAAATCCTCTTCAGTCTTTCCGAGCACCCGCGATTCAGAACCATACTTCCTCACCGTCATCATTGTAGCTTCCAATGTTCTAACCGTGGTTCGCAGACTCATCTTCATATAATTTCAATTTTTTTTAACTGTAAAACACCCCAGGCCTTGGCTATTCTACTTTTAACTTTCTCACTGAGCATTCTTGTTCGTGAATTGGCTGACAAATTTTCACCTTTGACTTTCCATACTTTCCAAATTTAAAATATTTGCCAAGAAAACACTGCTTTTCTGTTAAGAAGTAAGCTTACTGCTTGTACGTGTACGCTTTTAAAACGGTGGAATAAAACGCTAAGTCTGTCTATCCCTAAGTATAGAGGTTGATTTATGTTCTTTAGAGCTCCCTAAGTGCCTCAGAGGAAGAAATCTATCAACAGATTGAAACTTCTAAGCGGAGAAATAGAATTTGTTCCACCCAAAGGCAAAACTTATTGAATAGAAAAATGATTCTTTAAGTCCCCCTTCTGCTCCGCCAGCAAATGCAGATAAAAAGGCAAAGATTTAAATATAGTAACTACATACGAAATAAATGATGTATGATAAAGGAATGAAAAATAACCCTCCTGGATACTCTGATAATAAAATTAAACGATCTTAGATTCGTAGAGCCATAGCTTTGTAAAACCGAGATCTTTCAGAGGCAACGCTATAGCGTCGCCTATAGTAAAGGCCATATGGCTTCGATGTTTTATTATTCATTCATTTATTATTATTTTTTTCAGCGGCACTTCGTATGGAAAGGGTCGTCGCATAATCTTCGGACGGGGCTCATTCGATTGGAAATAGAGAGTTATAGTGCCCTCTTTAAGAGTCAAAAGTGATCGGAGGGCACCTAGCCCCCCCCCACGCCCTTTTTTCCCAAATGCATCCAATAAAAATTTTGAGATAGCCTTTTTGTTAAAAATAGTTCAAAGATCATATAACAAAAACTCCAGTGTCGACACAACCCGCCAGGGCCCGGGGGCAGGCGTTGTAAGTTATACCCTGGGGGCATATATGGTTCTTATGGAAGGAATACTCGTATAAACTTTAGAGAGGGCTCATTTGGTTGGAAATTGAAAGTTTGATTTCACTTTTTAAGAGTCAAAAGATATCGGAGGGCACCTAGCCCCCCCCCACGCCCTTTTTTCCCAAATGCATCCAATAAAAATTTTGAGATAGCCATTTTGTTAAAGATACTTCAAAGATCATATAACAAAAACCCCAGTGTCGACACAATCCCCCAGGGCTCGGGGGCAGGCGTTGTAAGTTATACCCTGGGGGCATATATGGTTCTTATGGAAGGAATGCTCGTATAAATTTCAAAGAGGGCTCATTTGATGCCTCATTTGATATTTGATATGTCTTGAAAAGTCTTGGAAAGTATGAACAAAATCAAATTGAATATTTGACATATAATGATATTAATTGTTGAAAGATCCATCAGTTCAAGATTTTATTTCACTGTAATTTGATTTTCATTTTCAATGCTGTAAGAGCTGGAAAAGAAAATATCTGTAATATAATTCGTTTTCAGTGAAGCGCCAATGACGCAGTAAACTTTAGGTTTCTACAGGTAAGGAAGGCGGCAGTATCCAAACTCTTGTTTGTAGTGAAACTATATTCATCTTGAACAATTTTAGAAAGAACTAATAAATAAAACTGAATATTTGATGTATAGTGATATTAATTGCTGAAAGCTCAGCAGTTCAAAAAGTTTTTAATTAATTTCGAGACGGGACTAAGCTTGAAATCAGGAACTCATGAAAAAGTAACAGTATCCCCCTCGCCCCCCTCCCAAAAAAAATACTCAAATTATTTTGAGGGAATACAGCTATTTCCATAAATACTTGCATTTTATATACACTTTACCCTAAAAAAAAAGTCAGATTTCTTTTACTTTTTCAGGAGGATTTCCAAACGTTTTAAACGGCAAAAGAGAGTAGGGTCTTGTCCTTATTGTTCCTGACGTCAAGAGTCTCAAACGCATATATCTATTCTAGGAGGATCTATGGTTTTAATCAGGATCTCGCGAATAGAGAAGGGTGCTTTGTACACCCCCCCCCTCTTGCAAAATCGTGAGTTAATATGGTTATTTCCAAAACGGTTATTTATTCGATTCTTTAAAAAAAAGCTTAGATTTGTTGAACACTTTCAGAGGATTTTTAAACGTATTAAACAGCCAAAAAACCTAGCGCCATTTCTCCATTATTCCTGGCTCCATGAAACTTACAAAAAAGAACAGAAAAAATTTTACCAAAAATTTCCTGGAATGCTGTGCGTAAATCAATTTCAATTAGAAAAAAAAACTTAGACAAAATTTCAATCATCTCCCAAAAAATCTTAACTACTTCACTCAAGTTCCTTTTAAGGCTGTCGTTCCCAAACTACTTCCCGGATATCCTCCATTTCAGATGCTTCATCAACAAGCTTTATTTACCAAGAAATGCCTCTTACTAGGGAACGATGAGAAAAATAGAGAGGGGGAGAGCGATATATATATACATACTTTTTTTGGGTTTGTTTTTCTAGCAAACACTTCACAAACACTTCAAAGACTACCCACTCGCCAAGCAGCCAAATTATGAAGGAAAAGAATTCCCTCTGTATGATATTCATATCCTCTTAAAGGTTGTAAATATAATAATCAGACTAAAGGAGATATTGCTCTTAATGACCAGTGATTCATTAAATAGGAATAAATCAAGGAATATCAAGCATAATCTTTCTAAAGCAGAGCCAAATGCAGTAAATAGATTTAGAAAGCGTTCAGAAAAGAGATAAAATTTAAACCTGACCCTTGAAAAAATTGCCATAGGCTGCAGTATGGAGTGGACTTCTAGAATGTATCAACGCTTTCTAAAAAATATGCAGACTTGGAAGAAAAAAAAATGAATTTCTGAGTTATTGACATAGGCTGTTCCATATTTAAAATTGCAATTGAAATTGATTGCATAAGGTACCCCACTATTCTTTGAATACTGAGGAATAATTGGAGTACTACTCCCAAAAATCATAAAATATTGGAAACTTTGAATATCTAAAAAACTAAGCGTTGGATGTGGAATATTTAGTTTTCAATACAAATATTCATTACTCCTGATGGAGAGGGGTTTAACGGCATAACCTCCAAAGGGCATTAATCTTGAAGCACCAGACGAACAATTTGAGTACTACTCCGCTGATTTGGAATACTTTAAAACTTAAAAAACCTAAAAAACTAAGCGCTGGATGCGGAGTTCATTCTTGACGAACTTTGAACTTCTTGATGAATTTTTTTTTCATTCATAATTCTTGATGCACCGGGGGTTTAACGACATAACCTTCAGTAGCACCTTCTCGTTCATGTAGACGCAGGCGCAATTTTAAAATTTCCAAAGACAACCCATGTAAGAGTTTCAATGTTTTAGTTCACCATGATAAACAGCAAAGTTTGGCCGAAAAGTTTTTTTTTTCTAATTATCCCAGTCAAAATTTAAACTACTTGAAAACCATTGAATATAAACCCATATTACAAAATCCCAGGTTTACATTAGTTGTTCAGTATTTTATAGATGTTGTTCTGATGTTCTGTTGTTCTGGTCGGCTATTTTTTAATTGCGGATTAGTACTGAATTTCGGGTCCACGGGAGTAAATGAAGTAAATATTTGCAAATTTGAAATATACTGAACGGAGTTTACGTTTATCTGTCTGTAAGAAAATCTTTCAAAATGGTGCTGTGTATAGAAAATGTGGTAGCGCTGTTAAATCATATAGTTTAGCGAGGATTATTCGGTTGAAACGTTTTTTAATTCGGACAACTGAAGCATAAGACGCACCAAATTTTTTTTTTTTTTAAGGTGGGAAATCAGCAGCAAATGGGTTTGCTTTAGGGATGGGCCAATTAGTTGACCAAGATAAACAAATTTTTCAACTAGCTTTCCTAAAAAACGTCCCAGTTGGACTGAACTATTAGCCTTAATCTTTTCTTTTTTATGTTTCTGACCGTTTCTTTAAAACAATTCAACTTAATACGGTGTTTTTCTACATGAGCAATATTACAGCTAGAAATATTATAAAAAAAGAAGAAACTCCTACAAGAAATCAAATTTAAAACTAAAACAAATTGTTGCAAACAACTTTTTAAAACCTGCGAATCAACGAATAAATCCACATATCAGTAATTAACATGAGAAGGGGTGATGCCCACTAGACTTTCTGATGACAAGAATATAATTTGAGATTTACTGAAAATAAAATACATTTTAAACGTTTCCGGTTTTTCAACTTTATTAGATAAAAAATCATAAAGAATTTAAGAAACAAATATCAGTATACGTATATTAAACTACCAGTCAACGTTCGTTTGTTTGTTTTTTCTTCAGTAAAGGGAAAATTATGTTCTGGTCTTCAAAGGCAGTACTAGCAGCAATAGTGTTGTATCAGTAGTACTACTAACAATGGTAACAGCAGTATCAATATCAGTAGAAGCATGTACATGTTGCCTTTTGTACGCTCTTTTGGCAATCTGTACCCACTTAATGTGTTTTGATTTAGTTAAACCTTCCCCTCAACATTTCCTCTAATCTTTATTTCAATATCCTTAGCCCTGGTAGTACTCGGTACAGAAGCAGTAGCTTTTGTGGTAGCAATAGCAGTAGTAGTAGTATCGTACAAATATTGCCTTTTTGGGCAATTGATCATCCCCCTTATCATTTCCTGAAAGCTCCAAATTTATATACTTAGTCATTCCTGAGTTAAACCTTTTGACAACCCGTATGCACATAACGTGTTTTGACTTAGTTCAACACTCCCCTATACATTCTCTGAAAGGCTCAAATGCCCTTCGTCATTTCAGAAAGTTCAAACATGTCAACCTTTCTCAATAATATATAGTATAAGTAAACAATGGACGAACTGCCTAACTTAAAGTCCTTGCTCTGAGAGTAGTGAGGGAGTTGACATACACAAAGACATATTTACTGGGCATTTCAACTATGTTGAACCAAAATGGCTATCTCAAAATGATGATTGAATGTGTTTGGGAAAATGATGGGCGTAGGGGGGGGGGGGGGTGCCCTCTGGTCACTTTTGATTCCTAAAAAAGCATCAGAATTTTCAATTTCCGATCGAATGAGCTCCTTTCGAAGTTTCTACGACATCCCCCTCTATACAAAGTGCCTTGGTAAAAAAAAAGCAAAACATTGTCACCACAACGCTCTTTACTTAGGCAGTGCTACTGCACTGCCTATAAAATTCTTGTTTTTCAAGTAAGTAACGTTCTCTCAGCCATGCACGGACTTGAAGCCCGGTTTCTCTGCGGGCGTCCGAAAGTTGTCTTGGAACCCATCTTACACAAGTTTTCTTGTACTGCAGCTTATTCTGAATAATGTTAAGGACAGTTCCAGCGTTTGCGTGCATTTCTTCAGCTAACTGTTCAGCAATAATATGCCTGTTGTCATGAATTAACACATTAATGCGATTTTCAAGGGAGAAAGTAATTGAAAAATCTGGGAATTTCAATAAAACCTTTATTTAATTAAAACTTATAAATTAAAATTTAAATATAAATGCGATATTCGCCAGCAGTACGACAAAGCAAAATTCGTAGATCTTATATTACATTGATTCTAATGAATCTACGCATCAGATTTGTCAAGATTCTGGAAGTAAGAGGCGAGTAACTTTTGGTGGGTAACTAAACTTCACAAATTTTGTGCATTTGGGATTCTAAGGGCCATTCAGTAAGCAACAAGACAAATTGCTGTAGCTTAGAAACAATTTATCTAATCCATTCAAAAATTTGGCCACTTTTCAACAGTGTCCCCTGCAACACTTATACACCTATCCGGTCAATTTTTCAATTTGTATATCCTCTGACAGAAAATATTTTGAGTTGATCTCGTAGCCAGATTAGCAGCTTATATTTAACTTCCAGATTGCATCGAAGATGTTTCCCGCGTAGAGGCAAACCAAAGTGGTCCAAACAAATGGGAGTCCGAGGGGCGAGACCGGGCTGCAGGAGGGAATGAGGAAGCATCTTCCACACTCACATCCGTTTCTAACTGTATCTTGAGTTGGTAATGCTGCAAGTGCGCGCGCATTGTCGTTAAGAAAATCACACCTGTAGTCAAGAGTTCACGATGCTTCATTTGAAAGACCTTACTTTGTTTTTGAGTATGTTACTGTACTACTGGCTGTTGATGATTTGTCGATCTTCAAGACAGTCACAATAAATAAGCCAGTGCGAATCCCAGAATATTGCAAGCATGACATTTACTGTAGAATGCTAAGTCTTGAATTTCTTTCTAGTGGGAGAACCCGTGTTGGAGAACAAAAAAGCTTTGTCGCTTAGACTCTGGTTCAAAAATGGTGTATCCATCTTTCATCACTTATAACAATACGCTGAAACATTTTTTTTTTTTTTTTCAACTAAACATCGTTCTTTCAGATGTTGACTAATTTGAAGCCTGGTTTCTCTGGGGAGGGGGGGGGGGAGGGTTCGTGAGTTGTCAAGGAGCCCATTCTACATCAGGTTTCTTGTACTACAGCTTATTCTAAATAATGCTACGGACAATTCGAACACTTGTATGCGTTTCTTCAGCTCGTGTATGCGTTTCATTCACACGTTAATGCAATTGTAAATGGAGGAAGTTACAACTGTAACTAGTCTTCCAATTCGTTGCCCATCACAC
Source organism: Artemia sinica (assembly GCA_027921565.1). Lineage (NCBI taxonomy): Eukaryota > Metazoa > Arthropoda > Branchiopoda > Anostraca > Artemiidae > Artemia > Artemia sinica. The sequence goes on from JAPEVW010000027.1 coordinate 373,956, forward strand.
ACATCTTTCATACCCATTTATAAACATTCGAATGGTTAAAACGATTATTCCCTTACACTTTTACCATTCTCTCGTGGACTTTTGATATTCTCTGTAATGAAAAATCTAATCACTGAGCGTACTTCTTTTGCAGTGCAATGCTCTAAAGGATACCCTAGACCAGCGGTCGGGGAACTTTTCTAATCATTACCCCAAAGTATGTTTGTGTAAGTTGATATTACCCCACGGCGAAGAGCAAGAAAAAACGCCTATTTTTAGCATCTTTTATATTATAGCCCCTCATGATAATTTTGAAAAGAAAACAACAACTAAAATTTTAATTTAAACATTATTTATTCAATTTATCAATGTTAAACCTAGTACTAGTAATACATAACGGTAATAATAGTAATACAATAAGTAATATATACAACAAATTGAAACCTATTGGGGTATAATTGAGGGTTGGCATTTAGGGGTACTGTAACGAATTATAATAATAATAATAATGGTGGTACAAACAAAGATTAAAATTAAAAAAATAGAAAAAAAGAATAACTGAAGACATTCTTCCTTCACGTTTTGGAGAAATGATGTTGTTTTATGTTCGATACAATTGCTGCAAAATTGGGACTTTTTGATGTAAGAGCGATTTGGATACAGTCTTTGGCGTTTAATCGCTTTATGTTCTTCGTTTTTATGTTCATTAGAGCGGAAAAGCCTTGTTCACACAAATATGTTGTTCCAAATGACAGCAATTTTTAACCGCCTCTTCATGTTCAATTTGGAAAGCCTTTGCAGCTTTTGACGTCCAAAAAGAAGACAGGTTTGGTTTACTCTCAAATTGAATACGCGCTTCAGTATTTTTCAGCAGCGCTTTCAGTATCAAAAACATAGCCAATAACTCAGATGATTTATTTGGTACGAAAACGATACACATTCATGACCATCCAATCAACACAATAGACGAGTAACTTGTGTAGAAAAAACACAAACGTAGCGATTTTACGTAATGAATTCGAAAGACTCAGAATTATGACTTCTCTTTCAGCTTGATGGAAGTTTAAGAATTGCTTCTGCCAAACCCGAAGGTTCTTCTGGTATCATTTCAGCAATTTTACATTTAAAAGGATCTACAATCCAACTGACGGTACGCGTATCAAGACCTGGAAAGTAATCTGAAAACTACTTTTTGAGTTCGATAAGATGTCTTAGAATTTTACCCTTGATGTCAGCAAAAGTAATGTTTTCGCAATCTTCCAAAAATAAGTCTAACCTTGAAAAGAAGGTATCTTGTTCTGTTCTACTTCCTGTCTCCAATATTGCAGCTTTGATCCAAACGCTGACACTATTTCTCTCGCTGAAATGACATTAATATTCTTTCCTTGCAATTCTTTGTTTAATATATTTATACCCTCAAAAATGTCCGCTAAATATGCGGGATAGGTGTGAGTGCAAATTATCTAAAAGTTTCTTCAACTGGCTTTTTTTTTAAAGATTCTGAAGTCAGTATCATAGGCAAAGCAATAGAGCTGCCTAAGTAAAGAACGATGTTGGCACAATGTTTATTTTTTTCCCCATACCCGGGCACTTCGTATCGAAGGAGTTGTCGAAGAAATTTCGAAAAGGGCTCATTGGATTGGAAATTGGAGTGGATAGTGCCCTTTTTAATAGTCGAAAGTGATTGGAGGGCAACTAAACCCCCCACGCCCATCATTCCCCCAAACACATCCAAACAAAATTTTGAGATAGCCATTTTGTTCAGCGTAATAGATTTCCAGACAGAAAATATGTTTTTGAGGCGGACACTCCCCCACCACCCTCGGGGCAAGGGTTTTAAGCTATGCCCTGAAGGCATATAAGAACGATGTTGGCACAATGTATTATTTATTATTTTTTCCTTAGAGCAGGGCACTTCGTATCGAAGAAGTTGTCGTAGAAACTTCGAAAGGCGCTCATTCAATTGGAAATTGAAGTGGCTTGTGCCTTTTTAAATATTCGAAAGTGATTGGAAGGAAACTAACACCCCTTCCACGACCACCATTTCCTGAAACATATCCTATCAAAATTTTGAGATAGCTATTTTGTTCAGCGTAGTTGATTTTCAGATAGAAACTATGTTTTTGAGGAGAACACTCCCACACAGCCTTCAGGGCAAGGGTTGTAAGTTATGCCCTGGGTGCATATAAGGTTTTATAGAAGGCGTTGTCGTAGAAACTTAAAAAAAGGCTCATTCCATTGAAAATTCAAAGGGCTAGTGCCCTTTTTAATAATCAAAAGTGATTGGAGCGTAACTAGTCCCCCACGCCCATCATTCCCCCAAATACATCCAATCCAAATTTCGAGATAGCCATTTTGTTCAGCGTAGTTGATTTCCACATGGAAAATATGTTTTTGAGGAGGACACTCCCCCAAAACCCTCGGGGCAAGGGTTGTAAGTTATGCCCTGGGGGCATAAAAGTTTTTATTGAAAGCGTTGTCGTAGAAACTTCAAAAGGGCTCATTCAATCGGAAATTGAAAGGGCTAGTGCCTTTTTTAATAGTTGAAAGTGATTGGATAGCGGCTAACGCCCCTCTTATGCCCACCATATTCCCAAACACATCCAATCAAAATTTTTGAGATATCCATTTTGTTCAACAAAATTGAAAGTTCTGGAAATTAGGTCTTTTAGGATGATAACCCCCTCAGAGCCCTCAGTACAAGGGTTGTAAGTTATGCCCTGGGGGCATATAAGGTTTATATTGAAAGTTGTTTTATAAATCATAGGCAGCGCGGTCGCGCTGCCTAAGTAAAGAAAGATGTCGGCATAATGTATTATTTATTTTTTTCCATACCAGGGCGCTTCGTATCGAAGGAGTTGTCGTAGAAACTTCGAAAAGGGCTCATTCAATTGGAAATTGGAGTGGCTAGTGCCCTTTATAATAGTCGAAAGTGGATGGATGGTAATTAGCCCCCCCCCCCCCATGCCCATCATTCCCCCAGACACATCCAATCAAAATTTGAGATAGCCATTTTGTTCAGCGTAGTTGATTTCCAGATAGAAAATATGTTTTTGAGGAGGACACTCCCCCACAACCCTCAGGGCAAGGGTTTTAAGTTATGCCCTGGGGGCATATAAGAACGTTGTTGGCACAATTTATTATTTATTAATTATTTGCTTTAGAGCAGGGCACTTTGTATCGAAGAAGTTGTCGCAGAAACTTAGAAAAGGGCTCATTCAATTGGAAATTGGAGTGGCTAGTGCCCTTTTTAATAGTCGAAAGTGATTGGAAGGCAACTAACACCCCTTCCACGCCCACCATTTCCCGATACACATCCAATCAAAATTTTGAGATAGCCATTTTGTTCAGCGTAGTTGATTTCCAGATAGAAATGATATTTTTGAGGAGGATAGTCCCCCACAGCCCTTAGGGAAAGGGTTGTAAGTTATGCCCTGGGGGCTTATAGGTTTTTTTTTATAGAAGCCTTCGCAAGGCCAGAACAAAATTTGCACTTTACTGAAAAAATACACATGAATGTGCATTGTCAGTTTAATATACATATACTGATATTTAGTAATCAAAATGTGAATATTATTTGATTTAGTAAAGTTATAAAAGTAAAAACATTAATATTTTTGTTCAGTATAGTGCAAATTTTGTTCTTTCCTTGGGAAGGCATAGGGGTTTTGCGCCCAACTTATGTTAATTTCTTCTCGTTTTGAGTTTGACTCGGTTATTTATTGTAATTTCTGTTCGTATTGGGTTTCATTTATTTATCGATGCTGATTTGTGGTAGTTTCACGCTTGGTAGATTATTTTATTTTATTTTTGCTCATTTTTTGTTTAATGGAGTTCTTTACTTTTCTTTGAAAAACTTATTTTGTGGAAAAAGTTTTTTTAATTAATCTTCATACATACAAAACACTGTGGTTTCATTGTACCATTGTCTTCTATTTGTGTAAAACCGTAATTAAGAAATTCGTCTTGGTATGTTCTTTTTCTAGTTGCTGCCATCTGAAGGGAGGCAGAAAATAATTATTGAAATACTTGAATTAAATTTTCAAATTGCGGCTAACCTTTATTGATATATTGATGATTAATGATAAAATGGTGGTCTTGTCAGAAACTAACTAGAAAAACTGGCTCTCTGACTCCTCAATGTATTTGTATCTTGACGGCATAGCACGGACTGAGCCGATATCCGGGGCTGTACTTTACTGCGCAAAGATTTAACTCGAGAATACTCTAGTGGTGGGGAGTGAGATGGTGTGGCCTGCACATGTCACTAAATTGTTTATGTTGAAAAAATACTGACAGGTTTATAAAATTGAAAATTAAAAATATATACTTTTTACTCACAAAAGTTTCATTTTTACCCCCAAAAATTTCATTACCCCGGTTCCCCAACCAATGCCCTAGACGGTCAATCATTTTGATCAATAGCTTCCGTCAATCAATTGATTAAAGCATGATTGACCATTTAGGAATCTCTTTGACGCTTAAGTCAAGCTTTGACGGTGATTGATAGAAAGTTTGAATGGCTAAATCGGTTCCTAGACGGTCAATCATGCTTTAATCAACTGATTAACGAAACCTTTTGATCAAAATGATTGGCCGTCTAGGGTGTCCTTAAGCTCAAGCGGAGGCAAGCAAGTATGCATGCTATTAAGTTTCAGAGCCCGCTGCAACCCTCTCCCCTCCCCCTCCCCCCCCCCCAAAAGTAGGAATATAGCTTATACTATTACATTTTAATTTAATAACTTAATTAGTTGTTGGTTCAGAGAGTATAAATAACGTAGACACTCTCGGTGTTGATTTTTTTTTTTAACAAAGTTTTTATTCCTTTCAAACAACAATGTTATCCCCTTCAAAGTGATTCCCTTGGGCATCTACACGCAGACGAAGACGTTATTCCCATTGTTGGTAACAGTGCTGGAAATATTTTACCGTTATGGTCTTCAGCATCTAAGTTTCCAAAGTTCCAAAAAGACGGCCTTTGAGGACATTTTTCAGTTTGTGAAAAAGAAAAAATCACAGGAACAGATCAGAGGATGATAAAGAAATCACAGGATGAGAACATCAAAGCAAAGTAACTCTAGTAGCTTCTTTTCCTTACGTGGATCAGTTACGACAATTTCTATTTTTATTGGTGGTGGTTTTATTTCTTTTTAGTTTAGTTCGTTTTTTTATTGCTGTTTCTCTTGTGCTGAGGACGCCTTGTTTACATACAGGCGAAATATCCGTGTTGTTTTAGTTTTTCATCTCTTCTCTCTACTGGCCGTAGTCTCGTGTGTCGTTTTTTTTTTTTTTTTTTTTTTCATTGAGTTTTTTCTCTCTTTGTTGGTTTTTGTCATGGGGAACAACATGAATGTTTTTTTTTTTTTTTTGAGGAAAAAAATTCTGTTACGGAGAGGCCAGTGTGACATGGGACGTTATCGTGATGGAGCAACCATTTCTCTGTCTTACGCGAAAGACTCTTTTTTAAGTCTAACAAGAAAGGCCTCATAAAAAAAAATTGGTTAACAGATTGCCCTGGAGGAACAAATCATTTGTCGACAATTCCCTTCAGTCCAAAAATACAAATCAACATATATTTGATCTACAATTTGGTCATTCGAGCTTTCTTTTGTTGACGAAAGGCTGGAGTGTGCCACTCCTCACTTTGTCTCTGAGCATCAGGATCGTATTCAAAAATCCATGTTTCCTCACCTGTAACCAGACGACTAAGAAAATCTTGTTCATCAGCGATTCTATCCAAAAGATCAAGACGTTTGTTTTTTCGCACGTCCTTCTGCTCAATTGAGAGGTTTTTTGGCACTATTTTGGCACAAACCTTTTGCATTTGCAAATGTTCACACAAAGTTTGAAGAACGGTAAATATGTTCAAATTCAACTGTTCGATCAAAATTCATAATGTTAAACGGCGGTCTGATCTCACAAGAGTTTTCACACGTTCGTTGTTTCGTCGGTTTTCGAAGTTGAAGGCCTCCCTGAATGTTGTCCATCTTCAACATTTCTCAGCCAAAAATGCACTAGTGCCTGCGGAAAACTTGAGCTCGGGATACAGAATCCTCCTCATAGACCTGTTTTAACTTTTAAAACGTCACAACTGCCGATTCTCCGAGCTTAACACAAAATTTAATAGCACAACTTTACTCTTAATTCCGATGTTCCATTTTGCATGACGCACAACGAAAACACAACTTCACTAATCGTGGTAAACAATAAGTAGAACAATATGGAGATTTTTATATAAGACAGTGGAACGCAACTTTAAATCAATATTTCGGCACTATATCCAAGGGCCGCCCTCAGCAAGACAAACGAAGAAAAACCAATATAAAAGAAACTCACATTAAAATTCAATCATTACAACCGAAAAAAGTTTTTTTTTAATTTTCAAAACAGCCCTAGCATCATTACTTCAAGGAAGTTTAACCAGGACTCAAACAGCTAGGGCTGTTTTGAAAATTTTAAAAAACTTTTTTTCAGTTTTAATGATTGAATTTTAATGTGAGTTTCTTTTATTTTGGTTTTTTCTTCGTTTGTATTGCTGTGGACGGCCCTTGGATATATGGCCGAAATATTCATTTAAAGCTGCGTTCCACTATCTTAAATAAAAATTCCCCTATTGTTATTCTTATTGTTTATGATAGAAGGGCAGTGTGGTCTTCGTCACTATTTACACTAATTGTGGTCTCAAAAATCACCTAGTTAGCGGACGGAATACAAACTCGAAGTGGTTTATAAGAGCAGTGGGCTGAACAGGTGATCTCAGGGAAAACAGAGCAGGGTTGCCAGATCACTTGCAGTATCGCCATATATATATATATATATATATATATATATATATATATATATATATATATATATATATATATATATATATATATATATATATATATATATATATATATATATATATATATATATATATATATATATATATATATATATATATGTATATATATATATATATATATATATATATATATATATATATATATATATATATATATATATATATATATATATATATATATATGTATATATATATATATATATATATATATATATATATATATATATATATATATATATATATATATATATATATATATATATATATATATATATATATATATATATATATATATATATGTATATATATATATATATATATATATATATATATATATATATATATATATATATATATATATATATATATATATATATATATATATGTATATATATATATATATATATATATATATATATATATATATATATATATATATATATATATATATATATATATATATATATATATATATATATATATATATATATATATATATATATATATATGTATATATATATATATATATATATATATATATATATATATATATATATATATATATATATATATATATATATATATATGTATATATACATATATATATATATATATATATATATATATATATATATATATATATATATATATATATATATATATATATATATATATATATATATATATATATATATATATATATATATATACTCTAAAAAACGGAATTTTGATACCAAACATCAGATTGTAACATCAGATCGTAACATCAGATTGTAAACATCAGACATATAGATTGCAAACAAAATTCCGTTTTTTAGGGCTCATGATGAATAAGGAAGCTGCTAAGTCTTGTTTAGGCTGGGAAGGTATTAATAATAGAATACTAATTGCTCATTTTATGACTAGAAAGTTCAAGGTATCAGTTATAGTAGTATACGCCCCTGTAGAACCGACTGATGGAGATACTAGTGACTCAGATGAATTTTACTTACAGTTACAGGAGCAAATAGACAAGGTCCCAGGTAGAAATATGATGTTATTGCTGGGAGATTTTAACGCCCAGGTTGGTAGAAATATGGATAGATGGTATCCCAGCTTAGGTAAATTTGGTGTAGGAAAAGAAAACAGTAATGGATACAGACTTTTGCAATTTTGTAGGTATAACAATCTAGTTATAACCAATACGGTGTTTGGTCATAAAATGGCTCATAAGCTAACATGGTATTCACGTGATGGTAAGACAGCAAACCTTATTGATTATGTTATAGTAAATCGAAGACTGGCAGGATCAATACAAGATACTAGGGTATATAGGAGTGCTGTTATTGATGTTAAAAGTAAAGATCACCATCTAGTAGTGTCAAGGGTTAATTTAAAGCTGAATTATCGGAAGGGTAATTACCTCCCGGGAAGTTATGATGTTAGTAGACTCCAGGATGAGAATTTGAGAGAAACTTTCCAGGAACAGTTGAATACTAAACTTGAGAGCTTAAAATTTGATAATGTGGAAGATGGTTGGAATAATTTTAGAAAAATAATTTGTGAAGTTGCTGAAGGTGTATTAGGGAAGAAAGCTAGAACTGCAGCTAAGAATATTAGTGAAAAAGCTTTAAGTTTAATAGAAAGGAGAAAGGACTTGTACAAGAATTATCTGAGTGATAGATCACATGAAAACAAAAGAAATGTAAAGAAAGTGGAGAAAGCATTGAAATATGAACTAAGGAGGTGTGAAGTGGAGGCCATGGATAAAATTGCCGAGGATTTAGAAGATGCAGCTAGACGGCATAATAGTAAAATATTGTACTGGCACGTTAACAAATTGAGAGGTAGTAGTCAATCCGGACTTGTCCCAGTTAAAGATAGGAATGGGGTGGCAATTAGCGATAAGACAAAAGCTAAAGCGAGATGGGCCGAACATTTTGAGAATTTGCTTAACCGAGATAGAGTTGCAGGAAAAAATATAGAGGAAAATGAAAAAGTTTGTGATACCTTGGATGTGAAGGAAGATTTGTTTTGTGAGGAGGAATTAGAAACAGTACTAAAAGGATTAAAGAATAATAAGGCTCCAGGTGCTGATAGGGTAGTAAATGAGTTTCTTAAATATGGTGGCTCTGAGGTTAGAAATAAGTTATTGGAGATTATGAATATGATTTTTGAAAAAGGGGAAGTACCTAATGATTTTAGGAAAACCTTAATTAAGCCACTTTATAAGAAAGGTGATAAAAGTGAGTGTGGTAATTATCGAGGCATTAGTCTGGTCTCTGTAGGTAGCAAATTGCTTAGTAATATGATACTTTTTAGACTGAGAGATGCCGTAGACAAAGTTTTAAGAGAAGAGCAGTGCGGTTTTAGAAAAGGTAGAGGATGTGTTGACCAAATTTTCACTCTTAGGTTAATAATTGAGAAGTGCCTAAGTTTTCAAACACCTTTGGTCCTTAGTTTTATAGATTATGAGCAAGCGTTCGATTCTGTTGATAGAGGAGCTTTAGTAAAGGTTTTATCCTTGTATGGTATACCAGACAAATACATTAAAGTGATTAGTGCTATGTACGAGAATAACACTGCTGCGGTTAAGGTAGGAAATGAGGTTAGCAGCTGGTTTTGTATTAAATCAGGAGTTAAGCAGGGTTGTGTTCTATCCCCCTTTATATGGATTATTTTGATGGACTTTGTTTTAAGGAGCACAGGAAAGGCAATGGGAGACCACGGAATCAAATGGGGAGGAAAAAGTCTCCTGGACTTGGATTATGCTGATGATTTAAGCATCCTAGATGAAAGTGTGAGCAAAATGAATGAAGTTTTAGAGGTTTTGCGAGTTCAGGGTGCTAGTATTGGTTTGAAAATTAATGTTAGGAAGACCAAGTCACTAAGGCTAGGAATAAGTGAAGATGAAAAGGTGACGTTGGGTAATGAAAAGATTGATCAGGTGGGCAGTTTCACTTACCTTGGTAGTATTATTAGTAAAGATGGTGGGAGCAGTGAAGATGTTAAAAATAGAATAGCCAAGGCTCAGGGTGTTTTTTCACAGTTAAAAAAAGTCTGGAAGAATAGGAAGATAAGTCTGCAAACCAAGATTAGAATCTTAGAAGCTACAGTGATGACAGTGGTCAAATATGGCTCTGAAGCATGGACGCTCCGAAAGCGGATGAAGATTTGCTAGATGTTTTCCAGAGAAATTGCTTAAGGATTGTTCTGGGTACCCGGCTGACTGACCGTATTTCAAACAATAGGCTATACGAAAAATGTGGTTTCAATGCCACTTTCTAGGTCTATAATGAAAGAAAGGTTGAGGTGGTTAGGGCATGTTGTTCGGATGAAGGATGACAGATTGCCGAAGATTGTTCTTTTCGGCCAACCATCTAGGGCTAAACGGAAAGCAGGTCGTCCCCGTCTGGGTTGGGAGGACGTCATAAAGAAAGATTTAAAGGAAATGGGAACTTCGTGGGCGGGTGTAAAAAGGGAGGCTTTGAATAGATTGGGGTGGAGGAGGAGCGTGCGTAGCTGTGTTGGCCTCAGGCGGCTTGGTGCTGCGATGAGTTGTTAGTAGTAGTAGTAGTAGTTTTTTAGAGTTTCGGTTACTATTGAGCCGGGTCGCTCCTTACTTACAGTTCGTTACCACGAACTGTTTGATGTACCTTGTTTTGTATCAGAGCTGGAGGGATTAAGTTGAAACACGCATACATTTTTTGTAGGGGATTCTGATTTCATTTTAATTGAAAGGGGCATAAATGTTTTCCCCCCGTCATCAAAAAGAGTTATGTTACGTATATATATATATATATATATATATATATATATATATATATATATATATATATATATATATATATATATATATATATATGAAACTCTAAAAACGCCCTAAAAAAAATATATATATATATGAAACTCTAAAAAACGGAATTTTGATACCAATAGATACATCAAAAGAATCAGATTTTTATGGTTATTTCAAATATATAAGTCTCATCAAGTTTAGTCTCACCCGGAGAGAAATTATTCCGTATATGAAAGGGGCTGTTCCCTCCTCAACGCCTCGCTCTTTACGCTAAAGTTTGACTCTGTCTCACAACTTCATTTTTTAAAACAACAAAAAACTTTAGCATAAAGAGCGAGGCATTGAGGAGGGGACAGCCCCTTTCATATACGGAATAATTTCTGTTCGTTTTAAGTTTCAATGTCGCTTCTTACTTTCAGTTAAAAATAAACTTGTTTTTTTATTTAATACTTACTAAAACCGCGGATAAAATTCATCATTATTTCAATGCAAACTACTGACTGTGAGAAATACTCACAGTCACTCACTAATAGTCATTGAATGAAAATAAACTTGAAATAGCCATTCTGCAAACTCACCCGATGGTTTTCAGAGCCGAAGATCAATGATATATATATATATATATATATATATATATATATATATATATATATATATTATATATATATATATATATATATATTATATATATATATATATATATATATATATATATATATATATATATATATATATATATATATAGATATATATATATATATATATATATATATATATATATATATATATATATATATATATATATATATATATATATATATATATATATATAATATATATATATATATATATATATATATGTATATATTATATTATATATATATATATCTATATATATATATATATATATATATATATATATTATATATATATATATATATATATATTATATATATATATTATATTATATATATATATATATATATATATATATATATATAAGGAGCTAAAAAGATGGTTATTCAAATAAGAATTCCATAGCCACAAATCTCTAGCAGAAAGGAAGAAGTGTCAATAAAATTATGTTCCTTGTAGATGAAGAATTGCTTTATTAGTTTTTTCCTGATCGATATATTGATGTTTTTCAGGATTTTCCTGTAATGAAATTTCATTGAAAATGAATAATGAGTTCTAGAAAAAGGGAAATTTTTAACCACTTTCATTAGTCATAGTTGAAAAATTTCATTTATCAAAAGCCTACCCTTTATTGTTTTTTATTGAATTAAAAAAATATTTTCCTTAAATGTTTAGAACGAATTAAAACCCAAACAAGGAATTAATTTGGGGGTGCCAAAAATACCATCAGATTTTCTTTGTCAGATCTAGTTTTTGAGAAGGAGGCGAATTGAATTTAGTTCTGATTAAAAGCATAAGCACAGAAATAAAGACACTTTTTTAGGTCAAAATAGAAATTACATACCTAAAGTCAAAACTGAATTAGCCAGACATAACTAGAATTTACTGACTTCTTATGACTACTTGACCCCCCCCCCCCTTTGATTGTAATTGATTATTATATCAAAGCCAGGAATTAACCATTCTTTTAATTTTTTCCCCGATTTTTATATTTTCAGGCACTTGATCAAATTGCCCCTGGAACCGTTTATATAGCAACCGAACACAACCTTGAATTAGTATCATTAATACAGATTTCCCTCCAGCTACTCTTAAATAAGTTTCAGCTAAAACCCAAGCATAGTTATTCTGAAAAAGTGATATGGAGTTTCATTTCATACGAAAGTCTGCACAGCGGATGGCGTAGAGAACAAACTTTTGAGAGCCCCAGAGTTACACCATTCCATCTAGTCTGTAATAACTTTCAAGAAAAAGATAAAGATTTTTTCTTAAAGGGATTTAAGTGCACACTCTTCGGCTATGTCCATCATTCCTTGCTCGGGGAAATTGACGAATTAAATGCAAAAACACCCCATCATTTCAATTTATGATCCAAAAGAATTCCTTCTTAAGTTTGATCGACTTGCTAAAAGAAAATTACTCAGCCCTGCTATCCCCCCTCCTCTTCATGTTCAAATATCGTTCTACCTTTAAGCTGTCACAAAGATTTCAAGCTCGAATTATGGTTCTTTCACACCGCATGGTAGAACACTTCCACTTGCATAACTTAAGAGGATTCGATACCGTAAACATCATTTTGTGAGCCTCAACGTCGGTTGAGTGTCTCAAAGGCAAAGGGCCCATGAGCAAATTCTCCCAGGGGACCATTTATCAATGAAATCTATTCGGAATTTATGATTTGATCATGGAATTTGATTGAAAAGACAATGGAATCGTGTTGAAAAAGTCTTCAATCAAAGCGGGCTGCTACTTATTCCCGCCATCTACCCGTGCCGCAGCCATTTAAACATTTGCCTCTCAATTACTTGGACTATCTGTCTTGGCTTCTCTCTTTCTACAATTAGCCATGTCTTGATGCAACCTACTGCAAAATATTTGATAATCTCAATTCAATGAAGTTATTATATACTTCATATAGATCTTATTATATATATAGATATATCTTTGAAATCAAGTATTTTGCAGTAGGTTGCATCAAGACATAGCTTATGCGTGAGACTTTTCGTGGGGGATAAGATTTTTGCATACGATAGTGAATTGGGTAAAGTGAAAGAAATTTATCGAGAACAACGGAAGGTTATAGCAGTAGAGGAAATAAGAACCCATGATCATCAGAGTTCCGATTTAAATCGTAATATGCGCACGGGAAATGAAGTAATGGTCAATGCAAGTTCACTAAGTAAAGAAGGATCAAAATCAATCACGCTAGGGATAGCGAATGAAGTTCAAAAAGAAAAACGTATGAGTGTTGAGGTGGCTAGCCCTAATGTTGATTCTAAAGAACCTGGTACATCTTACGCTCGTGCAAATCAGATTAATCAGATTATTTCGCGTGAGAGAAGCGGATCGGTAAATTCGGCTGCTAGTTGCCAGAGTTTTGGAAGCGCTGCTTCTGTATTTAGTGTAGAAGATGGGGACCCGGCTGCTTTTATTTGTGGGCAGTATTATCCCACTGTTAGCCAAGAACCTGCGGTGGATTTAGCTCAGCAGAGTGTGAGACAGGGCAAAAGAAATAATAAGAACATTAGCCCTTTGGAGCAGGATAAAGGCGCAAAAAAAAGTGCTCGAGAAACGAAGACGATTCAGGATTACGAATCATTTGGGCCTCACCAGTGAAAGCTCCGATTTTTATCAGGAGCAGCCTAGTTGGGAGGATATAGTAGTGCCTGGGAACCAGTCAAAATTGCCAAAATAGGGAATACAGGGCCATAGTGAATCGTGCTTAAGTTTTGTAGTTTGGAATTTACAAGGTTATAGTAGGGAAAAGTTAGAAAATTTATTAGAGTCAAGTGCATCAGCCGGTTGTGAAAGTTGGGATGTTGTTTGCCTTGTCGAGACGTGGAATTCTCTAGATGAATTTTCGTCGTATGAAGACTTTGATGTTTTTGAGTGTCGGAGAAAAGTCTCGGCAAATGGCAGATACTATGGAGGAGTATCAGTGCTTCTAAGGAAGGGTGTATTTAATTTATTTCGTAGGCTAGAAAGTGAGTCTGAAAATTTATTATGGTTATTATTATCAGTTAAAAATGTTCACCTTGTTGTGTGTGTTGTTTATTTGCCTCCGAATAATAGTTCTTACAGCCGTGAAGATACATGGGAATTGGTTGAAAATGAAACTCAGTTGTATAAAAGAATGTACCCTTGCCGTAATTTTATTTTTCTAGGGGACTTCAATGCATATACTAGTGAAGAGGACGAGTTGCAGGCTGGTGAACCCCTTGTAAATGAACCAGGTCAGAATGTTTGTTTGGAGAATGAATGTGAGTATGTTTTCCCTAGTAGGAAAAGTAGGGATAGGTCTCGGAAATTAAATAGATGGGGAAGGAATTTAATAAATTTTTGTAAAAAGGAAGGGTTAATAATTATGAACGGAAGGTTGGGGGGAGATTTTGGTGTGGGTGATTTTACGTGTTACAGTGGGTTTAGCCCGAGTTTAATTGATTATATTTTATGTAGTTTTTCTCTTTGGCCCCGGGCGGTCGACCTCAGGGTCCTAGAGTTGGTTAGATCTGACGATCTGCCAGTGAGTATTATGCTGAGAGTGTGTATTCGACAGTCCGAAAGGGGAAAGGAAAGGTCTACGTGCAAGGAAAGGATCCGTAAACCAGTTTGGATAGCCAAGGAGAAAGAAGAATTGGTTAAAATGGAACTAGAAAGTGAGGAATTTCAGAATGATTGCCATTCGATTTTGAATTTTTCAGAACCAGCTGAATTGCACCAAATTGTTTCGGTACTTACAGATATAATTTATGAGAGAATCAAGCCTTTATCTCAGGATAAAAAACATCCGGCCAGAAAAGATGAGGGTTTTTTCGATGAGGAATGTAGGCAGAAAAGGGAAGAGGTAATTAGGGTTTTCAGGCTACTTAAAGCAACAGACCCATTGGATCAGGAAACGAATTTGCGCAGGTTAGCTGAATATAGGAAACTAAGGTCAGATTATAATAGGGTTAAAAGAGTTAAAAAGAGAGAGAGGCATATGAAAATTAATGAGGAAATTAAGAGAGCTTATAGTGTGAATAATTCAAGAGAGTTTTGGTCGGTTGTTAAATGTTCAATCCAGGGCCCAGGAATAAGAGGTGACGTCCCAGCAGTTGAGACGTGGCCAGATTATTTTGAGAATAGAGAGTCATAATATGTTAGGGTGAATGAGTCGAATGGTTCAGAGGATAGAGAGCCAGGTCTAGGGACGGCAACATATCCTTTAAGGCAGAATGATTATGATTTAATTAGGCCTGTATCTCAACAAGAAATTTGGGATCAGTTGAAAAGGATGAATGGAAATTCGTGTCCAGGAACAGATGGTATATCTACAAAGGTTCTGAAGTTAGGAAGGACAACTTTAATACCCATGTTGGCTGCAATTTTCTCGTTTGTAGTAGAGAAAGCTTGTTGGCCTCGACTCATGGGACATTTCTGTAGCAGTGCCTCTTTTTAAGAAAGGTAATAGGAAGTTACATGAAAACTTTAGGTCTATCTTTATGGGGAATGTGGTAAGTAAATTGTTTTGTAAGGTCCTGGAATTTAGGCTAAGAGATTGGTTAGATAAGGAGGAAATACTTAGCCCGATACAAGCGGGATTCAGATCGACATTCAGCACTATTGACCATATTTTTACTTTGGATGCATTGAGAAGGAAATATGCTAGAGGAAAAAATGGTCGGCTATTCGTAGCCTTTTTAGACCTGAAAAGTGCTTTTGATTCGGTAAATAGGAGGTTATTAATTGAAAGTCTGTTAGAAATAGGCTTGCCGTCTTGTTTTGTAGCAATAATAGCAGATATGTATCGGAGGGTGAAATTTTCTGTGAAGGTTATGGGAAATTTTTCTAGGCTGGTCACGTCTCATGTGGGTGTGAAACAAGGATGTACATTATCTCCTAAGCTCTTCTCCTTGTTTGTTAATGATTTAGATAGGTTTATGAAAAATAATGGAGCCCCTTATGTATCTTTGGATTGGTTTAGGCTATCATGCATGTTATTCGCGGATGATATAGCTCTAGTGGCGGATAGCAGAGATAACCTTCAGAAGCAATTAGATATAATAAAAAATTATTTAGAAAAGAAGGAGTTAGAGTTGAACGCTAAGAAATCAGTAGTATTAGTATTTAGGAGTAAAGGAGATGTTGATTCAGAGGTTCATTTTAATTTTGGAGGAAAGGTTTTAGAGGTTAAAGATGAATTTGTTTATTTGGGTGTTAAGTTTAGTGCTTTAAGGGGGATGTCTAGGCATGTAGAAGATTGTAATTTGAGGGGTAATATGCAAATAAATATGCTTTTGAGAAGTAACTTAAATCAGCTAGTGGACATGAGGATCCAGAAAAGTTTTCCAGACAAAGGTAGCTTCTATTCTACATTGGGGCTCTGAGGTTTGGGGTTTTGCTAAAGGAGCTAAGCTAGAAGTAGTTCAGCTAAGATATTTTAAGAGAATTCTAGGCTTGAAGGATTCATTTAGTTCAGTGGTACTGAAAGGAGATTTGGGGCTTTTTTTTCTTTAAGGAGTGTTAGATTGGTTAGAATGGTAAAATTCTGGGAGAAGAACATTAGGCTACCTAGAGTTCGGCTTCTTAAGGCAGCTTATTTGGAGAGCTTGAAGGATGGTAGAGGTGATTCATGGTCAAATCAGGTTAAGAAAATACTGGACCTTTGTGGACTTTCGGAGATGTGAAATGAAGGAAAAGGCCCTATGGATGAAACCGTGTCAGTATGGAAGGAAATCCAGTGAACCCTAAAGGACCAAGAAATCCAAGAGTGGCAAGCTCATAAGGACCAATCTATGTCTTTGAGGTTTTACTCCCAAGCCAAAGACGGTTGGGGGGAGGAGGTTTATCTTAAATTTGGGTCGAATAAAGAGGATTTGAAGAATTTGTTGTTTGTAAGAGGGGATAGTTTGGATTTAGGTGAGAGAAGGAAATTTTTGGAAAAGTTTAGGCTTGGTGGCTGGCCCTTATTTCTGCCCAATGTGTGGATTGGTGAATGAAAACTTATTTCATTTTGTATCCGAGTGCGAAGAGCTGTCTGAGTTGCGGAATGAATGTTTCGGACGAGTGTTTGGGAGCGAATGCTGGTTTAATAGAGCGGATGGCTGAGAGGAACGCATGTGCTATTAAACAGTTGTGTAAGTTTCTTCATTTAGGGACTAAATATAGGGAATCATGTTTGAGGGGATAGCCTGATACTATTTTTATGATTTGAATTTTATTGTATGGTGTTTGTTGGTTAAAAGTCGAACCTTGGTGTGTTTCTTTTTTGTCGTTTTGTTGTTCTTTTTCTTTTTTCCTTTTTTGATTTTTACTATCTAAAGTTGTATTTTGTTCCTGAGTGTTGGTTTGTAGATTGTATTATGTATTGCTATGGCCCACAGGCTTTTTGCAATAAATCTTATCTTATCTATCTTATCTATGGTAGAAAGAAAAAAGCCAAAACAGATAGTCCAAGTAATTGAGAGGCAAATTTTTAAATGGCTGCGGCACGGGTAAATTGCGGAAGTAAATAGGACCCACAGAAAATTCAAAGAGCTGTTGGATTGATCAAATTACATTTCTTTTGAGGTTGTTTTTAGCATTTTCCTAGCTGGTGTACTAGAACGCTTTTAGGGACAACCGTTTCCTGAATTTTAAAAAGAAAGTTCTGCTCTGTTTTATCGAAAAAACAAAATTTACACTTACTAATGATATAGATTTCTCAAAACTAAATATATCTATCTCCGGCACAAAACAAGAGAAGTTACAAGGTTTTTTTTTCGATTTCAGGGGAAGTATATATCGGCTTTTAATTTGCTGCCCTTTTTTCGGATCGCTTATCCAAGGTCTACAAATTATGGCAAGGCCACCCAATCAATTCTAAGTAGTTTGGCCACACAAACTAAAATGTTTATAATGAACGAGATAGGCTGATTCTTTATGGTATTGAATCCCTTAAGACTTTAAGTTACGCTATATAATCTTACGAAGAAAACTTGGTCCATATCACAGGCGATACTAGTTAGACTCAAGCTCTACTTAGGATTTGAAGTTTAGAAAGTTTATATTATGGAAAAGTCAATTTTGCAGCAACAAACTGGGATTTCTGGGTGAGTAATTAATAAATCTTGGAAATAAATTAATAAATGTTCCCAGAAACCATTTCACGCTTGATCAAAGCTTGAATCTCCATCTCTATTCCGCAATTTTAATTTTGAAAAGTTTGCTTATGATGGTCTGATGATTTCAAACGATATTTATGATCTTTTTATGGATTGCTATAATAGCCTAGTGAGAAAGGACTTTTTTTTAATGTGAATGGACTTTTTAACTGTCAAAGTTTATACTTGACGTAAATAGTATGAACTAAATTATGCCTGACGTGAATAATAACGTGGAAAAAAGAACTCAGCACGGAAAATTACGTACGCAGCCGAAAACCACTATAAACCGATTTAGTTGGTCTGTATGACCAGTACTAACAAATAGAAAAGAAAAACAAAACAAGAAAAACATAAAAAGAAAAAAAAAACAAGTACTAACATTACTCAATGCGCAAGTGAATTTTTTTCTTCTTTATTTGCTTTGGTTTTGTTAGATGTATATTTCAAATGCTATTTTATTTTTATTATGTCTTTTTTATTTATACCTTTATCTGTAGAGACAAAGTGATCAAAATACCAGCCTTCAAAATTCTGGTTATTTTTGTACCAGCAACTGATACGCTCCTTTGTTCTAGAAAAGCAGCGAAGTAAAACAGCAACGTCAGCACTTTCCCTTAATAAAACAAAAGATTGCCTTACCTACCAAAAAAATTACTTACTGAACGGAATTTTAAGTTGAACAACGTCCCTAATCCCCCAAAGTTACGCAACCAGACTAATACTTTTTCGTTTTTGTTAAAAGCAGCACTTTTTCCAAGACTAGATAAGCTCTACTGGAACTGTTCTAGAAGAAGGGGGTCCATTTTAACGATATCCCGAAAACTGTGGAGTGTATAATGCAAATACTTTCGTTTTATTACCCCCCTGCTCTTCTTTAAATAACTTTAAACAGGTTGTCATCAATATAATACTCCAGACCCCATTAATTTATGTCTATAAGAGCTCAAAACAAAATGTAGTTTAAACTTTCCTGGAAGTGATATATGCTGGATTTTCAAGCTATTTCTACCAGTCTTTGTTCAGAGGGAAGCGATGAAGCAAAAGAATGGATCACGTCAGCTCCGTCTATTTATGATCCAAACAGAATCCTTTTCTTTACTGCAAAGCTTTTATGTCAAGTAAGGAAATAAGGCTGGGACAATTTGGCATTGGACCAGGTAAATGGACGTGGAAAAAATTTCCCTTGTCTCCTTCAGCTATTTGCTACCATTATCAAATGCCAAAATTCTTGGCTTTTGGCTATTTAGCAAATTAGTGTAATTTAGATCCTCTCTTAAAGGATTTTCGGATATGTTAATTATCCTATGAAGACGACAGAGTGATTAACTAAATGAATAAAATGTAACAAAAATAATGAACATTATATATATATATATATATATATATATATATATATATATATATATATATATATATATATATATATATATATATATATATATATATATATATATATATATATATATATATATATATATATATATATATATATATATATATATATATATATATAGAGGTTTATAGAGGTATACAAAGGTTTCAACGTGGAAAGTGTATCGCGAGAGTTCCCTTTGAATAATCGTTATTTTTGAGGACGTGTAGTGTTGATAAAAGATGAGTCTTTCAAAAGTTATACAAAGCTGAAAAGTAAATCAGAAAATTTTATTTGGATTAGATTAGAATGTTCGAATGGACTGTGTATTGTAATAGGATCGATTTATATTCCGCCTCAAAATAGATCGTACCGAAATGAAGATAGGTGGAATTTGTTGGTAAAAGAATTAGAAGAAAAAAGAGCTAATTCTGAAAATGATTGATTGATATTAATGGGTGATTTTAATGCTTATACTAGTGATGAAGTTGAATTAAAAGATGTGTTAATTCCAGGTATTCCGTCAGCAGTCCCAACCGTCTACAGAATTCCCAGAGCTAGCAGGGATGAAAAAAGAAGAATAAATCAATGGGGAAGAAGGTTGCTGACACTATGCGCAGAATCGGGTTTGATGATTGGAAATGGAAGATTTGGAAAGGATAAAAATCGGGGTGAGTTTACCTGCGTATCTGGGGCTAAAGCAAGTTTAATTGACTATGTTTTGGTGGATATTCGCTGGGATCCGAATTACCTTAATATGGATGTGCTTAAGCTAGTAGGATCGGACCATCTACCGGTATTTTTAGAAATTAGATCAAGGAGTGCTCCCCATAGGAGGGACAATTCAAGGGAAAGTCGTATTTATAATAAAAATGTTAGACGTCAGATACCTAGGGAATGGTCTACAGAGGAAAATGTTAAATTAAGTGAAGCGTTTTCAGAGGATGATGTAGCTATAAGGCTAAGTGATTTAGAGAAGATAAATAACCAAGATAGATTGATAGAAGAGTTCACGGAGATTTTACATGAAATAGCAGGCCCAGTTCTAGGAAATAAAGGAGGCTGTAAGGATATAGAATTTTTTGATGAGGAATGAAGAATAAAAAAATTAGAATTGATTAAAAAATGGAGATTTTGAGGGAAGAGGAAAAAGAGGAAAATAGGCTTCGACTAGTAGCAAGGTTTAAAAATGTTCGCCGGGAGTATAAACGCCTTTTAAAACCGAAGAAGAGACTGGCTATTCCAAAAGGTAAGGAGGAGCTGATCCAGTTTTATGAAAAGAGCGATATGCGGTCTTTCTGGAGAACGATAAAAAAAGGAGCCTCCATAGCTCAGCCAAAAGTACCTGACCCGAAAACATGGCCTACATACTACAACGACGCGGTTCAGGAAGACTACTCGTTTGACTGCTGGTTCAGCGACGAATTATCGAATACAGAGAATGAGACCAGTCTCCCACTGAAAGAACACGATTATGATCTGATAAAACCCGCATCGGAAGAAGAAATCGAAGAATACATAAGCGCCATGGAAGGTGGATCAGCACCTGGTAGCGATGGATTCCCAACAAAGATCTTGAAACAATTCCAACTTCTATTTATGCCCATCTTCTTGGCTATCTTCAACTCAGTTCTGGCTTCTGGAGAATGGCCCTCGCCGTGGAAAAAATCCTTGATTTTGCCGCTATTCAAAAAGGGAGACCCAGCGGATCACAGTAATTATCGACCGATATCTTTAGTACCTAGTCTTAGCAAAATATTAGAAAGAATACTAGATGCTAGATTAGCTCATTGGTTAGAAAAATATAGGATTTTGAAGGAGGAGCAGGCAGGATTTCGAGATGGATATAATGCTATTGATAGGGTCTTAGTCCTACAGGCACTTGTAGAGAAATATGCAAAAGGGAAGAAAAGGTTGTATGTTGCATTTTTAGATCTAGAAAAGGCCTTCGACAGTATTGATAGGATTTTCCTGTGCTTAGAACTGTTAAAGGTAGGCTTACCAAGACTTTTCGTTAGGATACTAGCTGCTATGTATAGAAAGACATTTGGTATAGTTAAAGTTTTAGGGAAGAGATTATCGTCGCCGTTTGAAATTAAAAAAAAGGGGTAAAACAGGGTAGTAGTATTTCGCCTAGGTTGTTCACGCTGTATAAAAATGATATTGTTGACCATTTTAAAAAGGTATGGGCCCCTACGGTGTCACTAGGGAACCTGACGTTATCTCTGTTGCTTTTTGCTGATGATGCGGTGTTGATAGGCAAGTCACCAGAGGAGCTCCAAATCTTATTGAGTATATTTGAAGAATATTTAGATAGAAAGAAACTAGTCTTGAATATCAAAAAGACTGAGATTGTGGTTTTTAGAGGAATTCGTGGGAATAATGATGATCAAAAAGTAGAATTTTATTATAAAGGTGAAAAAGTAAAAGAGAGCGAAAATTTTAAATATTTGGGAGTAACACTTTCAGCAAAAGGAGGATGGAAAGAGCATGTAAAAGAGATGATTAAGAGAGGGAAAGCAGTTTCAGCTGCCATTTTACGTAATTCAAGGCTTTCAAGTATAAAAGATCTAAAAATGCATAAATATGTTTTTAATTCTAAAGTTTTACCTACTATCCATTACGGAGCTGAACTCTGGGGGCATGACCCGGCAGCACAATTGGAATCAATTCAGCTGCAACACTTTAAAAGATTAATTGGTCTTCACGTAACGACCCACAATCAGGCAATAAAAGGTGACCTAGGAATATTTTCGCTGAGAATGAGCAGATTAGCACAGATGATCCGGTACTGGCTAAAAGTTCTAAGTCTGCCAGAAGATAGGTTAGCAAAAGCAGCTTATGTGGAGATGCTACGGTCGAAACGTAAAAGATCGTGGCCGTATCAAATAAAAAATGTTTTAGATGGATTAGGATTATCCTATATTTGGAATGAGGGGCTAGGACCCTCAGATCAGGGTGAGCCGTTTTTGGCTATGATAATAGAAAGAATAAAAGACCAGGAAGTCCAAATGTGGACCCAGGCAGTTAAAACATCTGAAACATTGAAGTTTCATTCCCATGTAAAAGAGATATTTGGATTTGAATATTATTTTAAACTAGGATTACCGGGGGGGGGGGGGACATTGTGGACTTGGTTTCGGATCCGAGCGAATTGCCTGCAACTAAAAAATAGAAAAAGAGTATTTGAAAGAAAAAGAGTGGCCCCAGATGCAGATGCGGATTACTCTTGCCCCAGATGTAACCTAGGTATTGAGGATGTGGCCCATATTCTCACCGAGTGCCAGCAACTTTCTCTATTAAGGGAAAAGTATTTTGAGGGTGGCAACTTGGAGTTCCCGGGGATCCTGAAAACAACGACAAAAAGGACAATCAGGCAGTTATGTAAATATGTAAATGAAGCGTTGACATCAATGAGTGAAACTTGATATTTATGTTATTTTTCTTGAGGAGTGCAATTAAGAATACTGTTCGGTATGGCCTAAATATCTCTATATGTGAGTACTAATTCTGTATGTACGTATTTATGAATGTATGTATGTTCTCGAAAACGGCTCCATATTTTCTCTAGAAAATTGGTATCTTGGGGTATTCTCGCATAAAGACACGATCTAAATCATGATAGGTACGATCTAGATCAGTACATCATATAAGCATTTCTTATGACATCATATAAGTATTTTCTTATATGATGTCATGCATAGCATAAATAAGATTGTTGATTTTCCAACGCAACAGTTATTTATATAATATAATGTCTGTTGAAAGGCCCAAAAAACGAAAATTTGTAGTTGCAGTTACTATAAATGAGGATTCTTTGGAACCAACACCTGAACTATCAAAGGTGATAAGGTGTGAAATTTGACAACCTGGACCATCAATTGCGACAACACCAATACAGACAGCTAAAGCAAAGGCCATTACTAAATTATCTGAAGTAATCAAAATCCAAAAAACGTATCAAACATGAAAATGAAAAGCAAAGACATGGGCGGTTCGAGGATATGTGAAAACAACAATTAGAGCGTGTTAAAAATGAAAATGAAGGGCAAAGACACACGCGATTAGGAGACATACGACACCAAACAAGTGAGGGAGTCAAAATTCAAAATGAAGGGCAGCGAGTCAATGAAAATCAACCTGAACACCGAGGATCAAAACGTGTCAAAATTGAAAATGATAGCGATTATGATTGGGTTTGGGATTTTGACATGGATAAGGTTATCAATGCCTAACATGCCTTTGTTACAAAAAACAAAGGTTCGGCGATATGTATTTCATAATGACGAAACATAAGCCGAGGTGTAACGAAACAAACAAATTGAAAATGATAGCGATAATGATTGGGTTTCGGATTTTGGCATGGATAAGGTCATCAATACCTACCATACCCTGAAAAATCAAAAATATGGACTGGATAAATCGTTGGAAGAAAAAGAAGTTTTTGTCCCACCACTTGAACAATTAAAAGAAACAAAGGTTCGGCAATATGTCTTTTATAATGACAAAAGACAAGCCAAGCGAAAAGAAGAAGTTTTTGTCCCACCACCTGAAAAATTAAAAGAAACAAAGACGGTCGTCAATGCTTTCCATACCTTGCAACTTAAAAACCTGGACAAGATAAGGAAGGACAAGAAGTTTTTGTCCTACCACCTGAACAATTTAAAGAAACAACGGTTCAGCTATATGTCTTTCATAATGAAAAAAGACAAGCCGAGGCAAAAGTTAAGGGTTCAAAAAAAAAAAAAAAAAAAATTAATTTTACAAAGGCACAACTTCTAATTTAAGGCCCATTTGGACATCATGACATCAAGAAAAGGCTCGAAGTGTCTGTGTTTAGAAAACAAGCGACAGTGACAATCTATATATAGAAGCCTGCCACGTGCCCATACCTTTGTTAAAAAAACAAAGGTTTGGCGATACGTATTTCATAATGACGAAAGATAAGCCGAGGTGTAACGAACCAAACAAATTGAAAATGATAGCAATGATGATTGGGTTTTGGATCTTTACATGGATAAGATCATCAATACTTACCAAACTTTTGAAAATCAAAAATATGGACTGGATAAATCGTTGGAAGAAAGAGAAGTCTTTGTCCCACCACCTGAACAATTAAAAGAAACAAAGATGGTCGTCAATGCCTTCCATACCTTTGGAAATCAAAAACCTTGACTAGATAAATCATTGGAAGAAAAAAAAGTTTATATATATATATGTATATATATATATATATATATATATATATATATATATGTATATATATATATATATATATATATATATATATATATATATATATATATATATATATATATATATATATATATATATATATAATATATATATATATATATATATATATATATATATATATATATATATATATATATATATATATATATATATATATTTTCGTCTGATTCCCGCCAGAAGTAAGTAAGTATTCTGGCTCAAAAAGTGACAGGTTAGACAAGTTTTTGTACTCTTTAAGGTTTTCTGAGAAGGTAAACATGATTTGAATCCTGATTACAATATCAAGATAATTGCCGTGATACTTAAGATAACTGGCTCATTTGAGAAGAAACATAGTAAATGAAATTGTATTTAAAAAGCAGCATCAAGAAATACATGATCCCGATATCTTGAAGCACTATTAACCTGTGGTAGGTATCGCAGTATCGAAACTTTCCAGCATTTAATCATTCCGAGGCTCTTCAAGGCTCCACTTTCGGGAGAATACAACAAAAGGAACTTCTTTTTCCGGTTCATTTTTGGATGGAAATTACAATATCAGCTATATCATTTGAAATGAAATATAGACAATACAGTCCTGTAGTAAATAGTTGAGATGAGTAACGCGTGAACCCGACAAGTTGATGTGTCGATAACCTGTTGTATTTTATGGCAGCCTTTGAACAAGTTCAGAATGCATACAGGACAGATATACATTGGTTTTTGTTTATATAAATAGATGAATTCACATGACAGAGAATATAGATAGACAAAGCAGCCGTCAATTATTGAAATATTAATAACACGTGACATCGTTTCGCATACTGCCAGGAAGAACTAAATGAACTGAATAGAACCAAAATTCAATCAACAATTTTACTTCCTTTTCACGGTAAGATATATTTCTATCTACCTATCTTCAGGGGTGTAGCTAGGGGAGGGGCAAGGGCGGACGGCTAACTCCGGGTGCCGGCTCTAAAGGGGCACCAAACTGAGTATTTTTCGTTAATACTATGATCTACTTATATTGTGGTAGTGATGGTGAGAGGAGAGAGGGGGCAAAAACCGATATTACCCCCGGGCGCTAAAAATCAAGCTCTTTCTTAATACTATATAATCTGTAAAATGTCTGTAACTCCCAGCCAATCACTAATTTAAAAACAATCGCCTGATGTTATACAGCAGGTATCTAAACCACCTTCAACGAGACAACCAAAGAACCTAGACCACAGAATGTATCCCATAATACAAAAGGTTTACGTTTTTTTATGTTTGGAGCCAGGAAAAAGCGAGTATTTCCTAATGTACATATATATTGTATATATTCAATAAGCTTCATTAAAGCGTTATCAATTTAATAAGCAGTTCTATTGGCACAACATGTTTTGTCGCGTGGCTGGGGGATCCAACTGAAATTTTAGGAAAATTTCAAATCAAATTTCCTAAAATTAAATTTTAGGAAATTTAGAGTCAGTGTTTGAGGGAAGGGGGTAAAAATTTTCACAATCCTAAGAAAGACGTATATGCCACTTTATTTTTTTGTCTATCTATTTTTGACATACCTCTAGCCCGTCCAAAACGGACTGTCCTTCCACAGGCTGTAGTTTTGCACCCGTTCCAGGCAATAGCGTGTTGAATATTGAACCAAAGTCTTTATTTACTTTTTCCCAGGCTTGTTGGAGAACTTGTTTTTTCTTCTCATCTAGCTGAAGGATAACGTCCTGAATTTTTGCTTTGTCTGCTTCTACAATCCTCTTCTTACGTATAAGGTCACAATACTATAAAAAAATATTAGTAAAATAAATTTTTAATATTTGATTCTCTTGATTCTTGTAGAGAATTAGTAGCGAGCCCTCCAAAATAAATTTTTGAAATAGCCTTTAAAAACCACTGCTTGACCTGGGAAAACTTTTTTTGAACAGAAAATCGTTTTTTCATCATGCAAAACCACATCATGAAAAAGTCTGAAACTAAGAAGAAAGAAGATTTGGTTGGACCGTTGTAGACCATCCAAAGACAACTGAAATCATTTCTATTATTGTTATTTTATTGCGGATTTATAACCGAACAATTTACGAAATGACGACAATACAACGTTGACGACAAGACAACGTTGACGACAAGAATAAGAATAATGACGACAAGAACAGTTTACGAAATGACGACAAGACAACGTTGACGACAAGAACAGTTTACGAAATGACGACAAGAGAACGTTGACGACAAGAACAAGAATAATGACGACAAGAACAGTTTACGAAATGACGAAAAGACACATAGAGCTAAGAACGAAATACGAATCGAAATGAAATTGAACGAGATACGAATCGAACTATTACGAAATGGTAACAGTTTGTAAACAAATACTATATCAATTCTCTTTTTTATATCAATTCTCAAAAATATTATATCAATTCTCTTTGTTGTCTAACTCCCTGATTTTTTACTGAAAGACGGCACTAGTAAGTTGTGGAGCGATTATTAACGTTTGATTCATTAGGGACTAAAAAGATTTTGGAATTTAACTAATTAGTTCTGCTTATTTATTTTAATAGTTCAACGTAGCACTACTGACGGAAATGTCTTACTACCCTAAAAGCTTCATAGCTTTGAAACAACCAAAAGAAAAAATCTTAGAAAATCGCCGGTATGAACAAATCTAAAATGGGAAATAAGAACGAAATAAGAATCAATAGAAAATAAATGTTATACTAACCAATGTGTTGTTAACTTTGATGTCGGCGGTGAAATCAGAGGCGCTTTTTTCAACAGCTTGAAAAAAAGTTTGTAATCTTGTAATTCATTGATGTACACCTATTACTGTTCCACAATGGAGTATCAATAAAACTTGAAACAGACATAGATTATTCGACATTACAGGGAAGCTCATCTTACCCCCCACCACCCACCCTCATTGAGCATGACCTTTTAAGACATTTAGGCAAAAAAACTCAAGCTCATTCCGGAATCAATAAACCCATTCCATTCTTGAGCTAACATTGTTCTTGTGTCAAACTAGTTGTTCTTGAACTATTAGGAGAATAAATTACACTTTAGCGTAAAGAGAGTGGGGGCTCAGGGACAGCCGTCCCTCTTGTAGTAGATACCAAAAAAAAAATAATGATTCAACTCGCCTCCTCCCAGTGTATAAATGGAAATATATTAAATAAACACTTCCATGCACTGAATGTCTACAATGTCTATTATTTAATATATTTCCATTTATACACTGGGAGGAGGCGAGTTGAATCATTATAGACATTCAGTGCATGGAAGTGTTTATTTAATATGTGAGTTTTGTTTCTTATTTATTTATATTTTTTCTTTTGTTTTTTGTTTTTTTTTGTTTTTTTTTCTTCTTTCTCTTTATGTGTTTAGTATTGTGATGTAAGTTAAGTTTTTTGTTTTTTTTATTTATTTATTTTATTTTATTTTTTTTCCGTTGAGAAAGGCTCCCGGATGTGGGGCCGAAATATTCGGAGCTTTTGTGCATAATTAATTGTTTTGTATTTCACTGCTTTATAGAAAATTAAAACCCGTTTTTCTTGTTTAAATTTTTTTTTTTTTGTTTTTAATGGAAAAGCAGTGTGGTCTAAGAAATTATAAACTCAGTTTCTTTTTTAAATCCAATCTATTAAATCCTTCGGCTCAACAGGCGTCTCCAGAAGAATATCACAGTCGGCCTTCAGGTTACAGGAAAGTCTCCACTGCTTTGATAACATGTCGTACAACCGCATGCTCGAAGAAAAGTTGAAAAAAGAAAATCTTACTGTGCATTTGATTTGATTATTCAGGAATTAAAAGCCTTAACACAAGTATCTTCAAGAGCGGGGGTTTGGGGGCGGCAGCCCCCCAACTTTAACTCCTAACACGATCAGCTAACAGTTAGTAAAGCAATAATAAGTAATAAACTGTACAAAAACGTGCAGAAATTATTTGAAAAAACTATGTTTTCTAAAGAGTTAAAGAGGCTGAGTCACAAGTTCGAACCTTAAAACGTACAGGGATTAGGAGGTACAGTTGGGGGGCTGCCGCCCCCCAAACCCCCGCTTCCGTATATAAAAGGGGCTGTGCCCTCCTCAACGCCTCGCTCTTTACGCTAAAGTTTTTATTGTTTAAAAAAGAGTTGTGAGAAAGTCAAACTTTAGCGTAAAGAGCGAGGCGTTGAGGAGGGCACAGCCCCTTTTATATATGGAAGTGGGGGTTTGGGGGGCGGCAGCCCCCCAACTGTACCTCCTAATCCCTGTACGTTTTAAGGTTCGAACTTGTGATTCAGCCTCTTTAACTCTTTAGAAAACGTAGTTTTTTTCAAATAATTTTAAGTAGAGGCTAAACCAAACAGGTGAAAAAGTGTGGGAAACCATTGCGATTCAAGCAATTGAGACAAGCCCATGGTACTTGGCACGGACAAAGTCCATGGAAGCCCTGACGAAGGGAGAACCCAGCCCCTGCGGGTACATGATAATAAATGGGGTTCTTGACCGGGGGACATAAATACAGGTGAAGGAGGAAGAAGGTCCCTTGGATGCACACTGTAAAGAGCCCACTAGTATGTGGACACGTCCCGTCAGTTTCCAAACTTTCCTCGAGCAATGGGTCGAATGGTATGGCACTGCAGTATCAGAGGCAACGCTATAGCGTTGCCTATAGTAAAGGCCATACGGCTCCAATGTTTTATTATTATTATTTTTTTTTCTCAGAGGCACTTCATATGGAAGGAGTCGTCGTAGAAACTCCAAAGAGGGCTCATTCGAATGAAAATCGAGAGTTCTAGTGCCCTTTTTAAGGGTCAAAAGTGATTGGAGGGCAACTAGCCCCCTCCCACGCCCATCATTGGAGGGCAACTACCCCCCCCCCCCCACGCCCCTCTTCCCCAAATGCATCCAATAAAATTTTTGACATAGCCATTAAGTTAAAAATTTCTCAAAAGTCAGATAACAAAAACTCAGGTGTCGTCACAAACCCCCAGGGCCCGGGGGCAGGCGTTGTAAATTATGCCCTGGGGCACATATTGTTCGTATGAAAGGGATGCTCGTATAAACGTCAGAGAGGGCTTATTTGATTGGATATTGAAATTTCGAGCTCACTTTTTAATAGTCAAAAAAGATCTGAGGGCAGATAGCCCCTCCCCCCTTCTTTTTCAAAACCCATCTGATGAAATTTTGAGATAGACATCTTGTTGAAATAGTTCAAAATCAGATACGCAAAAATCCGGTGTCAATAGAACCCCCCAAGGCACAGGGAAGGCATTCTAAGTTATGCCCTAAGGGCATGTATGGTTTTTATGAAAGGGATGCTCGTAAAAACTTCATAGAGGGCTCATTTGATTGGAAATTGAAAGTTCTAGTTCACTTCTTAAGAGTCAAGAGAGTTAAACTAGCCCCCCCCACGCTCTTTTTTCCCCAAACCCGTCCGTTACAAATTTTGAGATAGCCAGTGTTTTGGAAATTGTTCAAAAATTAGATAACAAATACCACCCCCAGAGCCCGGAGGATAGGCGTTGTAAGTGTTGTCCTGGGGGCGTACATGATTCTTATGAAAGGGATGCTCGTATAAACTTCAGAGGGGGCTCATTTGATTGAAAAATTTAAAATTCCAGTTCATTTTTTAAGAGTCAAGACAGATTGGAGGGAGACTAGCCCCCCCCCTCTCCTCCACGCCCTACATGCATCAGATAAAAATTTTGAGATAGACATTTTGTTAAAAAATAGATCAATTACCATATAACGATAACTCAGGGGTCAACACAGCCCCGAGGGTCCGAGTGCAGGTGTTGTAAGTTATGCCCTGGGGGAATATATGGTTCTTATTGAAGGGATGCTCGTAAAAAAAATTCAGAGATGGCTCATTTGATTAGAAATTGAAAGTTCTAGTTAAGTTTTATAGAGTCAAAAGAGATTGGAGGGCAACTAGCCCCCCCCCACGCTCCTTTTCCCCAAATGCATCCAATAAAAACTTTGAGATAGCCATTAAGTTAAAAATTTCTCAAAAGTGAGATAAAAAAAACTCAGGTGTCGTCAAAACCCCCTAGGGCCCGGGGGCAGGCGTTGTAAGTTATGCCCTGGGGCATATATAGTTGGTATGAAAGGGATGCTCGTATAAACTTCAAAGAGGGCTTATTTGATTGGATAATGAAATTTCGAGCTCACTTTTTAATAGTCAAAAGAGATCCGAGGGCAGATAGCCCCCCCCCCGCCTTCTTTTTTAAAATCCATCAGATGAAAATTTTTGAGATAGACATCTTGTTAAAAATAGTTCAAAAGCTGGATACGAAAAAATCCGGTGTCAATAGAAGCCCCAGGGCACAGGGGAAGGCATTCTAAGTTATGCCCTAAGGGCATGTATGGTTCTTATGAAAGGGATGCTCGTATAAACTTCATAGAGGGCTCATTTGATTGGGAATTGAAAGTTCTAGTTCACTTCTTAAGAGTCAAGAGAGTTAAACTAGCCCCCCCCCCCACGGTCTTTTTTCCCCAAACCCGTTCGTTACAAATTTTGAGATAGCCAGTGTTTTGGAAATTGTTCAAAAATTAGATAACAAAAACCACCCCCAGAGCCCGGGGGATAGGCGTTGTAAGTGTTGTCCTGGGGGCGTATATGGTTCTTATGAAAGAGATGATCGTATAAACTTCAGAGAGGGCTCATTTGATTGGAAACTGAAAATTCTAGTTAATTTTTTAAGAGTCAAAAGATATCCGAGGGCAACTAGGCCCCCTCCCCACACACACTCTTTTTTCCCCAAGCCCATCCGTTATAATTTTTATAATAGCCATTTCATTAAAAATAGTTTAAAGGTCAAATAAGAAAAATTCCTGTATCGACAGAACCCGCCAGGGCCCGGAGCAGGCGTTATGAGTAATGCTCTAGGGGCATATATAGTTCTTATGGAAGGGATGCTCGTATAAACTTCGGAGAGGGCTCATTTGATTTTAAATTGAAAATTCTTGTTCACTTTTAAGAGTCAAAGCAGATCGGAGGGAGACTAGCCCCCCCCCTCCTCCACGTCCTACATACATAAGATAAAATTTTGAGATAGACATTTTGTTTAAAAAAAAGTTCAAAGTTCTAATAACAAAAAACTCCGGTGTCGACACAGCCCCCCAGGGCCAAGGGGTATGCGTTGTAAGTTATGCCCTGGGAGCATATATGGTTTTTATGGAATGGATGTTCGTAAAAAATTCCTAGAGGACTGATTTGATTGGAAATTGAAAGCTGTAATTCACTTTTTAAGTCAAAAGTGATTGGAGGGCAGCTAGCCTCCCCCCCACACTCCATTTATTTTTTTCCCAGAGGCACTTCATATAGAAGGGGTCGTCGTATAAACTTCAAAGGGGGCTCATTCGATTGGAAATCGAGAGTTCTAGTGCCCTTTTTAAGAGTCAAAAGTGATCAGAGGGCAACTGGCCCTCCAAGCCCTTTTTCCACAAATACATCTGATAAAAAATTTGAGGTAGCCATTTTGTTAAAAATAGTTCAAAGATCACATAAGAAAAACTCATGTGACCACACCCCCCCCCCCAGGGCCGGGGCAGGCGTTGTAAGTACTGCTCTGGGGGCATATATGGCTCTTGTGGAAGGTATGCTCGTATAAACTTCAGAGAAGGTTCATTTGAATGGAAATTAAAAGTTGTAGTTCATTTTCTCAGAGCGAAAAAAGATCAGAGGGAAACTAGCCCCTCCCGCCCTCCACGCCTTTGGATGTAACAGATGGATAAACCCATCCGATAAAAACTTCAGGTGACCATTTTGTTAAAAATAGTTCAACCATCAGATATTAAAACTCCAGGGTCGACACAACCCCACAGGTTCTAGGGATAGGCGTTGTAAGTTATACTCTGGGGATATATATGGTTCTTATAGAAGGGATACTCGTATAAACTTCAGAGGGGGCTCATTTGATTGAAAATAAAAAGTTCTAGCTCACTTTTAAAGAGTCAAAAGAGACCGAAGCTTAATCTAGTCCCCCCACGCCCTTTTTCCCCAAACCCATCCGATAAAAATTCTGAGATAGCAATTTTGTTAAAAATAGTTCAAACATCAGATAATAAAAACTCCGAGGTTGACACAAACCCATTTTTTCACTTTGATATTGTTACTTTGATATCAGTTTTGATACTTTGATGAATATTTGATTTTTTTTAAGTTTGATTTTGAAATAAGGAATTTTTAAAAACTTGAATTTTTTTGCAATCAAAAACGAACAAAAGTTAATTAAAAAAAAAAAACTCCGCAAAATAAGTTTTTCAAAGAAAATTAAAGGCCATTTTAAACTTAAGCTCAGCAGATACAAATATCTAGTAAAAATCAAAC
The DNA here is from genome assembly GCA_027921565.1 of Artemia sinica. Classification (NCBI taxonomy): domain Eukaryota; kingdom Metazoa; phylum Arthropoda; class Branchiopoda; order Anostraca; family Artemiidae; genus Artemia; species Artemia sinica. Next base: position 407,234 of record JAPEVW010000027.1, read on the forward strand.
TCAAGACGACCAGAAATTACTATTAAAGAATAAATGAAACCCAAAACGAACAGAAATTAAATAAACAATCAATACAAACAAACATACAATAGATATTAATGTAAATTAATAAATAAATCTTAAAACGAGTGAAACTTAAATTGAATATGCAAATCAAGCTTGAAACGAACAAAAATCACCACAAACAAGAGTTTGGGTATGACCTCCTTCTCTCACTGTAAAAGTCTAAAACATACTGCGTCATTGGCGCTTTACTGAAAACTATATGCGTCTTGAACAGTCTTGGAAAGTATTAACAACATCAAATAGAATATATGATGTATAATGATATTAATTGTTGAAAGATCCATCAGTTCAAGAATTTATTTCACTGTAATTGTATTTTTATTTTCAATACTGTAAGAACTGGCAAAGAAAATATTTGTAATATAATCCGTTTTCAGTTAAGCGCCAATGACGCAGTATGCTTTTGGTTTTTATTTACGGTTAGGAAAGGAGGCAGTATCTAAGCACTTGTTTGTAGGGAAACTATATTCGTCTTTAACAACTTTAAAAAGAGCTAATAAATTAAACTGTATATTTGATGTACAATGATATTAATTGCTGAAAGGTCATCAGTTCAAAATGTTACTATAATTTTAATGTTTATCTTCAATATTAAGTAGAAAAGAAAATATTTGTCATAAAATTGGTTTTCAGTAAAGCGCCAATGACGCAGTAGATTTTAGAGTTTTACAGTGAGAGAAGTAGGTCATACCCAAACTCTTTATTGTGGCGATTTTTGTTCGTTTCAAGCTTGATTTGCATATTCAATTTAAGTTTCACTCGTTTTAAAATTTATTTATTAATTTATACTAATATCTATTGTATGTTTGTTTGCATTGATTGTATTTTTAATTTCCGTTCGTTTTAAGTTTCATTTATACTTCAATAGGAAAACTTTTTTTCGTTTTAGGCTTGATATTCATATTCAATGTAAGCATTACTCGCTTTAAGATCTATTTATTCATTTATATTATTACTTGCTGTATGTTTATGCTATGATTGCTTATTTAATTTCTGTTCGTTTTGGGTTTCATTTTTATTAATAGTAATTTCTGGTCGTTTTAAGTTTGAATTTTAGAAGATATTTGTATCTGCTGAGCTTAAGCTTAAAATGGCCTTTACTTTTCTTTGAAAAACTTATTTTTCGGAAAGTTTTTTTTTTTTTAATTAATACTATAATAGGAGGATCCTCTATAGAAGGACAATTGCGAAAGGGTAGAAGATCCAGACATAGACCACGGCCTCTGCGAGTTAACGGAGAGGAGTGGCTCACCGCCGTCAACGAATCAGCCAAGAAACCTACTCCTTTCAAATATGAACGTGACCAGAAAATCCAAAGATCAAATGCTACCGCGTCCGGGGTTACAGACGACCCTTTTTGGAATAATGCCAAATCTGGTACGACGACCGGATAGCCTACAACTCTTTTTGGAACAATATCAAATCTGATACCGCGTACGCGGAAGCCGATGACCATCATTGACCTAAAACCACTTTCAGACGGGATGACACTCTAATATCAAAGAAAAATGCTTGGCACACTTAACACCCGAACGTTAGCAAAAACTGGGAGAATCTATCTTCTATTGGGATAAATTAATATATACAAATAGGATGTAGTTACCCTGGCTGAAACGCACCTCCCCCGAACCGAAGAAGAAAATATCCTTGGAACCACTTTCCTATTGTCAGGACGTACAGAAAATATTCCCCGCCAGGGTGTCGGCTTCATTCTATCTCCAGCCACCAAAAGGTCACTGATGAACTTCACTCCTGTATCGGAAAGAATTGCGACCATTTGTCTGAAAGGGCTAACCAAAAATCTCTCAGTTGTCCAAATATACGCTCCGGACTCAGCCCGAAGTGAAAAGGACTGTGATTAATTTTGCTTCCGATTACAGAGTGTAACTAATCAGATACCCAAAAACGATATACGAATCGTCATGGGTGACTTCAGCCGGTCGAAAAGATGTCAGGAATTCACACGGTTATGAGCGTCTTAATGCAGGGGTGAGAACGACTAATTGATTTCTGCAGAGAGAATGAACTATATACCACCATCACCGCTTTCAAGAACAAACACTGACAAAAGATTACATGGAGATCACCCGATAACTGACCAAATATACGATCGACTTATTCTGATTATCCAAACGACGAAAGTCGTAAGAAACAGAAACAGTTTTACTACCTGGAGGAGACTATGATTCAAACCATACGCTGGTGATGTCTAAACTCAAGCTAAGGTTAAAACGACTCCCCAAGACGATGAAGATTCTCAGATTACGAATGGAACTTCTCTGTAACCCTTTCAATAAAGCACACTTATACCACTAGCCTGTCTTCAAAACTACAGGAAAAACTGAGTATATCTACTCCTCTCACAAGTCTAAAGAGATTGACCGCTTAGCCGAACATGCTACCACCATAATAGAGACTGCAAAAGGGCATCTTCGGTAAAAAAAAAAACAAACTAAAGTTGAAAAACCTTGTTTCTGACCAAAGCAGCCGTGACACCTACACACATCTCATAAGAAAAGTAAAAGGGGAAGTCAGGAAGGCACTCCGAAACCATATCGCTGAGAACTGTCAGGACAGTGAAACCCAGTTTAAGATAGTCGAATGTTTAATGGTTTATGAATGAATTGTGTATGAATGGCAAGTAACATATTCTAAAAAATTGTATTATCAGTATATTTAGAGCAGAGGAGGAAAACCACCTGCTGCCAAGAAACCCTTTAGGATTCTCTTAGTAGGTGCTGTGTATAGTTGTGTAAAATGAACTCACCTAACCCAAAATTTATTTCGGGTGACTATTTGAAAATCAGTAGCGGCAAAGCAGTACCACAAGAAGAGGACACCCCAAAAAGAACTTACGAAGCAGCTACCGAACTGACCTCACAAATCTGAACGCCTCACTCCAACCTGAACGGGAGGATATCTGTGCAGCCGCAGCAATGACCTACAGCTGACGGCTCTTCTTGGATGCCCTAAGCGTTTCAGGAGGCACAGGAGAATCCAAATTCTAAGGTATGGTTCGAAAAACAGGTTTATTGAAATGCAGGCTTTTCGTTGGGCAAAGTCACTTTATCCTATTAAATGTATTACGATCTATTTACGATCTTACTTTAACCTTTTAGAGCTTTTTTGTTTGAACTTTTTGAATTATATGTCTTGTCTTTTTATCATTTTTTTCAATATATATATATATATATATATATATATATATATATTATATATATATATATATATATATATATATATATATATATATATATATATATATATTATATATATATATATATATATATATATATATATATATATATAATATATATATATATATATATATATATATATATATATATATATATATATATATATATATATATATATATATATATATATATCAATGATTTTGGTTTGATTTCATCTTTCTCTCCGTAGAATCAATTTCCATTCAAAGGCAATTCCAAATATGTATTTATAAGCTAATTTAGCATGATATCGATTAACTTCATAGCAAGGAGGCAATCCGAACATTCAAATACGAACAGAATATACGTCAATTGTTGCTAATCAACAGAGCGACTTAAATTCACCGGGGTTTCCCTATTTAATTATAATTCCTTTCAACGTACAAGATGAGTTCAGTTTGCAACAAATTAACCAGCACAAGTGCAAACATAATTGCCAAAGAAGGAATCATCACATGAAGACTGGAATCATGGACGCATCCAGGGGGGGGAGGGGGTTCAGGGTCCGTCCCAATCCTTAAATCCTAATATTTCAAGAATTTATGGACACTTATTATTCTTAAATTTATGATTGCTTCCCCCCGAAAAAATTCCTGTGTATGTCAGTCGCTTTAATATTTCAGAACGGGGGCCAAATTACATAACGCGCTAAAAATAGGGAAATTATGTCGAAAGACAAAATAATCAAGAGTAATCACCCATAGGAAGTTGCCTAGGGGGTTTCGAACTCCCCCCTCCCACCTAGACGGAAAAGTTCCATTTCTAGTTAAAAACTGTTCAAAAATAGTAATTTGGCAGCGTCCTTGGCAACCCTACCAAACCTTTAAGGAAAGTCAACATAATATTTGACTTCTTTTTCCCTTGTCTTCTTAAAGTGCGATTGCAAATATTAGTTAAATCTTTCTTTGTTTTATTAACTGAAAATTAAAGAATTTTCTCAAAATAGGGAAAGGACATGAAATCCAATACTTTTTACTGTTAGCTCGTATTTGACTTGGGACATTCTTTTCTTCCGAAATGTCTTTGAACAAATTCAAAACGAAAAATGAGAATAATCAAAAGTTAGATTACAATGGCGGATGGCTGATTGAATTTCCAATCGGTCTTACTATTGTAGTCCTTAGTTGCAAAGCTACAAATATGACAAATTGGAACTACTTATTTGGTGTCTAAGGGGAAGACTGTTCTACGCGACCGAGTAATATGTCCAGTTGATTACTATTTACCTAAATGTCAAAGCTCTAACTGATCACTCTCTTGCTCTTGTAGTTCAAAGTCAATTGACCTGTTCTTTTACATAGCATTAAGCAAGGTAACAAATTAATTAAGCGCTTGCTGCGCATAAATTTGATTAGCCCATGTCGGAATGTTTAAGAATAGGACGTAATTGCTATTCACTCATCCTTGTACAGAGAATACCATGCAAATTTGTCAACAAACCAATTGAATTTTGTAACTCCTCCTGCTTATACTGAAGTCTTTCAGCCTACAGGGGCCTCAAGTTTCAGTCTGAAACCGATTTATGAAAAATATTAAGGCGCTTGGAGGGGGGAATGAATTTTCCCAAAGTCATGACCTAACTAGATCATTCTTTGACATGGAAAATGGCAGTAGTTTATACCAATTTTTAGAAAAAATTGTAGTGCCGTTTTCGAGTACAATTTTAACATATATATACAATTATTAATCGTTAATAAGATTAATTAACAGTTTATTGTTATTTTTTATGTTCAATGTTTAATTTTGTCCACATTTCAATGTGAATCTCCAGCGTTTTTCATTAGGTTGGGTCTCCACTAGCAGTTACTTAGGTAGTATTACTATTATTTCGTACCACTACTGTCTACCTATATAGTCGGTAAGTGTCTGTTACTCCCAGCCAATCACTAACATTCAGCTTCAGAAACAATTGTGCGACGCTATACACCGAGTGCCTAAATTCTAGCAAGGATTGCTCTTTCACAGTCGGTGGGTTTAGTTAAAAAAAAAAAAATAGCAACGGATTTATGCGTTGTTTCGGCAAGTAGCCATACCCCGTTGTGTCTCAAGGCTAGGGGATTGCGTTTGAATTTTTAGGATTATTTTCTTCTCTTTTTTATTCGGGGGGGGGGGGTTAAAAGCTCCAAGCCTGAGAAAAATTGTGTGATTTTCGAAGCAAGGAGGAAACAACCCTAAAAAGTCAAGGAATGTTAATGAAAGTCGCAAAATCAGATTCAGCGAATCTCAGAACCCTACTGTAGAGGTTTTAAGCTTTTTTTCCCAGGGGTGATCGTGTCGAACCAATGGTCTTGTAAGTTCGGGAGAGGGGTCGACAGAACAGAAATCATAAGTTCTAGTGCCAGTTTTCAGTTAAAAGAGAATGAAGTACGATTGGCACCCCTCCCACGCCCCTTTTTACCAAAGTTATCCGATGAAAATCTTCAGATATCCATTTTCTTCAGCATAGTTGAAAGGTCCAATCCATGCCTCTGGAGGTGACATGACCCCCCCCCCCCCCACAACCTCTAGAGAAAGGGCTGTAAGTTGTAAAATTTGATAATTATTTCACAGTATTTTGTATTGAGATGAGTAAAGACATTTTGGGGGAAATTTCTGCGGGGACAATTTCCGTGGGTAGGAAAACTTCCGGGGTAAACTTTCCAGGAGAAATTTGCCAGAATTTCTATAAAAAAATTCTTTTTATTATTTCTTACTTTCTCTTTGGTAACTCAATTTACATACGGAGACGTTCCAGAGGAATTGCCAGGGGATATTTTCCAGTTGTTTTTTTCCAGCAGTTTAATTATCTGGGGGATTTTTCTGATGGGGGAGGATGGGGTTACGCGGGAGAAATTCTCCATAGGGAAATTTTCCGCGGGAGGAACTTTTTATTGGAGTTGGAGGACTTCTAAGAAAAAATTTCCACGAAAGGGAGGAGATTTTCATACTGGATTGGAAAAAAATTAAGTAATTTAGATTAGAAATTAAGTAAAAAAAATTTTAAGACAGTAATGTTTTCTTTTAAATAAAATTTGGCTAAGGAGACTTTTCAAAGAGGAAGTGTCCACGAGAAATTTTCCAAGGAAAATCTACGGCGAGGATGGAACTGTCCAGGGGGATTTTCCAGGGGGAGGTAATTTTACGCGGGATGAATTCCCCGTGGAGGAAGTTTTGTGTGAGAGGGGGTTTTCCATGGAGGTTTATAGTTTTATTTTTGGCCCAATCATTTAAGAGCAACTTCTGAAACGCTAGGGCCGTTTGACTGGAATAAGAAGCTATCTTTAAGTACTAAAGAACTTTAGCATAAAGAGCGATGGGTTGAGGAGGGGGAGGCACCCTGATATACGGGATAATTCCTGTTTGGTTTTAAGTTTTAATGTTGCTGCTTACTTTCAGTTGATAATACTTGTTTGTTTTGTTTTTAATTTAGTTGTTGAGATATGAATCCACTTTGGACAATTCCTTTTTGGATAATTATTTGTGACTAACCAAAGACCTTGTCGGACGAGAAGCTTTAAAAAGGAAAAAAAAACTTAAGTGTATGCTCTTTTGGTAGTACCAGATAGACCTCTGCAGACATCTCTGCAAAAAGGACTCATAGAAGAGTAACACATGAGTAAAAGAAAAAGATCCTCCAGAAAAATTGATTTGGCACAGGGCGTCAACGTCAACCCGACGTTTCAGATGCTGAATCTGTTTTACAGGAGGAAGTAGCTAGCCGGTAGCCTCTTGTGGAAGCTGGGATTGAACCCGGTGTCCCACATTACCATCCATAGGTCAAGTTACTGCGCTACCACAGAATATAGCAGAGTAGAAATTTCGAAAGTGTTTATTACATAAAACACATAAAAAAAAAGTTCTAGTCGAGAATCTGATAATTTATTCGGATAGTGGATTGTTGAGTTTTTTTTTTTTTTTTTTTTTTTTTGTCCGAAATATGTTTGAGCTTTGTTTCTAGTACTCTTGACGCAAGCAAATAAAAGTCTTTGTTTGACATCTTTGTAATTCAAACGGCGTTCTAACACATAATTTCTAACATCAATTCTGACGGCGTGCAATTCATCAGAGAATTTTCTTTGTTTTGGCTTAATTGAGTTTGTCTTCGGGTTGGTGAAATGGTTTAGAATTGAGATCATTTTGAACATCTTGAGATACTGTTAAAGATTGATTTTTATTGTCTCCACTAACTGATTGTCATAGATCGTTCTGGGCACAAATAGCATTCTTGTTGGCGAGTAATCTTGCACATCGGGCCTAACCCCATCCCAGATTGTTATATTTTTTATGTGTTTTTTTTTTCGAGTTTGTGTATCCATTTCAGAAATTTGTCACAGTTACAAGCGAAATCGCTCATATTGACTCCATCAAATACATCTTTGTATTAGTCAGTAGATTAAAAACTGAGTTCATTTTTTACGGTCTAAAAGACCGATTTGTTTCGGCTTGACTGTGTTATATTGATTACTGTAGACTTATCTGGATATTAAATATAAAAGAAACGAGTTTTTTCAAATGAAAGTAAGAAGAAACATTATAACTCAAAACGAAAAGAAATTATTCCTTATATGAGGGGGGTTATCCCCTCCTCAATACCTCGCTCTTTACGCTAAAGTTTGACTTTTTCTATTCTTTAAGAACGACTCCCGAAACCCGAGGGCCGTTTAATAAGAATAAAAAGCTCAAAAAAAAACTTTACCTCAAAGAGCGAGGAGTTGAGGAGGGGGCAAACCCCCCTCATATACAGAATTATTTCTGTTCGTTTTGAGTTTTGATGTTACTCCTTACTTTCAGTTGAAAAAACTTGCTTTGTTTATTTTATTTAATTTCTGACCGTTTTTCAAACCATACCCGGAAAATGTGGCTCACCCTTAATGAAAAAATGCCTCCCATCACGAAAAACTCCTCCTTGGAAAGTTCCTCCCCATTAAAATACCCCCCCCACACACACACATAAATTTCTCTCCGGGCAATTCCCCTGAGAAATTCCCTACGGACAATTCCATCCTCGTTGAAAATCCTCCCCTTCATAAAACTTCTTGGGTACGATTCAGCCTGAAGAATTCTTCCTTAGCATCGTTTCATTTGAAAAAGACTAATTTCTAATCATTTTGCCGATCATTCTGGAAATACCCCCTTCCATGGAAATCTACTCCCGGAAATCCAAATTAGCCTCTGGATAATTTCCCTGGAACATCTCCACATGCAAAATTGAGTTGGCAAAGAGAAATTAAGACAAATAAAAATAATTTCGTATAGAAATTCTGTCAAATCCCCTCAGTGTAAATTTCCCCTGCAAAGTTCAACCCAAGAAAATTCTCCCTCCCCACGGAAAATTCTCCCTGTGGAAATCGACCCAAAGCACAAAATCCCCCCCCCAAGGAAAATATCTGTATACTTCCCAATAACTAATATTATACGTAAAAAATGGATAAATTTCATAACTTACAGGCCTCTCCCCATCGGCTGTGGGGGTCATGTTACCTCTATGACGTAGTTATTGGATGTTTCAATTATGCTGAACAAAATGACTATCTAAAAACTTTGGTCAGACAACTTTCGGGAAAAGGGTGCTTGGGAGGGTGGCTAGTTACCCTCCAATATTTTTGGTCCCTCAAAAGGCCACTGGAAGTTTTAGTTTTGGTGCGATTGCACCCTCTCCCGATCTCCTAGGACCACTATTATGACACGATCACCCCTTGGAAAAAAAAAACAAAAAAAAACAAATAAACATACATCCGTGATCTTTCCTCAGGCAAAAAAAAAATACAAAATTCCACATTTTTCTGTATAGGAGCTTGAAACTTCTGCACCATTGTTCTCTGACACGCTGAACCTGATGGTGTCATTTTCAGTAAGATTACTTGACCTTTAGGGGGTGTTTTCCCCCTTTTTTGAAAATCAGGCAAGTTTTCTCAGGTTCGTAACCTTTGATGGATAACACTAAACTTGATGAATCTTATATATTTGGAATATATCCAATTATATAAGGCCAATTCTTTTGATATATCTACTGATTTCAAAATTCCATTTTTTTTTTTTTAGTTTTGGTTAGTATTGAGCCGAATCGTTCCTTACTAACAGATCGTTATCACGAACTGTTTGATAGATAGCCATACCAAGAAGTAGAAATTAGTGATATCGGGCTCGTCCCACGGTATTTTGAAAAGTTTCCAATTATTCTGTTAATTCAAGGGTAACTGCAATAGTTTTTCCTTTCTAAAAATGGACTTCTATTATGAGTTTGATGAGGTTTATGATAAGTTAATAAGGTTTTGACTTTTGAGAGAACTAAGAGATTGAGAGAACAGAGTAGCCTAAATGAGTCTTTTAAATATGGTTGTTATAAAGTTCGAGATAAATAACTAAAGACCATGAAAATAATTTTGAAAAAAATTTTGATATGATTTTTGGTGCCTATCAATTTTAGGAAAACACTAATTAAATCCCTCTATAAGAAATGTGATCGGATTAAGTTTGGTACTTATAGACATTAGACTGTTTCTGCAGGAAGTAAATTTCTTAGTATGATGATACTTTTTAGACTTAGAGATTCTGTATATAGAGTTTTAAGAGAAAAAAAAAGTGTGGTCTTAGGAGGGATAGAGAACGCGTCGACCGAATTTTCCTCCTTAGATTAAAAATTGACTACGTACGAGAATAACATTGCTGCCGTTAAGGTAAGAAATGAGGTTAGTAGGGTGATTTCGTACTAAGTCAGGAGTTAAGCGGAGCTGCGTTCTATCCCCATTTATATGAATCATTTTGATAGACATTGTCCTAAGGAGCACAGCACAGGCAATGAGAGAACACGGAGTCAAATGGGGAAGTAAAACTCTCTTAGACTTAGATTATGCAGATGACTTAAGCATCCTAGATGAAAATCGTAAAAAAGTCGATGAACTTTTGGAAGTTTTGCAAGTCCAGGGTACAAAAATAGGTTTGAAAATTAATGTTAAGAAGACTCAGTCACTAAGACCAGGAATAAGTGAAGGTGAAGAGGTGGTGTTGGGTAACAAAAAGATCGATCAAATGGACAGCTTTGCCTACCTACGTAGTATTATTAGTAAAGACGGTGGGTGTAGTGAAGATGTTAAAAGTAGAATAGCCAAGGCCAAGGGTATTTTTTAGTTGAAAAGTTTGAAGAATAGGAAGATAAGTCTGCGAACCAATATTATAATATTGAGAGCTACAACGATACCGTACAGCTAACCGTATCTCAAACAGTAAGCTATGCGAAAAAAGTGGTTCAATCCCGCTTTCTATGGCTATAATGAGAGAAAGGATGAGATGGCTAGAGCCATCTTGTCGGCCAACCCTCTAGAGCCAAACAAAAAGCAGGTCATAGCTGTGTCGGCCTCAGGCGGCTTGGCGCTGTAGTGAGTAGTTAGTAGTAGCAGTAGTATTAGTTAAAGGAACCTATTTAGAGGCTTCAAGAAGTTTTTTTCCTTGTTATTTTTATTTGTCCTACTTTCTTTGTGAATTCTCAATTTTTAATGTGGGGTAAATTTACCGGGGGGATTTTCCACAGAGGGAGAGGGAATTTACTAAGAGAATCTTCTGTGGGGGAAATTTTCTAGAGGGAATAAGCCAGACCACACACAGAATTTAACCAAACCAGAAAACACAAGAGACAAAAAATAAAACGAGGTAAATCACAGTCACTGACAAAAGAGAGAATATGCACATATTTTGGTCAAGACTACAGCTCTACCGTCCTCAGCGCAGAAGTAAGGATGTCCACAAAATAATATAATATAACAAGCCTTACAAACAAAGACTAGGATTTTTTTTCTTTGGTTATTCTTAACTATGTACAGAGGAAGATTAAGCGGAGGTTTTTTTTTGCCAAAATTTTTTACTTTCTTTATTTTTGTCACTGGCTGCAATTTACCTACTTTATTTTCTTCGCACTCCTAATTCTTATTTTTCTGCCATGCCTAGCCAGTATGGCCTCTTAAGTAGGAATGACCTATCGACTCCTGGGCTTACATAGTTTATGCATGTTTTCATGGTCTTTCTCACTGAGGATGTTTTTTCATGTTTTATCTCAATTTGATGTTTTTTTCATGGTTTTTCTCACTCTTGATGGATGTAGACATCTGGTTATTTTTTGATGGTTATGTGTGTCAGTCAATTTATTTGTTGTTTTCTTGGATGTCAACATAAGTCCAACAACAACTTGGATGTCAACAACAATTGCTGGATGTTTTCTTGGATTTCAACATAAGTTCACATCAACAATTGCTGGATGTTTCTTGGATGACAACAACAATTGCTGGATGTTTCTTGGATGTCAACATCCGGTTGGAATACTATGATAACAAGGTGACATCATCAGATAAGAAAATTTCAATATTGGAATATTCTTAACCGAGAGTTGAAAATACAGACAGGAAAAGATAACTGATTGACACAATTTCTCAATGAGACAAGATAAATTTGAAAGCAGAAACGAAAATGGTAAACTATCTGAGGGAATGCTAACTCCTATTAAGAGATACATATTGTTTTTTATTTGGGCCATTCTCGACTATGTTTGGTATAATACACAACTACCATTTGAACAGTGTTGTAAGGTCCCCTACCCCAACCCCAAAGAATCCCCCAACCCAAAGGTCCCCTCTCCCCCGCCCCCCCCCCCCACCCTTGGCCCCCAAAGATCCCCCTCCTCTTCTCCCCCTTCCTCCCCCTCCCCTTCCCTCTCCCCTGTATATAATACTTTTTTTGCACTTGAGACACAAAAGGGCCCCCCCACCCCCCAGCCCTTTTTTGAATTTTTTTAACATAGTATTTTTTCAACTTTTTTTTTACATCTCGTCAAGGTTTACCTTAGTTAGAGTTATATTTTAGTTTAGTTTTAATTCAGAGTTTTAGTTTAGAGTCTTAGCTTAGAGTTTTAGTTAGAGTTATAGTTTAGTTTAGTTTTAGTTAAGAATTTTAGTTTAGAGGTGTTTAGTTTTAGATAAGAGTTTTAGTTTAGAGTTTGGAGTTTTAGTTAGAGTTATAGTTTAGTTTAGTTTTAGTTTAGAGTCTAGAGTTTTAGTTAGTTATAGTTTAGTTTAATTTTAGTTAAGAGTTTTAGTTTAGACTTTAGAGTTTTCTTTTAGTTAAGAGTTTTAGTTTAGAATTGTAGTTTAGTTTAATTTTTGTTAAGAGTTTTAGTTTAGAGTTGTTATTTAGTTTTAGTTAAGAATTTTAGTTTAGAGTTGTAGTTTAGTTTAGTTTTAGTAAAGAGTTTTAGTTTAGAGTTGTTGTTTAGTTTTAGTTAAGAGTTTTAGTTTAGAGTTGTAGTTTAGTTAAGTTTTAGTTTAGAGTTTTAGTTTGATGTTAGCTTACAGTTTTAGTTAGAGTTATAATAGTTTTAGTTTAGAGTTTAGAGTTTTAGTTTGGAGTCTTAGCTTAGAGTTTTAGTTAGAGATATAGTTTAGGTTAGTTTTCGTTAAGAATTTTTGTTTAGAGTTTAGAGTCTTAGCTTAGAGTTTTACTTAGAGTTTAGAGTTTTAGTTTAGAGTCTTAGCTTAGAGTTTTAGTTCTATTTATAGTTTAGTTTAGTTTTAATTGGGAATTTATAGTTTAGAGTCTTAGCTTAGAGTTTTTGTTAGAGTTATAGTTTAGTTTAGTTTAGATATCGGAGTTTTAGTTTTGAGTCTTAGCTTAGAGTTTTAGGTAGAGGTATAGTTTAGTTTAGTTTTAATTCAGAGTTTTAGTTTAGAGTCTTAGCTTAGAGTCTTAGCTAGAGTTATAGTTTAGTTTAGTTTTAGTTAAGAATTTTAGTTTAGAAGCGTTGTTTAGTTTTAGATAAGAGTTTTAGTTTAGAGTCTTAGCTTAGAGTTTTAGTTTAGAGTTTTAGTTAGAGTTTTAGTTTAGAGTGTTAGCTTAGAGTTTTAGTTAGAGTTATAGTTTACTTTAGTTTTAGTTAAGAGTTTTAGCTTAGACTTATAGTTTAGTTTAGTTATGAGTTTTAGTTTAGAGTTGTAGCTTAGTTTTAGTAAAGAATTTTAGTTAAGAGTTTTAGTTTAGAGTTTAGAGTTTTAACTTAGAGTCTTATCTTAGAGTTTTAGTTAGAGTTATAGCTTAGTTTAATTTTAGTTAAGAGTTTTAGTTTAGACTTCAGAAATTTAGTTTAGAGCTTAGAGTTTTAGTTAGAGTTATAGTTTAGTTTAATTTTTGTTAAGAGTTTTAGTTTAGAGCTGCAGTTTAGTTTTAGTTTAGAGTTTTAGTTAGAGCTATAGTTTAGTTTAATTTTTGTTAAGAGTTTTAGTTTAGAGTAGTAGTTTAGTTTTAGTTAAGAGTTTTAATTTAGAGTTCATAGTTTTAGTTTACAGTTTTACTTTAGAGTTTTAGTTTAGCTTTAGTTAAGAGTTTTAGTTTAGATATTGGAGTTTTAGTTTTGAGTCTTAGCTTAAAGTTTTAGTTAGAGTTATAGTTTAGTTATAATTCAGAGTTTTAGTTTAGAGTCTTAGCTTAGAGTTTTAGTTAGAGTTATAGTTTAGTTTAGTTTTAGTTAAGAATTTTAGTTTAGAGGTGTTGTTTAGTTTTAGATAAGAGTTTTAGCCTTAGCTTAAAGTTTTAGTTAGAGTTATAGTTTAGTTTAGTTTTAATTCAGAATTTTAGTTTAGAGTCTTAGCTTAGGGTTTTAGTTAGAGTTATAGTTTAGTTTAGTTTTAGTTAAGAATTTTAGTTTAGAGGTGTTGTTTAGTTTTAGATGAGAGCTTTAGTTTAGAGTTTAGAGTTTTAGTTAGAGTAATAGTTTAGTTTAGTTTTAGTTTAGAGTCTAGAGTTTTAATTTAGAGTGTTAGCTTAGAGTGTTAGCTTAGAGTTTTAGTTAGAGTTATAGTTTAGTTTAATTTTAGTTAAGAGTTTTAGTTTAGACTTTTAGAGTTTTAGTTTTAGTTTAGAGTTATTGTTTAGTTTTAGTTAAGAGTTTTAGTTTAGAGTTGTAGTTTAGTTTAGTTTTAGTTAAGAGTTTTAGTTTAGAGCCTTAGCTTAGAGTTTTAGTTAGAGTTATAGTTTATTTTAGTTTTAGTTAAGAGTTTTAGTTTAGAGGTGTTGTTTAGTTTTAGATAAGAGTTTTAGTTTAGAGTTTTAGTTTAGTTTTAGTTTAGAGTTTTAGTTTAGGGTTTTAGTTAGAGTTATAGTTTAGTTTAGTTTTAGTTCAGAGTTTAGAGTTTCAAGTTAGACTCTCAGGACTTAAAGTTTTAGTTAGAGTTATATTTATTTTAGTTTTAGCTAAGTGTTTTTGTACATGTAGTTTAGTTTTAGCTAAACGTTTTAGTTTAGAGTTTTAGTTTATAGTCATAGCTTAGAGTTTTTCATTGCACTTCTAGTTTAGTTTAGTTTTAGATAAGAGTTTTAGTTTAGAGTTTCAGTTTGGTATTAGCTTACAGTTTTAGTTAGAGTTATAGTAGTTAAGAGTTTTAGTTTAGAGTTTAGAGTTCTACTTTAGAGTCTTGGCTTTGATTTTTAGTTAGAGTTATAGTTTAGTTTAGTTTTAGTTAAGAGTTTTTGTTTAGAGTTCAGAGTCTTGGCTTAGAGTTTTAGTTAGAGTTTAGAGTTTTAGTTTAGAGTCTTAGCTTAAAGTTTTAGTTCTATTTATAGTTTAGTTTAGTTTTAGTTGAGAATTTAGAGTTTTAGTTTAGTCTTATCTTAGAGTTTTTGTTAGAGTTATAGTTTAGTTTAGATATTGGAGTTTTAGTTTTGAGTCTTGGCTTAGAGTTTTAGTTAGAGGTATAGTTTAGTTTAGTTTTAATTCAGAGTTTTAGTTTAGAGTCTTAGCTTAGAGTTTTAGTTAGAGTTATAGTTTAGTTTAGTTTTAGTTAAGAATTTTAGTTTAGAGGTGTTGTTTAGTTTTAAATAAGAGTTTTAGTTTAGAGTTTAGTTTTAGTTTAGAGTTTTAGCTTAGTGTTTTAGTTAGAGTTTTAGTTTAGAGTGTTAGCTTAGAGTTTTAGTTAGAGTTATAGTTTACTTTAGTTTTAGTTAAGAGTTTTAGTTTAGACTTATAGTTTAGTTTTAGTTAAAAATTTTAGTTTAAAGTTGTAGCTTAGTTTTAGTTTAGAGTTTTAGTTAGAGTTATAGTTTAGTTTAATTTTTTTTAAGGGTTTTAGTTTAGAGTTAAAGTTTAGTTTTAGTTTAGAGTTTTAGTCTAGTTTTAGTTTAGAGTTTTAGTTTAGAGTTTATAGTTTTAGTTTACAGTTTTACTTTAGAGTTTTAGTTAGAGTTATAGTTTAGTTTTAGTTAAAAATTTTAGTTTAAAGTTGTAGCTTAGTTTTAGTTTAGAGTTTTAGTTAGAGTTATAGTTTAGTTTAATTTTTGTTAAGGGTTTTAGTTTAGAGTTGTAGTTTAGTTTTAGTTAAGAGTTTTAGTTTAGAGTTGTAGCTTAGTTTTAGTTAAGAGTTTTAGTCTAGTTTTAGTTTAGAGTTTTAGTTTAGAGTTTATAGTTTTAGTTTACAGTTTTACTTTAGATTTTTAGTTAGAGTTATAGTTTTAGTTTAGTTTTAGTTAAGAGTTTTAGTTTATATATTGGAGTTTTAGTTTTGAGTCTTAGCTTAAAGTTTTAGTTAGAGTTATAGTTTAGTTTTAATTCAGAGTTTTAGTTTAGAGTCTTAGCTTAGAGTTTTAGTTAGAGTTATAGTTTAGTTTAGTTTTAGTTAAGAATTTTAGTTCAGAGGTGTTGTTTAGTTTTAGATAAGAGTTTTAGTTTAGAGTTTAGTTTTAGTTTAGAGTCTTAGCTTAGAGTTTTAGTTAGAGTTTTAGTTTAGAGTGTTAGCTTAGAGTTTTAGTTAGAGTTATAGTTTATTTTAGTTTTAGTTAAGAGTTTTAGTTTAGACTTATAGTTTAGTTTTAGTTAAAAATTTTAGTTTAAAGTTGTAGCTTAGTTTTAGTTTAGAGTTTTAGTTAGAGTTATAGTTTAGTTTAATTTTTGTTAAGGGTTTTTTAGTTTTGTTAAGAGTTGTAGTTTAGTTTTAGTTAAGAGTTTTAGTTTAGTTTTAGTTTAGTTTTAGTTTAGAGTTTATAGTTTTAGTTTACAGTTTTACTTTAGATTTTTAGTTAGAGTTATAGTTTTAGTTTAGTTTTAGTTAAGAGTTTTAGTTTAGATATTGGAGTTTTAGTTTTGAGTCTTAGCTTAAAGTTTTAGTTAGAGTTATAGTTTAGTTTTAATTCAGAGTTTTAGTTTAGAGTCTTAGCTTAGAGTTTTAGTTAAAGTTATAGTTTAGTTTAGTTTTAGTTAAGAATTTTAGTTTAGAAGCGTTGTTTAATTTTAGATAAGAGTTTTAGTTTAGAGTTTAGAGTTTTAATTAGAGTTATAGTTTAGTTTAGTTTTAGTTTAGAGTCTAGAGTTTTAATTTAGAGTGTTAGCTTAGAGTTTTAGTTAGAGTTACAGTTTAGATAATTTTAGTTAAGAGTTTTAGTTTGAATTGTAGTTTAGTTTAATTTTTGTTAAGAGTTTTAGTTTAGAGTTGTTGTTTAGTTTTAGTTAAGAGTTTTAGTTTAGAGTTGTAGTTTAGTTTAGTTTTAGTTAAGAAATTAGTTTAGAGTCTTAGCTTAGAGTTTTAGTTAGAGTTATAGTTTAGTTTAGTTTTAGTTAAAAATTTTAGTTTAGAGGTGTTGTTTAGTTTTAGATAAGAGTTTTAGTTTAGACTTTAGAGTTTTAGTTTAGAGGTGTTGTTTAGTTTTACATAAGAGTTTTAGTTTAGAGTTTAGAGTTTTAGTTAGAGTTATAGTTTACTTTAGTTGTAGTTCAGAGTCTAGAGTTTCAAGTTAGACTCTCAGCACTTAGAGGTTTAGTTAGAGTTATATTTATTTTAGTTTTAGTTAAGTGTTTTTGGACTTGTAGTTTAGTTTTAGCTAAACGTTTTAGTTTAGAGTTTTAGCCTATAGTCATAGCTTAGAGTTTTTCATTGCACTTTTAGTTTAGTTTAGTTTTAGATAAGAGTTTTAGTTTACAGTTTCAGTTTGGTATTAGCTTACAGTTTTAGTTAGAGTTATAGTAGTTTAGTTTAGTTTAGATATTGGAGTTTTAGTTTTGAGTCTTAGCTTAGAGTTTTAGTTAGAGGTATAGTTTAATTTAGTTTTAATTCAGAGATTTAGTTTAGAGTCTTAGCTTAGAGTTTTAGTTAGAGTTATAGTTTAGTTTAGTTTTAGTTAAGAATTTTAGTTTAGAGGTGTTGTTAGTTTAGACTTATGGTTTAGTTTAGTTAAGAGTTTTAGTTTAGAGTTGTAGTTTAGTTTTAGTAAAGAGTTTTAGTTTATAATTGTAGGTTAGTTTTAGTTAAGAGTTTTAGTTTAGAGTTAAGAGTTTTAACTTAGAGTCTTAGCTTAGAGTTTTAGTTAGAGTTATAGTTTAGTTTAATTTTAGTTAAGAGTTTTAGTTTAGACTTCAGAGTTTTAGTTTAGAGTTTAGAGTTTTAGTTAGAGTTATAGTTTAGTTTAATTTTTGTTAAGAGTTTTATTTTAGAGTTGTAGTTTAGTTTTAGTTTAGAGTTTTAGTTAGAGTTAGAGTTTAGTTTATTTTTTGTTAAGAGTTTTAGTTTAGAGTTGTAGCTTAGCTTTAATTACGAGTTTTAGTTTAGAGTTTTAGTTTAGTTTAGTTTTAGTTAAGAGTTTTAGTTTACAGTTTATAGTTTTAGTTTAAAGTTTTACTTTAGAGTTTTAGTCAGAGTTATAGTTTTAGTTTAGTTTTAGTTAAGAGTTTTAGTTTAGATATTGGAGTTTTAGTTTTGAGTCTTAGCTTAAAGTTTTAGTTAGAGTTATAGTTTAGTTTTAATTCAGAGTTTTAATTTAGAGTCTTAGCTTAGAGTTTTAGTTAGAGCTATTGTCTACTCTAGTTTTAGTTAAGAGTTTTAGTTTAGACTTATAGTTTAGTTTTAGTAAAGAGTTTTAGTTTACAGTTGTAGTTTAGTTTTAGTTAAGAGTTTTAGTTTAGAGTTTAGAGTTTTAGCTTAGAGTTTTAGTTAGAGTTATAGTTTAGTTTAATTTTAGTTAAGAGTTTTAGTTTAGACTTCAGAGTTTCAGTTTAGAGTTTAGAGTTTTATTTAGAGTTATAGTTTAGTTTAGTTGTAGTTCAGAGTCTAGAGTTTCAAGTTAGACTCTCAGCACTTAGAGTTTTAGTTAGAGTTACATTTATTTTAGTTTTAGTTAAGTGTTTTTGGACTTGTAATTTAGTTTTAGCTAAACATTTTAGTTTAGAGTTTTAGCCTAGAGTCATAGCTTAGAGTTTTTCCTTGCACTTTTAGTTCAGTTTAGTTTTAGATAAGAGTTTTAGTTTAGTGTTTCAGTTTGGTATTAGCTTACAGTTTTAGTTAAGAGTTATAGTATTCCATATTATTACATAGAAATACCAAAACTATAGGTTATATTAGGTTAGGCTAGATTAGGTTACGTGTGCGCAAGTAGCATTTTTAGGTTAACTTACACTAGGTTAAGTGGCGCATTTTTGACAGAATGGGGGATTTTGGTACGGGGAATTAATTTTACATGAGGAGGGGGGTTTCCAAGGGTGAAATTTTCAGGGGGAATTTTATCAATTTTTCCCAAGGAGACGGAACGGACAGAATTCGAACTCTAACGTAAAATTCCATATTATTACATAGAAATACCAAAACCATAGGTTAGGTTAGGTTACGTGTGCACACGTAACATTTCTAGGTTAACTTACACTAGGTTAAGTGGCCCTAAACTCTAAACTAAAACTACTATAACTCTAACTAAAACAGTAAGCTAATATCAAACTAAACTACAACTCTAAACTAAAACTCTTTACTAAAACTAAACAACAACTCTAAACTAAAACTCTTAACAAAAATTAAACTAAACTACAATTATAAACTAAAACTCTTAACTAAAACTAAAACTCTAAAGTCTAAACTAAAACTCTTAACTAAAATTAAACTAAACTATAACTCTAACTAAAACTCTAAGCTAACACTCTAAATTAAAATTCTTAACTAAAACTAAACTAAACTATAATTCTAACTAAAACTCTAAGCTAAGACTCTAAACTAAAACTCTGAATTAAAACTAAACTAAACTATAACTCTAACTAAGGTAAACCTTGACGAGATGTAAAAAAAAAGTTGAAAAAATACTATGTTAAAAAAAATTCAAAATAAAAATTCAAATTTTTATTCAAAAGGCCCCCAAAAGGGGGGCCCTTTGGGGAGGCCCTTCTGTGTCTCAAGTGTACAAAAAAAGTATTAAAAAAATGGGGGTGGGAGTGGGAAGGGGAGGAGGGGAGGGGAGGAGGGGGAGGAAGGAGAAGGAGGATAGGGGGCCCTTTGGGGGCCAAGGGGGGAGGGGGGCCTTTGGGGCCCAGGGGGAGGGGGGCCTTTGGGTTGGGGGGGGCCCTTTGGGGTTGGGGTAGGGGACCTTACAACTTTGTTCAAATGGTAGTTATATACAGAACACAGTCGAGAATGGCCCAAATAAAAAACAATATGTATCTCTTAATAGGACTTAACATTCCCTCAGATGGTTTACCATTTTCGTTTCTGCTTTCAAATTTATCTTGTCTCATGGAGAAATTGTGTCAGTCAGTTATCTTTTCCTGTCTGTATTTTCAACTCTCGGATAAGAATATTCCAATATTGAAATTTCCTTGTCTGATGATGTCACCTTGTTATCATAGTATTCCAACCGGATGTTGACATCCAAGAAACATCCAGCAATTGTTGTTGTCATCCCAGAAACATCCAGAAATTGTTGATGTGAACTTATGTTGAAATCCAAGAAACATCCAGCAATTGTTGTTAACATCCAAGTTGTTGTTGGACTTATGTTGACACCCAAGAAAACAACAAATAAATTGACCAACACACATAACCATCAAACAATAACCAGATGTCTACATCCATCAACATAGAGAAAAACCATGATAAAACATCCTCAGTGAGAAAAACCATGAAAACAAGCATAAATTACGTAAGCCCAGGAGTCGATAGGTCATTCCTACTCTCATAAATTATTTACACAGAATATTCTAAAACTCGTTTGTCTAAGTACATGCAACTACTAACACATTAAAGTGTTTCGATTTGCTTCATTTATATAGCAGCGCTGTGCAAAACAAATGAAAGTTGAGATTTGTTTGGTAAACTTCTCGGCCAAGAATATGCTTCGGAAGTTTTACATTTGCCAGAAACTGCTCATAGAACACATGGATTTTCAACCTCCCTAATAGAACATACCCAAGGCATAAAATATTTACAGTCTGTCGACTTGTTCACAATATTAATTAAACAAAAATTTTATTCACAAAATAAGTTTTTCAAAGAAAAGTAAAGAACTCCATTAAACAAAAAATGAGCAAAAATAAAATCAAATAATCTACCAAGATCGAAACTACCACAAATCAGCATCGATAAATAAATGAAACCCAAAACGAACAGAAATTACAATAAATAACCGAGCCAAACTCAAAACGAGCAGAAATTAACATAAGTTGGGCGCAAAACCCCTATGCCTTCCCAAGGCCAGAACAAAATTTGCACTTTACGGAAAAAAATAAAAATGTTTTTACTTTTATAACTTTAATAAACCAAACAATTTTAACATTTTGATTACTAAATATCAGTATATGTATATTAAACTGACGATACACATTCATTTGTATTTTTTTCAGTAAAGTGAAAATTTTGTTCTGGCCTTGGGAAGGCATAGGGGTTTTGCTACTTGATACCATTCGGAAAAATATCTGTTTACTTTCTTTGATAACTTGGATACACTTACACTATTTTGATTTGGTTAAATTTCAAGAGCAGAAGTAGCCTCGAAAGTTTGAACATAATACCCTCAGTCG
Organism: Artemia sinica; assembly: GCA_027921565.1. Classification (NCBI taxonomy): domain Eukaryota; kingdom Metazoa; phylum Arthropoda; class Branchiopoda; order Anostraca; family Artemiidae; genus Artemia; species Artemia sinica. Next base: position 428,309 of record JAPEVW010000027.1, read on the forward strand.
TTCTTGGGATACTGCTGAGATGCCTTATTGGGAATTAGCATTAACACAGTGCATTTTGATTTAATCTTAAGGCAACATTTAGTTTTTTAAACATAATGGGCCAATGGGAGGGTGGGAGTGGAAGGGGTATTAGTTGCCCTCCAATCACTTTCGACTATTAAAAAGGGCATCAACCCATTCGAAGTTCCCACGACAACTCCTTCGATACGAAGTGCCCTGGTCTAAACAACAACAAAAAATATTACCAATCCCCTTCGACTATTAAAAAGGGCACTGGCCTTTGAATTTCCAATCGAATTAGCCTTTTTTGAAGTTTCTACGACAACGCCTTCTATAAAAACCTTATATGCGCCCAGGGCATAACTTAAAACCCTTGCCCTGAGAGTTGTGGGGCAGTGTCCTTCTCAAAAACATATTTTCTATCTGGAAATCAACTAGCCTACGCTAAACAAAATGGCTATCTCAAAATTTTGATTGGATGTGCTTGGGTGAATGATGGACGTGGGGGTGGGCGGGCTATTTACCCTCCAATCAGTTTCTACTATCAAAAAGGGCACTAGCCATTTGAATTTCCAATCAAATGAGCCCCTTTTGAAGTTTCTATGACAACACCTTCAATAAAAACCTTATATACCCCAGGACATAATTTAAAACCCTTGCCCTGAGGGTTGTTGGGGAGTGTCCTCCTAAAAAATATATTTTCTATCTGGAAATCAACCACGCTGAACAAAATGGCTATCTCAAAATTTTGATTGGATGTGTTTGGGGGAATGATGAGAGTGGGAGGGGGGGGGGCTAGTTTCCCTCCAATCCCTTTGGACTTTTAAAAAGGGCACTAGCCCTTTGAATTTCCAATCGAATGAGCCTGTTTTGAAGTTTCTACGACAACGCCTTCTATAAAAAACCTTATATGCCCCCAGAGCGTAACTTAAAACCTTTGGCCTGAGGGCTGCGGGGGAGTGTCCTCCTCAAAAACATATTTTCTATCTAGAAATCAACTACGCTGAACAAAATGGCTATCTCACAATTTTGATTGGGTGTGTTTGGGAGAATGATGGGCGGGGGGGATAGTTGCCCTCCAATCACTTTCGACTATTAAAAAGGGCAAACGCCCTTTGAATTTCCAATCGAATAAGCCTGTTTTGAAGTTTCTACGACAATTTCTTCTATAAAAACCTTATATGCCCCCAGGGCATAACTTAAAACCTTTGCCTCGAGGGTTGTGGGGGAGTTTCCTTCTCAAAAAGATATTTTCTATCTGGAAATCAGCTACGCTGACAAAATGCCAATCTCAAAGTTTTGATTGGATGTGTTTGGGGGAATGATGGGCGTGAGGGGGGGGGGGGGTAGTTTGCCTTCAAATCACTTTCGACTATTAAAAAGGGCACTAGCCCTTTGAATTTCTAATCAAATGAGCCTGTTTTGAATTTTATACGACAAAGCCTTCTATAAAAGCCTTATATGCCCCAAGGGAATAACTTAAAACCCTTGCCCTGAGGGTTGAGGGGGAGTGTCCTCCTCAAAAACCTATTTTCTATCTGGAAATCAACTACGTTGAACAAAATGGTCATCTCACAATTTTGATTGGATGTGTTTGGGGGAAATATGGGCGTGGGGCGAGGGGGGGGGTAGTTGCCCTCCAATCCCTTGGGACTATTAAAAAGGGCACTAGCCCTTTGAATTTTCAATCGAATGAGCCTTTTTTGAAGTTTCTACGACAACGCCTTCTATAAAAACCTTACATGCCCCCAGGGCATAACTTAAAACCCTTGCCCCGAGGGTTGCGCGGGAGTGTCCTCGTCAAAAACACATTTTCTATCTTGAAATCAACTACGCTGAACAAAATGGCTATCTACAATTTTGATTGGATGTGTTTGGGGGAATGATGGGCGTGGGTGGGGGCTAGTTGCCCTCCAATCACTTTCGAATATTAAAAAGAGCACTAGCCCTTTGAATATCCAATCGAATGAGCCTGTTCTGAAGTTTCTACGACAACGTCTTCTATAAAAACCTTACATGCCCCCAGGGCATAACTTAAAACCCTTGCCCCGAGGGTTGTGCGGGAGTGTCCTCGTCAAAAACATATTTTCTATCTGGAAATCAACTACGCTGAACAAAATGGCTATCTCATAATTTTGATTGGATGTGTTTGGGGGAATGATGGGGATGGGGGGGGCTAGTTGCCCTCCAACCACTTTCGACTATTAAAAAGGGCACTAGAACTCTTGATTTCTAATCGAATGAGCCCCTTTTGAAGTTTCTACGACGACCCCTTCTATATGAAGTGCCCTGCTTTAAAAAACAAAATAAACTGTACATTGTCAACATTGATCTTATATGCCTTCAGGGCACAACTTAAAACCCTTACCCTGAGGCTTGTAGGGGAGTGTCCTCCTCAAAAAGATATATTCTATCTGGAAATCAACTACGCTGAACAAAATGGCTCTGTAAAAATTTTGATTGGATGTGTTTGGGGGAATGACGGGCGTGAGGGGGGGGGGGGCTAGTTGCCCTCCAATCACTTTCGACTATTAAAAAGGGCACTATCCACTCCAATTTCCAATCGAATGAGCCCTTTTCGAAGTTTCTACGACAACTCCTTCGATACGAAGTGCCCGGGTATGGAGAAAAAAAACAAAAACAACACATTGTGCCCACATCGTTCTTTACTTAGGCAGCGCTAGCACGCTGTCTATGATAGTGTAGATTTCTGCGCAAGGATGTCAGGTAAAAACTCTCGTGAAAAGAAAACGATACGACAGAAAAACGAGCATTAAATGATGTTACAGTAAATCCAAAATTGAGTGTTAAATCTAAAATATAAAAATGTTTGACGCATTTTCTGTACCTTCAGGGCGGCGAACATGGTCCACACGGATCACGGTGATTTCAAAACGTACCCCCCCCCCCCAGCAACACTATTGCGTACCAGTGCGCTTGAGCACTGTTAAGCGTATGCGCATGTATTGTGGGTATTGAAACTATGCAACCTGTCTCGAATTTGAACCAACAGTAGTGTGGAACAGTCTTTGAAAGTGATTTTATGACATCACCTTCAACTAATCTGAAACATTTTCCACTGACGTAAAGTTATTGACAGGGAAAGTTAAGCGTCACCGACAGCTAATAAGGACCAATCTTAATTGAATAAAATCAGAATTCTGCGCTACTGTTGGTTCAAATTTGAGACTAATGGTTCAAACCTACGACAGATGGCCACAATAGCAATGCTGGCGGGTTACGCAAATGAGACTGCCGGACGACTTTCACCATCTTAAACTTGCAAATATAAAGAGATAGTTACAGGAGAAAACTGAAAAGTGAAAATCTAATATAAGTAGGCTTAACAGATTTCACTTATTACGAATATAAAATCACTCTACTTTATTGAACACCCTCTAAGGACAATCCATCCTATGATCGATAATCAACCTACTTTCCAAATTTTGCAAAATGCAAAACATTTTGGAAAAATGTTTGGAAAAAATTTTGCAAAACGTACAACAGTCAGAAGACCTTGGTGAAAAGCGGACTTATTTTGAAGCATCTAATCGCTCGCAAATGTCTTTGAATCCCACCTAAAATTTTAATCGTATGCGCAGTTAAAATATTTTATGGTCGAATATGGTCATAATTGGTAAGCTCAAGCTTACCAATCTTGCCCTGGTTCAACTCTATATTAGTTTTCCGAAACACGTAAATTATCTGAAGTAAAGCTTCCCATCTTCACGCCCCGATTACACTTCTTGGATGGTCTATTGTTGCCAAAAAAATGCCCACCACAGATTTCTTTCATCTACAATATTTTTCTCTAGCACCCTATCTTCTTGTAACAAGTTATTCACAGGATCTGGAGGAAAAATAAACAAGGAGTCAAACTGTTCGATTCCCAACCGGTAGCATTCTTCACAAGTGAGAATCCTAACAAGAGGATATCTGAGTCAGAGAGGAAACAAATCATACAAGTTAAACCTTAAATCATGGTTCGAAGACCTATCGGAGATACGTTGGAACTCCTTAAATAGCATTTCGAATTTTCACTTCTTGCCTGATGATTTCTCTACTTCTTAACTATCATTAGACTATTTCAGTTGTAACTGAATAAGTCTCTGGTCGCAGACTAACTAAGGAAAGCATTTTGATCTAAGTTTTACAATAGTAGCAGTATGAAGCATATATCAAGAGTTTAAAACACGATAATTCACTTTTTTTAGAAATTCATTTTTAACTAAAATTTCATTTTATTTATTTATCTTTTTATTATTTTGTAAGTCGATTTTTAGCATCAATAAAGCAGAAATACAATTGTTGACGACAAACTTTTCAAGCAAGTTTTTTTTAAAAAGGCCCATAAACCAGTTCAAAATTTGAAAATAAAAATAAATTTCATTTTATTTATTTATATTTTTATTTTTTTACGTTGATTTTTATTTAATTTAATTACAACTATCAATAAAGCAGAAATACAATTATTCACGACAAGCTTTTTAAGCTAGTTATCAAAATACGCTTCAGAGAACTGTTAGCAATGCAAAAACAACTCAGGGCCCATAAACCAATTCCATACTTAAAAACAAAAGAAAAAATTCCCTTTGTATCTTATATCGTTTAGATATCTGAAAAATATTACATACCCTTCGTATTTTGAGAGGTATCGGATCAATTATGGACCATCAAAACGCACAATCCCTTCTGGTAGATAGCCTGACTAGAGGCATTTGGGGAGTTTTATTGATCACGGCCCCAAAAAAGCCACACTGATTCTTTTGCACAAGGAATTACGAATTAGTAAATCCAAAACAAAAAATACACATTCCAAAATTCGCAAAAGTCTTAAAAATTACGGCCGTAGTGCCATGACTCCTTAGAGCCTAAGAAAGTCCATAAAAAGTACTAAAATTTTTGGGTATCTACGCTTCTAGATAATCCAAGGTATTCCCATTAGCTCAAGTGTTATCAATGATTATTTTGCATCAATATGCTGAAGCCATCTTCCCCTTTTCCTACTTCCTGATAACAACAAGCCGACAATATTCCAATCATTGAAAATTAACCAAGTTTTATAAATTATGAACAAGCGTTCGATTCAGCTGATAGAAGAGCTTTAACAAAGGTCTTATACTTGTGTTGTATCAAATAAAAAAAAACAAGTTTTTTTTTTTAACTGAAAGTAAGGAGCAAAATTAAAACTTAAAACGAACAGAAATTATTACGTATATGAGGGTGTTCGTCCCATCGTCAATACCTCGCTCTTTACGCTTAAGTTTGAATTTTGTTCCAATTCTTTAAGAATGACCCGTGAATCACAGAGGCCGTTTAATTAGAATAGATAGCTCTTTTCTAAGCACTAAAAAAACTTTAGCGTAAAGAGCAAGGTATTGAAGATGGGGCGAACCCCCTCGTATACGCAATAATTTCTGTTCGTTTTAAGTTTTAATGTTGCTCCTTGCTTTCAGTTGAAAAAACTTGTTTTTTTTTTTTTATTTAATTTCTGATCGTTTTTTTAAATAATGCTGGGAAATCCGGCGCCCACTTCATGGAGAATTCTCTTCCCTTCATGAAAAATCCCTCCATGGAAAGATCCTCCCACGTAACTCCCGATCCCCCCCAAACCAGAAAAATCCGCCCTGAAAACGTCTGTATACTTCCCAATAACCAATGTTATATATAAACAATGGGCAAAGTTCATAACTTGCACCCTTCCCCCGGGACTGTGGGGGATTAAAAAGTCCTCAAAGACATAATTATTAGATTTTCCGACTATGCTGAGCGAAATGGCTATCTCAAAATTTTGATCTGGTGACTTTGGGAAAAAAGAGCGTGGGAGGGGGCCTAGTTGCCCTCCAGTTTTTTGGTCACTTAAAAAGGGCACTAGAAGTTTTAATTTTCATTCGAATGAGCCCTCTCGCGACATTCTGGGACCACTGCGTTGATACGATCACCCCTGGAAAAAAAGTAAAAAAACACGCATCCGTGATCTTTCTTCTGGCAAAAAATACAAAATTCCACATTTTTGCAGATAGGAGCTTGAAACCTTTAAAGTAGGGTTCGCTGATACACTGAATCTGATGGTGTGATTTTCAATAAGATTTTATGACTTTTAGGGGATGTTTCCTCTTTTTTTCGAAAATAAGGCAAATTTTCTCAGGCTCGTAACTTTGATGGGTAAGACTAAACTTGATGAAACTTATATAATTGAAATCAATATGAAAATCCAATTCTTTTGATGTATGTATTGGTATCACAATTCCTTTTTTAGAGTTTCGGTTATTATTGAGCCGGCTCACTCCTTACTTACAGTTTGTTACCACGAACTGTTTGATACCAGACAAATGCATTAAAGTGATTAGTGCTATGTACGAGAATAACACTGGTGCAGTTAAGGTAGGAAACGAGGTTAGTAGCTGATTTCGTATAAAAACAGAGGTTAAGCAGGGCTGTGTTGTAGCCCCATATATATTGATCATTTTGATGGGCTTTGTCTTAAGGAGCCCTGGAAAGGCAATGGGAGAAAACAGAATCAAATGGGGAAGAAAGACTTCCCTGGACTAAGATTATACTGATGATTTAAGCATCCTAGATGAAAATGTGAGCAAAATGAATTAACTTTTAGAGGTTTTGCGAGTTCATGATGCTAGAATAGGCTTGAAAATTAATGTGAAGAAGACTCAGTCGCCAAGGCTAGCAATAACACAGATGAAAAGGTGAGGCTGGGTAACGAAAAGATCGATCAAGCGCACAGCATCACTGACCTTGGTAGTATTATTAGTAAACACGGCGGGTGCCGTGAAGATGTTAAAGTAAAATAGCCAAAGACTCAGGGGTGTTTTTTCACAGTTGAAAAAAGTTGAAATACGGAGGAAGATTTGCTAGATATTTTCCAGGGAGATTGCCTACGGATTTTTTTGGGTACCCGACTGGCTGACTGTAATTCAAAAAGTAGCTTGTATGAAAATTGTGGTCCAATCCCGCTTTCTAGGACTAAAATGTGAGAAAAAATGAGATTGCTAGGGTGTGTTCTGAGTACGACCAGCCCACTAACTCCAATTTTTTATCACTGTCTTGTTGATACTCAACGTATCTTTCCATGTATTCTTACATAGCTTTTACTTTTTGACTACTAAAATAAATGCCCCGGGTGATCTTATTGACCATAGAATACCATTTCTAGAACACCAGCTTTCTCCAAGTGTTTTTTTTTTTAACTTTGTTTACGATTCTCTTTCCCAAAATCTAAAAGATAATGTTGACCCAAATCAGTTTGGCTTAAGACCAGAATATAGTACGACCTATTATCTTGTATTGATGTTCGATGCTATCTTAAGCATTTAGGGACTAAAGAATCTTTTGCTGCAGCTATTTTTGCTGATACTTCAAAAGTGTTTGATAATCTAGACCACCTAATTGTCCTTAATGAAGCAAAAAAAATTGGTACACGGAAGATCATTATAGGAATGCTAGGCGGTTTTCTGCCTGGTGAGAAGCTTTTCTCAAATGAGCTTAAGTCTAACTGTGCCGGTATCAAACAGTTCGTGGTAACGAACTGTAAGTAAGGAGTGACCAGGCTCAATGGTAACCGTAACTCTAAAAAACGGAATTTCGATACCAATAGATGCATCAAAAGAATCAGATTTTAATTCTGATTTCAAATATATAAGTTTCATCAAGTTTAATCTTACCTATCAAAAGTTACGCGCCTGAGAAAATTTGGCTGATTTTCAAAAAAGAGGGAAAGACCCCCTAAAAGTTTTAGAACCTTAATGAAAGTCACACCATCATATTCAGCGTATCAGAGAACCCTACTGTAGAGGTTTCAAGCACCTATCTACAAAAATGTGGAATTTTCCATTTTTTGCCAGAAGAAAGATCACGGATGCGTGTTTTTTTTTTTTTTTTTTTTTTTTTTTTTTTTTTTTTTTTTTTTTTTTTTTTTTTTTTTTTTTTTTCAGGGGTGATCGTATCGACCCAGTGGTCCTAGAATATCGTGGGGGGGCTAATTGGAACGGAAATTAAAAGTTCTAGTGCCCTTTTTAAGCGACCAAAAAAATGGAGGGCAACTAGGCCCCCTTCCACGCTCATTTTTTTCCCAAAGTCACCCGATCAAAATTTTCAGATAGCCATTTTCTTCAGCACGGTCGAAAATATTATAACTATGTCTTTTAGGATGACAAAATCCCTCGAAGCCCCCAGGGGGAGGGCTGAAAGTTATGAACTTTACCCAATGTTAACATATAGTATTGGTTATTGGGAAGTATACAGACGATTTAAGGGGGAATTTTTTCTGGTAGTGGGGGGTGGAGGTGGGTCGGGGGCTATATGGGAGGATCTTTTCATGAAGGAAGTTTTCCTGGGGGAAGGGACATTGCTATGAAGGGGACGCCGGATTTCCCAGCATTATTTAAAAAAAGATCAGAAATTAATTATAAAAAAAACAAGTTTTCCAACTGAAACTAAGGAGTAACATCAAAACTTAAAACGAACAGAAAATATTACGTGTATGATTGGGTTAACCCCTAGTCAATACCTCGCTCTTTAAGCCAAAGATGTTTTAGTACTTTCATAAGAGCTATTTATTCTAAGTAACGGCCTTTGTGATTAAGGGTCATTTTTAAAGAATTGGAACAAAATTCAAACTTTAGCTTAAAGAGCGAGGTATTGACTAGGGGGCGAGCCCCCTAATAGACTTATTAAAAATATATGAACATAGAAGTTCGTTACGTAAGTTTATTCGTAAGTTACGTATATTTATTACTAATAAAAACGTTCGTAAATAAAATTAAACAAGTTTCGAGAAAGCCATTTAACCAATTAAAAGTAAAATTAATCTGCAAATTTTGTTTTAATTATTCGGCCTTTGTGATTAAGGGGTCATTTTTAAAGAATTGGAACAAAATTCGAACTTTAGCTTAAAGAGCAAGGTATTGACTAGGGGGTGAGTCCCCTAATATACGTATTAAAAATATATGAATATTTGTTCATTTGTTTCCTCTTTAAAACATTAGGAACTTGTTGCTTTTTGTGTTTTGCATAATTGTAATTCCTTGTTTTTGAAAATATTCTTCAGTTTTCTTGCCTTCTATGTCAAAAGGCACTTACCGCCATAATTTGGCAAAGTCCGTGTCCACATTAAAACTAATAGTTTTATAGTTGTGCCATACCCATGTAGTATCATGTAGTATCCAAATACACATGATGGCGTATATATTTTTCATGATTGCTGTTTTTATAAAACGAACAGAAATTGTTCCGTATATGAAAGGGGCTGTCCCCTCCTCAATGCCTCGCTCTTTACGCTAAAGTTTTTTTGTTTAAAAAACGAGGGCAACTAGGCCCCCTCCCACGCTCATTTTTTTCTCAAAGTCACACAATTAAAATTTTGAGATAGCCATTTTGTTCAGCATAGTCGAAAATCTAATAAATATGTCTTTTAGGATGACATAATCCCCCACAGTTCCCAGGGGAAGGGCTGCAAGTTATGAACTTTGCCAATTGCCCTCGCTCTTTACGCTAAAGTTTTTTATTGTTTGAAAAATAGAGTTGTGAGAAAGTCAAACTTTAGCGTAAAGAGCGAGGCGTTGAGGAGGCGACAGCCCCTTTCATATAAGGAATAAGGTTTTCATTGTTTAAAAAAAATAAGAGTTGTGAGAAAGTCAAACTTTAGCGTAAACAGCGAGGCGTTGAGGAAGGGACAGCCCCTTTCATATACGGAATAATTTCTGTTCGTTTTACGTTTTAATGTCGCTCCTTACTTTCAGTTTAAAAAACTTGTTTTTTTTTTATTTAATTTCTTACGGATCTGTCCAGGAAACTAAATTAGGTCCATTTTCATTCTTGATTGATTTCAATAGTGATATGAGCAATCACAAAAATCTTTCCAAACTTGCAGATCAATTAACTAATTTAAGTTTGATTTAACATGTAAGCGTCCTTACTAGTACTGACTCCTTACTTGGAGTCTTATTTGCTAGTACTTACTATTAGTAGTACTGATTCCTTACTTAGAGTCTCACTTACTAGTACTTAATCGTTACTTGAGACACTGATACGCAACCCTGATCAAGTGAAGCTTACATTCAGCAGTAAAAAATGTTGGCGTGTCAAGAGAATATCCCAACAAAACATACAACATAACAAACATAAACAATACATAAACATAACATACAACACATACATAAACATAGCATACATAACATACAAACATACATGAACATAAACAATACATAAACATGTGCACCAACATACAACATATTACAACAGAAATATACCGTAGTTCTTTCGTGCGCTATTCTATTCGTCATTAGAACTTTGCTGCTTGAAAGGTGTCATTAGAATATTTCTTGCCAGTCTGTTATTCACACAAGAGAAAAGATGCTTCTTTTTTTCATAAAAAATGCAAAAAGCTTCAATAAGCGCACGACTTTTTTTAGAGACACTGCCGGACATTTGACAGAAATTAAGGGCAATAGCAATAGCTTACATTCATATTTGATAAATCGTAATTGATATTCATGCATCAGTGTTCCTAGGGATATACGAGTTTCGTATCATAGGCAGCGCGCTAGCGCTGCCTATGTAAAGAACGATGTGGGCACAATGTGTTTTTTCTCCACCCGGGCACTTCGTATCGAAGGAGTTGTCGTAGAAACTTCGGAAAGGGCTCATTCAATTGGAAATTGGAGTGGCTAGTGCCCTTTTCAATACTCGAAAGTTATTGGAGGGCAACTAGCCCCCCCCCCCATGCCCATCATTCCCCCAAATACATCCAATCAAAATTTTGAGATAGCCATTTTGTTCAGCGTAGTTGATTTCCAGATAGAAAATATCTTTTTGTGGAGGACACTCCCCCACAACCCTCAGGGCAAGGGTTTTAAGTTATGCCCTGGGGGCATATAAGGTTTTTTATAGAAGGCGATGTCGTAGAAGCTTCAAAAAAGGCTCATTCGATTGGAAATTCAAAGGACTAGTGCACTTTTTATTAGTCGAAAGTGATTGGAGGGCAACTAGCCAACCCCCCCACCCCCCCCCGTGCCCATCAGTCCCCCAAATACATCCAATCAAAATTTTGATATAGCCATTTTGTCCAGCGTAGTTGATTTCCAGATAGAAAATATCTTTTTGTGGAGGACACTCCCCCACAACCCTCAGGGCAAGGGTTTTAAGTTATGCCCTGGGGGCATATAAGGTTTTTATAGAAGCCGCTGTCGTAGAAGCTTCAAAAAAGGCTCATTCGATTGGAAATTCAAAGGACTAGTGCACTTTTTAATAGTCAAAAGTGATTGGAGGGCGACTAGCCCCCCCCCCCCGCGCCCATCATTCCCCCAAACACATCCAATAAAAATTTTGAGATAGCCATTTTGTCCAGCGTAGTTGATGTCAAGATAGAAAATATGTTTTTGAGGAGGACACTTCCCTACAACCCTCGGGGCAAGGGTTTTAAGTTATGCCCTGGGGGTATATAAGGTTTTTATAGAAGGCGTTGTCGTAGAAACTTCAAGAAAGGCTCATTCGATTGGAAATCCAAAGGGCTAGTACCCTTTTCTAATAGTCGAAAGTGATTGGAGGACAACTAGCCCTCCCCCCACGCCCATCATTCCCCCAATCACATCCAATCAAAATTTTGAGATAGCCATTTTGTTCAGCGTACTTGATTTCCAGATAGAAACATGTGTTCGAGAAGGACACTCCCCCACAACCCTCAGGGCAAGGGTTTTAAGTTATACCCTGGGGGCATTATTCGTAATAGCGGGTTTCCACTTGTTTCCGATTGTTTCGCGTCTGACTTGTCTACCCGTGAAAAGATCTGATGCCGCTTATGTTTCTACGTTCTCTGGAGCACTCGCACCCCGGTCCGGGTTTTCATAATTGGTGAGATAGGGAATGATCATACTGGATAATTATATAAACTGTGGTTTTTATAGAAGGCGTTGTCGTAGAAACTTCAACACAGGTTCATTCAATTGGAAATTCAAAGGGCTAGCACCCTTTTTAATAGTCGAAACGTGATTTGAGTAACTAGCCCCCCCCCCCCTCACGCCCTTCATTCCCCCAAACACATCCAATCAAAATTTTTAGATAGCCATTTTGTTCAGCGTAGTTGATTTCCAGATAGAAAATATGTTTTTGAGGAGGACACTCCCCCACATCCCTCAGGGCAAGGGTTTTAAGCTATGCCCTGGGGGTATATAAGGTTTTTAAAGAAGGCGTTGTCGTAGAAACTTGAATAAAAGCTCATTCGACTGGAAATTCAAAGGGCTAGTGCCCTTTTTAATAGTCGAAAGTGATTGGAGGGCAACTAGCCCCTCCCCACACCCATCATTCCCCCAAACACATCCAATAAAAATTTTGAGATAGCCATTTTGTTCAGGGTAGTTGATTTCCAGATAGAAAATATGTTTTTGAGGAGGACACTCCCCCACATCCCTCAGGGCAAGGGTTTTAAGCTATGCCCTGGGGGCATATAAGGTTTTTATTGAAATCTTTGTCGTAGAAACTTGAAAAAGGGCTCATTCGATTTGAAATTCGAAGGACTAGTACCATTTTTAATAGTCAAAAGTGATTTGAGGGCAACTAACCCCCCTCTCTCGCCCACCTTTTCCCAAAACACATCCAATCAAAATTTTTAGATAGCCATTTTATTCAACGTAGTTAATGGCCTGGATTAACACATCCAATAAAAATTTTTAGATAGCCATTTTATTCGAAGTAGTTGTTCTGGCCTTGGGAAGGCATAGAGGTTTTGCGCCCAACTTGTGTTAATTTCTGCTCGTTAATTGTTAATTAACATCGCTAATTGTCATCGTAAATCGTTAATTGTCTAAATCTCCAGGAGGAGGGTGTAAACAGTCGAGGAAAAATGGAGGGCTACCCCCCCCCCTTCCCCTTTACTATTAACACTTATTTACTTTTAACTATTAACGCTTCTTTCGTGGAGAAAGAAGAGAATTTACTCTTACACTTTTTACAATTAACTGTTATAGTAAATTTACTATTGATTATTCATTTACTATTAACACATCTTTCGTGGGTGACACTAGATATCCAATTCATTTCTGCTTTTATCCATTTTTTCCCTAGGAAATCATTATCTATTTCATCACAAAAAGAAACAACACGCTCTTCTTTTCTAAAATACTTCTACCATGAGTGGTAGTCCAAACAACAAAAGTAATAGCTCCTTGTGGTCAACTTGTTTCTATTGCTAATTATTTTCCAAGGAAACAAGTTTTTAAGGATTGATTGGCAATATTGTTTCCATTATCTTGATAGGTCTTGAGCAATATTATAAAATAGGAACCAACATTTATCTTAAATCTGAGATATTTTGACAAAATCAATTGCCAACAAACTAAAAAGAGAGACAAACAAATGGAGTAGTGATCGATATATAGGCTGAAGAGTTATCAAGTCATAGGAAGGGTAGCGATGGATACACATCAAGAAAGAAAATTTTTAAAACGAAACACCATAAAAGCAAACATTAGGGAAGAACATCTCTTAAAGGGGGGAGGGGTGTACAGCTCCACGGAGCTAGTAAAAGACCTTACTAGTACAATCAAATCTCGGCTATACAAGATACTAAACTAAAAAAAGCTAAGGACAGGCCAGGCCATGATTAAAAGCATAAAATAAATAACATAAATTCTATAAATTTAATTTAATAAAAATACAAGAATCCTTTTAAAAGGTTCTTAGTCATGCTCCCCTTTCCCACCATAAAACTATCAGTAAACAACTAGCAATTTGCATAATTTACAACCCTTGCTTCAAGAACCGTGGGGATTACATCATTCCCCGAAGCATATTTATTGGACTTTTCGACCATTCTAAGAAGAATAGATCCTTCAAAATTTTGAACGATTGTCTTGGGGAGTCACGAGAGGAGATTAACACGAAAGGGCAAGTGGGAGGGGGGAGCTAGCCGCCCTCTAATCCCTTTTGACTCTTAAAATGGGATTTGGAACCCCTGATCTCCAATTGAATGGGCTGCTTCCGAGCTTTTGTACGAGCACCGCTTCCATGAAAAGTGGAAGAGGGAAAAAAATTAATTAAAACCTATACTATATTATTCTATACTATATTATAATACCTATACTATATTATACTAGATAATAAAAATTAGGTAAAACCTGAAGAGACATAGTTTCAAAGGCATAGGCAACGCTAGAGCAATGTCTATGACAAAGATTAAAGACTCTACATAAGACATCCTGGAACGTGGGAAAAACGACGACAGAAATTTGAAGCCCTAACAAAAACTCAATTCTGGCTCGGTCGGTATATATTGTTCTAATACAATTTCATACTTTAGGCTGTATATGGCAGATTTCTCACAGTGAATAGGATCTTCGTGGGATCTTTAGAGCAAATAATTTTACAACGAATTAAAATTAGAAAATTAGTAATGAGTTGATAATAAAGAAAATGAGAGATGAAAAGTTACCTCTTCTTCAGCTTGTCCAAGCATAGTCATAGCTCGAGCATTCACATTGCGACTTAACTTTGTCGATTGCTCCTGCAATGAAGCCACTCGTTTCTGCAAATCCGAATGATTGATGCCCTAGAGAAAAAGAAAGGCTAGTGTCGATGCATTTTATTTCATTTCACCTAGCAATAATATCGGTTAGGCGTTACCCTCCAGATGGTTTTACTTTTTAGCTCTTACTGGCTACAGCAACAATACAGATGTTTAAAAGTATAAAATCATTTGAAACTAGGAATGTTAGACCAGAACAGGAATGTTAAACTATGAAAGAGGCAATTTTGCGACAAGCCAACTCCAGTCCAACTCTTCCTACATTTCCATGAATTGTCGCCCCTGGAAATAAGACGATAAACCTTCTCTCACTGAGGCAATGCAGGCTTTAGTAGCGGAGAAATAGGTAAAATGTAAACCTTTCGCCGAAGACTAGTCAAAAGCATATGGCGGAATTCACACACTAACTACTACTACTACTACTAACAACTCACCGCAGCACCAAGCCGCCTGAGGCCAACACAGCTGCGCACGCTCCTCCTCCCCCCCCCAATCCCCAATCCCTTTTTACACCCACCCACGAAGTTCCTATTTCCTTTAATTTTTTCTTTATGACGTCCTCCCACCCCAGACGAGGACGACCTGCTTTCGGTTTATCCCTAGACGGTTGGCCGAAAAGAACAATCTTCAGCGATCTGTCATCCTTCATCCACACAACGTGCCCTAGCCACCTCAACCTTTCTTTCATTATAGCCCTAGAGAGCAGTATGGAACCACATTCAATTCACACGCTAAACTCTGTCTCAAACCGACTTTCGATTTTCTTTACACTAAGAACTCCGTCAATGACTAAGTTTGAGACTGAGTCTAACAAAACACGCACAAAAAAAGTTCAAATTTAAAAAAGACAAATCAATACATTGAATGGTAGATTCAGAGCACATTGTCTGGAAGAAATAGACAATTAAATTGAAAACATGCCAGCTCTTTATGATAAAACCAATCCGAACTACAGAGCTTAAAATACTAAATCCAATATCACGATGGCAGCTTCTTTTTGAGATGCTGATGAGTTTGTATAGCTAAACAAGACTTTGTTACTGATAAAATATAAAGAAGCAAATTTTTATATCCTGATTCATTTACAGGGGCGTCGTTTCGGGGAGGGAAGGGCAAGGGGGGGGGGTAGTTGTTTCTCCAATAATTTGGATAAAAACTATTATACAACCCATGCCCCTTGACCATACGGATATAGACCCCTCTTGCCTCCTCCCCCAAATAAAAATGCTGGAGCTACTCCCCTGTTCATTAATACATATTTCTTTGGCTCCTTTCCACGATGCCTTGTTTTAAAAACTTTGCCGATTCTTATGGATATTCCTGATCCATATCCTTAAGCAATATTGACCTCAGTTACACCGCAGGACTTGAAAATGTCAATCCCTCTGAAGAAGAGTTTCATATTTAATCCAGGAAAGTGAATAAGAAAGATACCTGGAATAAGATGGCACAGTCATAAAAGAGGAAATGTGACTAAAGCATCATCTCTCGAGTGAAAGAGCAGATTAGGTACAATTTTTTACAAAAAAAAAATCATTCTGAAAAATTTGCCGTTTGAATAAAAAAAAAAAGCGACGAACTCTGTCTTGCAAAACCAGGCTTGAAGAGACTGATCCAGGAATCGGAGGCATTACTTTGATGGACTAATTGGATGTTTCTTTCAGTTAACTCCACCTACCACTGCTACAACTAACAACTCACTGCGGCACCAAGCCGCCTAAGGTCAACACAGCTACGCATGCTCTTCCTCCATCCCAATCTATTCAAAACCTCCCTCTTTACACCCTCCCAAGAAATTCCCATTTTCATTAAGTCTTTCTTTATGACATCCTCCCACCCCAGCCGCGGACGAACTACTTTCCGTTTAGCCCTAGACGGTTGGCCGAAAAGGACAATCTTCGGCAATCTGTCATCCTTCATCAGCAGACCGTGCTCTAGCCATCTCAACCTTTCCCTCATTATAGCCCTAGAAAGCGGGACTGAACCACACTTTTCGTACAGCTTATGTTTGAAATACGGTCAGTCAGTCGGGTACCCAAAACAATCCGTAGGCAATCTCTCTGGAAAATATTTAGCAAATCCTCCTCCACTTTTCCGAGCTCCCATGCTTCAGAGCCATATTTGACCACTGTCATCACTGTAGCTTCCAATATTCTAATCTTGGTTTGCAGACCTATCTTAATACTTTTTTAAACTTTTTTTTAATTGTGAAAAAACACCCTGAGCCTTGGGTTTTCAACTTTTAACCCTACTACTTTCTTCACTGCTCCCACCGCCTCTACTTATAATACTACCAAGGTAAGTGAAGCTGTCCACCTGATCAATTTTTTCGTTACCCAACGTCACTTTTCATCTTCACTGATTCCTAGCCTTTGTGACTTAGGTTTCTTAACATTAATTTTTGAGCCTATTCTAGTACCCTTAACTCACAAAACCTCTAAAAGTTCATTCATTATGCTCACACTTTCGTCTAGGATGCTTAAATCATCAGCATAATCTAAGTCCAGAAGACTTTTTTCTCTCCATTTGATTATGTTTTTTTCCATTGTCTTTTCTGTGCTTCTTAAGGCAAAGTCCATCCATTTGATCCATAGAATGGGGGATAGAAAACAACGCAGCTTAACTCTTGATTTAAAACGAAACCAGCTGCTAACCTCATTTCCTACCTTAACCCCAACAGTGTTATTCTCGTACAAAGCACTAATCACTTTAATGTAGTTTCTGGTATACCATACAAAGATAAGACCTTCGCTAAAGCTCTTCTATCAACAGAATCAACGCCGTAACTCCATCATCTAAGCCTAACATCCTAAACCAAAGCAAAAAAAAAAAAAAAAAAAAAAAAAAAAAAAAAAAAAAAAAAAAAAAAAAAAACTATGAGTCTGTTTGTCTAAAGAACTGTCTATTGTTACAAAAAAAAAAAAAATCACATTTCTCAATCATGTCAGCTCAAGGTCATGTCAACGTCTGCTGCTCAAGGTTGCGAAAGTCACGTGGTATGAGTGTTAAAGGTAGTAATAATGATAGTAGTAATCTCAGCTATTGAGTACAGTAACTTTTCATTTACAACAAAACATAAACACTGTCAATCAACGAAAACGCAAATGCCTTATGGCATAATTAAGCGCATTACCTGTTATAAAGAAAAGGAAAAATCAAATTTTCAATAATTTAATAATTTTCAATAACTTAAACGGCTACTTTTTCCCAAAATAAAATAAGAAAAAAAACCTGACATTACAAAGTCACAACGTGTTTCATTAATACATTAAAAAACTAAACCTTAACAGGGCAAGAGTTCCATACTTTTGGTCCCATGTGGCGAAGACTAAAACTAGATAGTATAATCTAAACTAAAAATAATAGTAATTTTATTAACAACCTTGATAAGAAAAGTAATAATTTGAATACTGAAATTGAATTATGCTAAAGGCTCATTCACAGTGAAATATAGATCTAATACCGAAATTTGTCTACCGCCGAGATTTACCTCACGTCAAGATTTTAGCTAACGTCAAACGCATTCGTAATAATATCTATCTGATTGACAAGTTTGGACCACGTAAGAAAGAACATGATTACCGTGTGGATAAATTCCTACAGCTTAATTTTTCTATACAGCTAAAAATTGATTATTGAGCTGGCTTATTGGCTGGCCCTAGCTAAGTTTATAAAAACGTAGGTCAAATAAAATTAATGTCGGCGTCCGGTTTAGTTAGCTCAGAAATTTGACTAAATTTCATTACGGATGAATTTTGCGACAGCCAATATCCCGTCTTCAGGTTCAAGGTTTTATTATTAATACCATATTTACACAACATAATAAATTCCCGGCAGTGAGAAAACTCGATAGAGTCGGGAACAAAAAACACTCAACACATAAATTTAAATTATGTGTTACTAATATAATATTAAGAATATTAATTAATTATGTTACTAATGTGTTACTAATATTATTAATTGTGCGCTACTAAAATTTAAATTATATTACTAATATTCTACATATACATATTTAAACCAAAATAAATTTCTTAAATTTTTTTATTTCAAACTCCCTGCAAAAATAAAATAAACAATAAAAAAACAATAAGTAACTTTAGTAATAAGTATCAATAAGTAATTCAAACCATTGTGAAATTCTGGAGTTAGTTAGAGCCATCGCCGAAGTTTAATTTATCTTCGCTAAGGCCAGACAGTCCTAGATCTTTTTGTATAGAATACTGCAAAGGCATAACTAATTTATCAAGAGGCACGGTATTACCCACTACGCTGTCACAAGGTAAGCCATCATTATATGATGACCATTCTGCGCCAAGAATAAGGTAAATCCAAACATAGGGGCTCATTTGGTTCCGGTACTGGGTTCAGCTAGCTCAGGAATTTGACGAAATTTTATCCCGAATGGGTCAATTGTTAGCAAAAATATCGGTCTTAGCAAGATCTTATCGTGAAAAGCCTTAACTGTGCTTAGCATTGAATTGAAAGATTTCCAAACCTTAGATTTTAAAAAATGCCAGATTGGTTACTTAAAATTGCAGCCAATCGAGGCAAATATAATCGTATTGCCCTGGGAAAGCTTTATTCTACTTTTTCAGATCAAAAAGTTCTTTACCTTTCTGGGCTTTATCCTATTTTTAGGAATAAGGATTTAAGTGATATTCGAGTGGCCTATTTCCGTTTTTGCAAATATCTTTTCTATCTTCCTCTTTAGTATAGGAATCGGAAAATAATAAATAAGTTTTACCTTCCGGATATTGCTGAGAATCTGTGGTTTACACTAAAGGCTTTCGGAAACAGCGTATCGGAAACAGTGTTTCGGAAACAGTGATTTTACGTATTGTATCCGAAACGGACATTATGCTAATTATTGACAAAAAACAGTCGGTAAAAATGACCAGCCAGTCAGTAAAATTTGGTTTAATTTTGTAAGATGTATAACTTTTAACGGGTAATTTCAAACTCAATGTATTTTATATTCAAAATCATCGTTAAAAGCTGATTCTGATTCTGAAAAATGCCCACAGAAAATTTCTGTAACTCCTATGGTTGCGTAGATTAGCAGTTCAATTTTACAGTTTGTCTGATGTTTGACCTGACTTTCCAAAACAATGTATCTGACGGACCAATCAAAAGGCTCCAAAACAACCACTAGCCCAAAACAGTGCATCTGAAGGACCAATCACAAGCTTGAATTTTCACCACATGCATCACCTGTGCCATTACCGATATCAATATTTACCTTTGATGCAGTGTTTAAAGCTGTTTTTTAAAAGCAGTTAGGGATAAAAATACAAGAGCGAGACTTTAATTCAGATCTTGTTAAAGTAGTGGATCTCCCAGTCTATTGCTTAATTGAAGATGAGTGGTATCTGAAGAAAGTGGAGTGGTTGATGTTTTCTATTATGTTTCTTATGGTGTAAAATACTCTATCTAAAAGAAACTTCTTTAAGTACATTTTAGAAACAGTATTTTTGAAGAAAAAATCCATTTTCTGGTCAAGCTTTCGCAAAACCAATCCCTCTACACGAGTTAGCATGAAAAACTGATCGAGAAGTACGATTCATTTACACTTTTTCGAGCGCGGTAAGTCCGGCTTTCACGTAAAATTCTTTGAGACTCTACTGTAAAATATCGAAAAATGCAGATACACTGTTTTAGGGTTAAACTGCCGAAATGTGTTTTTAACCATAAAAAATTGCGTTTCTTTATCGTTTTGTTAACTGCGAATAGTCTAGGTATAAGAAATCGTATGGCATGAGTGACAAAAATAGTAGCAGTAACGATAGTAATCTGAGCAAGGATAACGTTAAAGAGAAAAAAAGACACATTTTTATCCTATACTTCCGCGTTAAAACAGTGTTTTGATTCCATTGGTTTATTTTGGCGACATATATTAGTATTAGCCAATTAAATTATTCCTTAAGAGTATGACAAAAAGATAAGCCAAATAATTTTGCTTTTTTCCCCTATGTTATTACGCCAATGTTTGACAAGATAATATATGTATTACAAAAAATTGCTACCAAAAGGCGCGAAGTGCCAAATTCAAATCTGGAGTCAATAAATAAAATCATGACAGACGAAAAATTACAAAAAGATACAAAAACTAAAAAACTGACGAAAAAATGTCAAAATTAAAATTATTAGAATGAAAAATGATTCGTCAGCCAATAATTAAACTAGGAATTGTCATGACAAGTTAAAAGTTTAAAAATATCAAAAGGACAAGGGGGGGGGCAAGCGAACAAACACAAAACTTAACAATTAACCAAAGAAGGAAACTAGCGAATATTTGTTTACCTTTTCCGTATAGAAGGGGATAAAGGTTTGTTTATATCTGGAGGCAGAGTAACGAACGGGAGACAAGGAAAGAAGAGACTTGGGAACGGCCCGCCTAGGGCATAATGTTTGGGGGGGGGATCTATTTTCGAAAAATGAATTCCAAGCGAGGGTACCGTTGCAAAACTTAGGCACAACATAACTCTCCTGTTTGAGCCAATAAAAAGACTGCAAACCCTGACTTGGTTCTTCGGCATGAAATTTTAAAACAGGAAAAAAGAACGAACAACTAACTGCTTAAAATTTATTGGATTAAAATTTCCGACAGAAAAAAACAAGGAGCAAATCAGGATTCCTGCTACTATGTTTCTTGCTAATGCGCCCATACTTGCTGTAAGTTTGGTTATTACGATTTTGTTTTCTTATTTGTTCTTGCTCTTCAGTTATATATGTATTATTTATATATTTTAGTCATTTAGTTATTTATATATTTTTAGTTAAAAAAGTGAATTTTCGGTTCCTCTTTTGTAGTAGCGTTGGTAACAAGTAAAATTAAACTGACATAATCGCATAAGCAGATGGAATAATGTTGATGGAAGAATTACATACTTGTATGAAATGCTACGTTTGTTAATAAAGTACTAACCAAATTAAAAGTTCACGGTAAAAATAAACGTAATTGAATCACAATTGTTGAACGAACAAAGCTCAAATAGGGATAAGTCCTTTTAGTAGACAGAGAAAAACAGATACAAGAAACTCTGGATATTTCGACCACATACATCAGTGATCATCATCAGCAGATAAACTAAAGGATTACAATGTAAACAAACTATATTTATACAGAATACAAATATGGGGGATTTTAATTGTAATACTTTAGTTTATCTGCTGATGATGGTCACTGATGTATGGGGTCAAAACATCCAGAATTTCTTGTATCTTTTTTTCACTACCGAATAAAACGTATACTCCTAAAACTTATCCCTATTCAAACTTTGTTTATTCGAAATAGAAAGGCAGTGTGGTCTCCGAAAAAAATACTTACATCATAACTGTATATCCAGGTTGCGCTTGTACATTGATGTTCTTGCCAGCTCAATTAACCCTAAGAG
Source organism: Artemia sinica (assembly GCA_027921565.1). Classification (NCBI taxonomy): domain Eukaryota; kingdom Metazoa; phylum Arthropoda; class Branchiopoda; order Anostraca; family Artemiidae; genus Artemia; species Artemia sinica. Next base: position 450,236 of record JAPEVW010000027.1, read on the forward strand.
TGTTAACTTAATACGTGTTAGGGTACCGGTAAAGTGTGGCCCACGCTATTATAATAAACAAAAATATCTATACAAACAAATTTTCATTGGGGATCTTGGCTACTTTTCTTGTAATTCCGGCACCATCTTCCGCATTCTCGGTAATATTTCTTGGAATTCTTGATGATCATTCTTGCATTCTTGGCTCCATTTTTGTACTTCATATGTATATCATTTTTTTTACTGGATAACTTCCGTAATTTTTCTGTAATCTCAATTCCAATTCAGTCATTCCCAATGATATTTCTGGAAATTCTTGTAGGCAATTCTTCCTGCAACCCAGTCTCTAATTTGCGCAACCTCGGATATAAGACTTTGGCCTCGGCAACATTTCGGTATGTCCGGACGACTTATTTTTTACGAAAATTTCTGCTCCTAAATTACTGTTCTCTGAACAGGGGTATACAGGTCTTCGGTGAAAAAAGCAGCAATCTTGGTAAGAGACAAAATAACGATGAAGGCAACACTGCCTTTCCATAAAAAACAACAACTTCCTTGAAGCAATGATTCTGGGACATTTTTAACTTTTTAATTTTAGCTTCAACGATAGCATTTTATTTTACTTTTATTGTGCTTTTTATTTTACTTTTTATTTTTTTTTTATTTTTTTTTACATATTTTACTTTTTATTGTGCTTTAAAGAGGACGCCCCTTGGATACACAGTCGAAATATTTATTTCAAAAAAATTTCACTGTTTTAGATTAAATCCCGATTATTTTACCTGTTGTTGTTTTAAAAGAATAAGGCAGGGGATGGACTCAGGGTCCACTCCACCCCAAAATCCAAAACTTCCGAAGTTCTGGGATTTTCTTATTCAAATTTTCAATAAAATTTGCTTTGTCATTACCCCCCCCCCCCTCCCTACTAAAAAATATCTGCACATGTGCTTGATCTTGGTTATATGTTATGCAATCTCAATAATGTTTCGTGAATTATCGGCTTGTTTTTATTCAATTCTGACCCAACCTAATGTCCTAACGGAAGGTTTAATTGCTGAATTGACCAACTCAAGCAACAATAAATTACGCTTCTTCGTTTGTAACAACTAAATTTTTTATGACAAAATTTCAGAAAAAACTTACCTTGAAATCACAGTGTCAGCCTGGCTGCCCGAAGAACTGCCAATCTTTGTTAATATGATCACTAATAATAATAAAAAAAAAAACTTACCCTAAAATCATATTGTGAGTCTGGCTGCCCAAAGAACTGCCTATCTTCGCTAATAAAATCGTACTTCTTCATCATCTCATTAACTCGAATCTCGGCGTCCCTCACATCCGAATTGTGCTTCAATAGCTTCAAATCCAGTTGTTTAATTTGTAGTTGATGTTCAGAGATTTTCTTCTTTAGTTGTTCAATCTTATTCGTCTTCTTGGTTATTTCTGCATTACTCTTATTGATAAGGTCTTTTTGTGCTTTCACTCTGTCTTGCTTCTCTTTGACAACCACCTGAAAGCAGAATATTACTGAAGGGTGATTAGGGTGTGAAAGTCGTTTAAAGTCAAATGAGAAATACGTTCGTTTATTAGTAATACAAGTCAAATAACGAAATACGAAAATAGAAGTTACCCCTTGTGGGCTCCATGGCCCGAAAAACAAAAAAGAGGAAAAAAACATAAATAGAGAACGAACTAGAGTCATCTATCACAATTAATAAAAACAGATAAGCCGATACGGGACTCCACAGATGCGGCACAAAATCCAAAATAAAAGACAGAAAAGTGACACCGTCCTTTTACAGGCAACACAAAAAATAATATGAACAACCAAAACCTTTCAGAAACAACTTAAAAATATAAATTTATATATAAAAAATTCACATTCACACAAAAAAAATACAAATAGCATTCCCAAAATCTACATCTGCTAAGGATTGATTCACCTTCTTTTTCTTTCTTCGAGGGGGGGGGGGGGGGGGCGGGATAGTTTGATAGCTTCTTTTCGAACGGAAGTTTTTAGCACAGTGGCACAAAGATCATTAAATCAGTTCGTTTACACACGTCCGGCCCTTAGGATGAGGGCATATAATTTAAGCAACAGTTTTTTCGTTTTTTTTTTCGTGGAGGGGAACTACACTGTATTTGGGACATATGCCGAAACTATTCGAATTGTATTAAATATTTCTAGTTTATTTCGCTAATCGTTCTATAATCTTCAAACTTAAAAAATTCATTCTGATTTCTTATAATTTAAATAGATGTATATAAAAATAAAATTAAATGAGGAAAGTTTTAGATTGGAGAGTTGTCAAGAAGTATTGGATAAATTCTAAGGAAAAAACAAAGTGAATAAATCTCAATCCTGAACTTACAATAACAAATTAATTGTGTCGTAAAAAAAAAAAACCTTAAGAATTATTGCGACTCCGATGTTTTTTTTTTTTTTTTTTTTTTTTTTTTTTTTTTTTTTTTTTTTTTTTTTTTTTTTTTTTTTTTTTTTTTTTTTTTTTTTTTTGATAAACTAAACTGAATCAACCAAGACTAAACCGGATAACTGAAACAAAACTAAATAAACTGAAGCCAAAATTAATAAACCAGAACTGCGTAAAAAACAAAAGACACTGTGAATAAACTAAAACCAAATTAAATAAACTGAAACTAATTAAACTAAAACTGTACAGAAAAAAACTAAACTGTGAATAAACTAAAACTGAACTAAATAATATTTAAGTTCAATAAATGAAAACTGTGAAAGTAAACTAAATACTGAACAAAATAGAACTGTATTACAACGCATAAAGTCTCCAACATTACAACCAGACAAATTTATTTCTATGTGAAGCTGACCAAATGTCACATCAAAACTTTGTGTAACAGCAGGAATAGGAAAGAAAGAGAAAAAAAAAATCCCCCTTTCTACTCTTGTACTCTCTTAGGAACAATAATCATGAAAAATTAGACGGGAGCAGCAATGACTTGTGAAAGATTTAAAGTGGGGCTAGAACAGTTGTGGAAACCATTTAAGAGATGAGAGGATTTCAGCTAGACTGAACAAGCAGTTGCCCCATAAAGTAGTGATTTATAAATTGTTGAGTGATTTTGAGCATGGACTTTTATCAGGATCGGACTTTCATCAGGATCGTTTCGTCAAGACCATTTAAGAGATGAGGAGATTTCAGCTAGATTGAACCAACATTTTATCACATGATGTTGTGGTTCAAGAGTTGTTGAGTTGTGATGTTGTGTTTCATGAGTTGTTGAGTGATTTTTAGCATGGACTTTTATCAAGATCAGCCTTTCATGAGGTTCGGGTTTTAATCAGAGCCCTTTAAGGGATGACAAGATTTCAGCTGGATTGAACAAACAGTTGTCACATAATGTTGTGATTTATAAATTTTTGAGTGACTTGGGTGTGGACTTTCATCAAGATTGGACTTTCATCAGAATAGTTTCGTCAGGACCATTTAAGATATGAGAGGATTTAAGCTAGATTAAACAAATAGCTGTCACATAACGTTGTGATTTATAACTTGTTGAGTGATTTTCAGCATGGACTTTTATCAGAATCGGATTTTCATCAGGATTGGGCTTTAATCAGGACCATTTAAGAGAAAAGAGGATATCAGCTAGAGTGAACAAACAGTTGTCACATAATGTTTTGTTTATAAGTTGTTGAGTGACTTGAGCATGGACTTTCATCAGGATCGGACTTACATCAGGATTGGACTTTAACCCGGACCATTTAAGAGATGAGAGGATTCAGGCTAGATTGAACAAACAGCTTGTCACATAACGTTATTATTGATAACTTGTTGAGTAATTTTGAGCATGAATTTTTATCAGGATCAGACTTTCATCAGGATTGACCATTTAAGAGATAAGAGATCAAATAGAGTGAACAAACAGTTATCACACAATTTTGTGATTTCTAAGCTGTTGAGTGACTAGAGCATGGACTTTCATCAAGATCAGACTTTCCTCAGGATTGGGCTCTAACCCGGACCATTTAAGAGATGAGAGGATTCAGGCTAGATTGAACAAACAGCTTGTCACATAACGTTATTATTGATAACTTGTTGAGTAATTTTGAGCATGAATTTTTATCAGGATCAGACTTTCATCAGGATTGGGCTTTAATCAGGATCATCTAAGAGATAAGAGGATATCAGCTAAAGTGAAGAAACAGTTATCACAATATGTTATGATTTCTAAGCTGTTGAGGGACTTGAGCATGGACTTTCATCAGGATTGGACTTTCCTCGGGATAGTTTCATCAGGCCATTTAAGAGATGAGAGGATTTAAGCTAGATTGAACAAATAGCTGTCCCATAACGTTGTGATTTATAACTTGTTGAGTGGTTTTGAGCATGGACTTTTATCAGGATCAGACTTTCATCAGGATTGGACTTTAATCAGGATCATCTAAGAGATAAGAGGATATCAGCTAAAGTGAAGAAACAGTTATCACAATATGTTATGATTTCTAAGCTGTTGAGGGACTTGAGCATGGACTTTCATCAGGATTGGACTTTCCTCAGGATAGTTTCATCAGGCCATTTAAGAGATGAGAGGATTTAAGCTAGATTAAACAAATAGCTGTCCCATAACGTTGTGATTTATAACTTGTTGAGTGATTTTGAGCATTGATTTTTATCAGGATCAGACTTTCATCAGGATTGGGCTTTAATCAGGACCATTTAAGAGATAAGAGGATATCAGCTAGAGTGAACAAACAGTTGTCACATAACGTTGTGATTTCTAAGCTGCTGAAAGACTTGAGCATGGACTTCCATCAAGATCAGACTTTCCTCGGGATACTTTCGTCAGGACCATTTAAGAGATGAGAGGATTTAAGCTAAATTGAACAACTAGCTGTCGTATTATGTTGTGATTTATAACTTGTTGAGTGATTTTGAACATTGGCTTTTATCAGGATCAGAGCTTCATCAGGATTTGGATTTTATCCGGACCATTTAAGAGATAAGAGGATATCAGCTAGGGTGAACAAACAGTTGTCACATAATGTTTTGTTTATAAGTTATCGAATGATTTGAGCATGGACTTCATCAAGATCGGACTTTCGTCAGGATCGTTTGGTCAGGACCATTTAAAAGATGAGAGGGTTTAAACTAGATTGAACAAATAGTTGTCGCATTACGCTGGGATTTATAACTTGTTGAACGATTCTGAGCATATAATTTTATCAGAATCGGACTTTCATCAGAACCATTTTTTGAAATAAGAGGATATGAGCTAGAGTGGACAAACAGTTACCACATAGTGTTGTGATTTCTACGCTATTGAGTGACTTGAGCATGAACCTTCATCAAGATCAGACTTTCCTCGTGATAGTTTTGTCAGGACCATTTAAAAGATGAGAGGATTTAAGCTAGGTAAAACAAACAGCTGTCGCATAACGCTATGATTTGTAGCATGTAGAGTGATTTTGAGCATGGACTTTTATCAGGATCAGAGTTTCATCAGGATTGGGCTCTAATCCGGACCATTTGAGAGATAAGAGAATATCAGCTAGAGTGAACAAACAGTTGTCACATAATGTTTTATTTATAAGTTGTTGAGTGACTTGAGCATGGACTTCATCAAGATCGGACTTTCGTCAGGATCGTTTCGTCAGGACCATTTAAGAGATGAGAGGATTTAAGCTAGATTGAACAAATAGTTGTCGCATAACGTTGGGATTTATAACTTGCTGAGTGATTTTGAGCATGGATTTTTATCAGGATCAAACTTTCATCGGGATTGGGCTTTAATCAGGACCATTTAAGAGATAAGAGGATATCAGCTAGAGTGAACAAACAGTTGTCACATAACGTCTTGATTTCTAAACTGTTGAAAGACTTGAGCATGGACTTCCATCAAGATCAGACTTTCCTCGGGGTACTTTCGTCAGGACCATTTAAGAGATGAGAGGATTTAAGCTAGATTGCACAACTAGCTGTCGCATAACGTTGTGATTTATAACTTGTTGAGTGATTTTGAACATTGGCTTTTATCAGGATCAGACTTTCATCAGGATTGGGCTTTATTCCGGACCATTTAAGGGATAATAGGATATCAGGTAGGGTGAAACAAACAGTTGTCACATAATGTTTCGTTTATAAGATGTTGAGTGACTTGAGCATGGACTTCATCAAGATCGGACTTTCGTCAGGATCGTTTCGTCAGGGCCATTTAAGAGATGAGAGGGTTTAAACTATATTGAACAAATAGTTGTCTCATAACGTTGGGATTTATAACTTGCTGAACGATTCTGAGCATATAATTTTATCAGAATCGGACTTTCATCAGAACCATTTTTTGAAATAAGAGGATATGAGCTAGAGTGGACAAACAGTTGCCACATAGTGTTGTGATTTCTACGCTATTGAGTGACTTGAGCATGAACTTTCATCGAGATCAGACTTTCCTCGTGATAGTTTTGTCAGGACCATTTAAGAGATGAGAGGATTTAAGTTAGATTTAACAAACAGCTGTCGCATAACGCTGCGATTTATAACTTGTAGAGTGATTTTGAGCATGGACTTTTATCAGGATCAGAGTTTCATCAGGATTGGGATCTAATCCAGACCATTTGAGAGATAAGAGAATGTCAGCTAGAGTGAACAAGCATTTGTCACATAGTGTTTTATTTATAAGTTGTTGAGTGACTTGAGCATGGACATTCATCAAGATCGGACTTTCATCAGGATCGTTTTGTTAGGATAATTTAAGAGATGAGAGGATTTAAGCTAGGTTGAACAAATAATTGTCACATAACGTTATGATTTATAAGTTGTTGAGTGGTCTTGTGCATGGACTTTCATCAGGATCGTCTTGGGATATTGCTCAAACCGAATGATTATGTTAAATAAAGTAAAAGGAGGCAGTATCCAATCACTTGTTTGTAGGGAAACTATATTCGTCTTTAACAACTTTAAAAAGAGCTAATAAATTAAACTGAATAATTCATGTATAATGATATTACTTGCTGAGAGCTCATCAGTTCAAAATGTTACTATAATTTTAATGTTTATTTTCAGAGATAAGTACAAAAGAAAATATTTGTCACAAAATTGGTTTTCAGTAAAGCGCCAATGACGCAGTAGGTTTTAGACTTTTACAATGAGAGATGGACGTCATACCCAAACTCTTGTTTGTGGTGATTTTTGTTTGTTTCAAGCTTAATTTGCATATTGAATTTAAGTTTCACTCGTTTTAAGATTTATTTATTAATTTACATTAATATCTATTGTATGTTTGTATGCATTGATTGTTTATTTAATTTCTGTTCGTTTTAAGTTTCATTAGTACTTCAATAGGAAAATATTTTTTCGTCTTAAGCTTGATTTTCATGTTCAATCTAAGCATTACTCGCTTTAAGATCTATTTATTCATTTATATCATTACTTGTTGTATGTTTTTGCTATGATTGTTTATTTAATTTCTGTTCATTTTGGTTTTCATTTATTCTTTAATAGTAATTTCAGGTCGTTTTGAGTTTGAATTTTAAAAGGTATTTGTATCTGCTGAGCTTAAGTTTAAAATGGCCTTTACTTTTCTTTGAAAAACTTATTTTTTGGGAAAGTATTTTTTAATTAATTTTTGTTCGTTTTTGATTGCAAAAAATTTCAAGTTTTTAAAAATTCCTTATTTAAAAATCAAACCTTAAAAAAAAAACAAATATTCATCAAAGTATCAAAACTGATATCAAAGTAACAATATCAAAGTGAAAAATTGGGTTTGTGTCAACCTCGGAGTTTTTATTATCTGATGTTTGAACTATTTTTAACAAAATTGCTATCTCAAAATTTTTATCGGATGGGTTTGGGGAAAAAGGGCGTGGGGGGACTAAATTAAGCTTCGGTCTCTTTTAACTCTTTAGAAGTGAACTAGAACTTTCTATTTCCAATCAAATGAGCCCTCTCTGAAGTTTATACGAGTATCCCTTCTATAAAAACTATATACATCCCCAGAGTATAATTTAAAACGCCTGTCCCTCGGCCCTGGAAGGTTGTGTCGACCCTGGAGTTTCAATATCTGATGGTTGAACGATTTTAAACAAAATGGTTACCTGAAAATTTACCGGATGGGTTTATCCATCCGATACGCCCAAAGGCGTGGAGGGCGGGAGGGGCTAGTTGCCCTCCCATCTTTTTCACTCTAAGAAAATGAACTACAACTTTTAATTTCCATTCAAATGAACCCTCTCTGAATCTTATACGAGTATACCTTCCATAAGAACCATATATGCCCCCAGAAGAATACTTACAATGCCTGCTCCGGCCCTGGGGGGGGGGGGGTTGTGTCAACACAGGTGTTTTTCTTATCTGACCTTTGCACTATTTTTAACGAAATGACCATACGTAAAGCAGTTTTGTTATATGATCTTTGAACTATTTTTAACAAAATGGCTACCTCAAATTTTTTATCAGATGTATTTGGGGGAAAAGTGGTTGGGGGGCCAATTGCCCTCTGATCACTTTTGACTCTTAAAAAGGGCTGGATTTCAATATCCAATCAAATGAACCCTCTGTGAAGTTTATACGAGCATCCCTTTCATACGAACAATATATGCCCCAGGGTTAGGGTATAACTTACAACGCCTGCCCCCGGACCCTGGGGGGTTGTGACGACACCTGAGTTTTTTTTATCTGAATTTTGAAATTTTTTTAACTTAATGCCTATCTCAAAATTTTTATTGGATGCATTTGGGGAAAAGGGGCGTGGAGGCTAGTTGCCCTCCAATTTCTTTTGACTCGAAAGAACTTAACTAGAACTTTCAATTTCCAATCAATGAGCCATCTCTGAATTTTTTACGAGCATCCCTTCAATAAGAACCATATGTAAGTTAAGCCCCAACGGCATAACTTTCAACACCTGCCCTCGGGCCCTGGGGGGGGGGGCTGTGTTGACCCCTGAGTTTTTGTAATATGGTCTTTGAACTATTTAAAAAAAAAGCTATCTCAAAGTTCTTATCGGATGGGTTTGAGGAAAAAAGGGCGTGGGGGGGGGGGCAGGTGCCCTCCATTCTCTTTTGACTCTTAAAAAGTGAACTAAAACTTTCCATTTCCAATCAAATGATACCTCTTTGAAGTTAATACGAGCACCCCTTCCATAAGACCCATATATGCCCCCAGGGCATAACTTATAACGCCTGCCCTTTGGCCCTGGTGGGTTGTGTCAACACCGGAATTTTTGTTATATAATCTTTGAACTATTGTTAACAAAATAGCTATCTCAAAATTTTTATTGGATGCATTTGGGAAAACAGGGTTTAGAGGGGGGGAGAAGCTGGTTACCGTCCAATATCTTTTGACGCTCAAAAAGTGAACTAGAACTTTCAATTTCCAATCAAACGAGCCCTCTCTGAAGTTTATACGACAATGTTGTCGATACAAAACCTTATATGCCCCCAGGGCATAACTTACAACCCTTTCCCTGAGGGCTGTGGGGGAGTTGTCATCCTCAAAGACCTAATTTCCAGAACTTAAAACTACGTTTAATAAAATGGCTGTCTCAAAATTTTGATTGGATGTGTTTGGGGAAAAGGTGGGCGTGAGAGGGGGTTAGTTGCCCTCAAATCACTTTCGACTATTAAAAAGGGCACTAGCCCTTTGAATTTCCAATCGAATGAGCCTTTTTTTAAGTTTCTACAACACCGCCTTCTATAAAAACCTTCTATGTTCCCAGGGTATAACTTAAAACCCTTGCCCTGAGGGTTGTGGGGGAGTGTCCTCCTCAAAAATATATTTTCTATCTGAAAATCAACTACGCTGAACAAAATGGCTATCTCAAAATTTTGATTGGATGTGTTTGGGAGAATGATGGGCGTGGGGGGGGGGGCTAGTTGCCCTCCAATCACTTTCGACTATTAAAAAGGGCACTAGCCCTTTGAATTTCTAATCGAATGAGCCTTTTTTGAAGTTTCTACGACAACGCCTTCTATAAAAACCTTATATGCCCCCAGGGCATAAATTAAAACCCTTACCCTAAGGGTTGTGGGGGATTGTCCTCCTCAAAAACATATTTTCTATCAGGAGATCAACTACGCTGAACAAAATGGCTATCTCAAAATTTTGATTGGATGTGTTTGGGGGAATGATGGGCGTGGGGGGGTGCTAGTTACCCTCCAATCACTTTCGACTATTAAAAAGGGCACTATCCCCTATATGCCCCCGGGGCATAACTTATAACGCCTGCCCTCGGGCCTTGGTGGGTTATGTCAACACCGGAATTTTTGTTAAATAATCTTTGAGCTATTTTTAACAAAATAGCTTTCTTTTTATTGGATGCATTTGGGAAAATAGAGTTTAGGGGGGAAGCTGGTTACCCTTCAATATCTTTTGACGCTTAAAAAGTGAACTAGAACTTTCAATTTCCAATCAAATGAGCCCTCTATGAAGTTTATACGACAATGTTGTCTGTACAAAACCTTATATGCCCCCAGGGGATAACTTAAAACCCTTGCCCTGAGGGCTGTGGGGGAGATGTCATCCTCAAAGACCTAATTTCCAGAACTTAAAACTACGTTTAATAAAATGGCTGTCTCAAAATTTTGATTGTATGTGTTTGGGGAAAAGGTGGGCGTGAGAGGGGGGTTAGTTGCCCTAAAATCACTTTCGACTATTAAAAAGGGCACTATCCCTTTAATTTCCAATCGAATGAGCCTTTTTTGAAGTTTCTACGACACCCCTTCTATAAAAAACTTATATGCCCCCACGGTATAACTTAAAACCCTTGCCTTGAGGGTTGTGGGGGATAGTCCTCCTCAGAAACATATTTTCTATCTGAAAATCAACTACGCTGAACAAAATGGCTATCTCAAAATTTTGATTGGATATGTTTGGGGGGAATGATGGGCGTGGGGAGGGAGGGGCTAATTGCCCTCCAATCACTTTCGACTATTAAAAAGGGCACTAGCCTTTTGAATTTCCAATCGAATGAGCCTTTTTTGAAGTTTCTAGAACAACGCCTTCTATAAAGACCTTATATGCCCCCAGGGCATAATTTAAAACCCTTGCCCTAAGGGTTGTGGGGGAGTGTCCTCCTCAAAAACATATTTTTTATCTAGAAATCAACTACGCTGAACAAAATGGCTATCTCAAAGTTTTGATAGGATGTGTTTGGGGGAATGATGGGCGTGGGGGGGGGCTAGTTGCCCTCCAATCACTTTCGACTATTAAAAAGGGCACTAGCCTTTTGAATTTCCAATCGAATGAGCCTTTTTTGAAGTTTCTAGAACAACGCCTTCTATAAAGACCTTATATGCCCCCAGGGCATAACTTAAAACCCTTGCCCTAAGGGTTGTGGGGGAGTGTCCTCCTCAAAAACATATTTTTTATCTAGAAATCAACTACGTTGAACAAAATGGCTATCTCAAAGTTTTGATTAGATGTGTTTGGGAGAATGATGGGCGTGAGGGGGGGGGCTAGTTGCCCTCCAATAACTTTCGACTATTAAAAAGGGCACTAGCCCTTTGAATTTCCAATCGAATGAGCTTTTTTTGAAGTTTCTACGACAAAGCCTTCTATAAAAAACCTTATATGCCCCCAGGGCATAACTTAAAACCCTTGCCCTAAGGGTTGTGGGGGATTGTTTTCCTCAAAAACATATTTACTATCAGGAAATCAACTATGCTGAACAAAATGGCTATCTCAATATTTTGATTGGATGTGTTTGGGGGAATGATGGGCGTGGGGGGGGGGGGGGTAGTTGCCCTCCAATCACTTTCGACTATTAAAAAGGGCACTATCCCATATATGCCTCCAGGGCATAACTTATAACGCCTGCCCTTAGGCCCTGGTGGGTTGCGTCAACACCGGAATTTTTCTAGAACCGGAAGTTTCTAGAACACCGGAAGTTTCTAGAACAACGCCTTCTATAAAGACCTTATATGCCCCCAGGGCATAACTTAAAACCCTTGCCCTAAGGGTTGTGGGGGAGTGTCCTCCTCAAAAACATATTTTTATCTGGAAATCAACTACGCTGAACAAAATGGCTATCTCAAAGTTTTGATTAGATGTGTTTGGGAGAATGATGGGCGTGGGGGTGGGGTGGGGGCTAGTTGCCCTCCAATAACTTTCGACTATTAAAAAGGGCACTATCCCATATATGCCTCCAGGGCATAACTTATAACGCCTGCCCTCAGGCCCTGGTGGGTTGCGTCAACACCGGAATTTTTGTTATATAATCTTTGAGCTATTTTTAACAAAATAGCTATCTTTTTATTGGATGCATTTGGGAAAATAGGGTTTGGGGGGGGGAGGGGGAAGCTGGTTACCCTCAAATATCTTTTGACGCTTAAAAAGTGAACTACAACTTTCAAGTTCCAATCAAATGAGCCCTCTCTGAAGTTTATACGACAATGTTGTCTACGCAAAACCTTATATGCCCCAGGGCATAATTTACAACCCTTGCCCTGAGGGCTGTGGGGGAGTGGTCATCCTCAAAGACCTAATTTCCAGAACTTAAAATTACGTTTAATAAAATGGCTGTCTCAAAATTTTGAGTGGATGTGTTTGGGGAAAAATTGGGCGTGAGAGGGGGTTAGTTGCCCTCAAATCACTTTCGACTATTAAAAAGGGCACTAGCCCTTTGGATTTCCAATCGAATGAGCCTTTTTTGAAGTTTCTACAACACCGCTTTCTATAAAAACCTTTTATGTTCCCAGGGTATAACTTAAAACCCTTGCCTTGAGAGTTGTGGGGGAGTGTCCTCCTCAAAAACATATTTTCTATCTGAAAATCAACTACGCTGAACAAAATGGCTATCTCAAAGTTTTGATTGGATGTGATTGGGAGAATGATGGGCGTGGGGGGGGGGGGCTAGTTGCCCTCCAATCACTTTCGACTATTAAAAAGGGCACTAGCCCTTTGAATTTCTAATCGAATGAGCCTTTTTTGAAGTTTCTACGACAACGCCTTCTATAAAAACCTTATATGTCCCCAGGGCATAAATTAAAACCCTTGCCCTAAGGGTTGTGGGGGATTGTCCTCCTCAAAAACATATTTTCTATCAGGAAATCAACTACGCTGAACAAAATGGCTATCTCAAAATTTTGATTGGATGTGTTTGGGGGAATGATGGGAGTGGGGGGGGGGTGCTAGTTGCCCTTCAATCACTTTCGACTATTAAAAAGGGCACTATCCCATATATGCCCCCAGGACATAACTTATAACGCCTGCCCTCGGGCCCTGGTGGGTTGTGTCAACACCGGAATTTTTGTTAAATAATCTTCGAGCTATTTTTAACAAAATAGCTATCTTTTTATTGGATGCATTTGGGAAAATAGAGTTTAGGGGGGGAAGCTGGTTACCCTTCAATATCTTTTGACGCTTAAAAGTGAACTAGAACTTTCAATTTCCAATCAAATGAGCCCTCTCTGAAGTTTATACGACAATGCTGTCTATACAAAACCTTATATGCCCCCAAGGCATAACTTAAAACCCTTGCCCTGAGGGCTTTGGGGGAGATGTCATCCTCAAAGACCTAATTTCCAGAACTTAAAACTACGTTTAATAAAATGGCTGTCTCAAAATTTTGATTGTATGTGTTCGGGGAAAAGGTGGGCGTGAGAGGGGGGCTAGTTGCGCTCAAATCACTTTCGACTATAAAAAAGGGCACTAGCCCTTTAATTTCCAATCGAATGAGCCTTTTTTGAAGTTTCTACGACACCGCCTTCTATAAAAAACTTATATGCCCCCACGGTATAACTTAAAACCCTTGCCTTGAGAGTTGTGGGGGAGTGTCCTCCTCAAAAACATATTTTCTATCTGAAAATCAACTACTCTGAACAAAATGGCTATCTCAAAACTTTGACTGGATGTGTTTGGGGGGAATGATGGGCGTGGGGAGGAAGGGGCTTATATCCTTATATGTCCCCAGGGTATAACTTAAAACCCTTGCCTTGAGAGTTGTGGGGGAGTGTCCTCCTCAAAAACATATTTTCTATCTGAAAATCAACTACGCTGAACAAAATGGCTATCTCAAAGTTTTTATTAGATGTGTTTGGGAGAATGATGGGCGTGGGGGGGGGCTAGTTGCCCTCCAATCACTTTCAACTATTAAAAAGGGCACTAGCCCTTTAATTTCCAATCGAATGAGCCTTTTTTGAAGTTTCTACGACACCGCCTTCTATAAAAAACTTATATGCCCCCAGGGTATAACTTAAAACCCTTACCTTGAGGGTTGTGGGGGAGTGTCCTCCTCAGAAACATATTTTCTATCTGAAAATCAACTACGCTGAACAAAATGGCTATCTCAAAATTTGATTGGATGTGTTTGGGGGGAATGATGGGCGTGGGGGGGAAGGGGCTAATTGCCCTCCAATCACTTTCGACTATTAAAAAGGGCACTAGCCTTTTGAATTTCCAATCGAATGAGCCTTTTTTGAAGTTTCTAGAACAACGCCTTCTATAAAGACCTTATATGCCCCCAGGGCATAACTTAAAACCCTTGCCCTAAGGGTTGTGGGGGAGTGTCCTCTTCAGAAACATATTTTTTATCTGGAAATCAACTACACTGAACAAAATGGCTATCTCAAAATTTTGATTGATGTGTTTGGGGGAATGATGGGCGTGAGGGGGAGCTACTTGCCCTCCAATCACTTTCGACTATTAAAAAGGGCACTAGCCCTTTGAATTTCCAATCGAATGAGCCTTTTTTGAAGTTCTACGACAACACCTTCTATAAAAACCTTATATGCCCCTACGGCATAACTTAAAACACTTGCCCTAAGGGTTGTGGGGGAGTGTCCTCCTCAAAAACATATTTTCTATCTGGAAATCAACTACCCTGAACAAAATAGCTATCTCAAAATTTTGATTGGACGTGTTTGGGGGAATGATGGGCGTCGGAGGGGGGGGGGATAGTTGCCCTCCAATCACTTTCGACTATTAAAAAGGGCAATAGCCCTTTGAATTTCTAATCGAATGAGCCTTTTTTGAAGTTTCTACGACAACGCCTTCTATAAAATCAGTATATGCCCCCAGGGCATAACTTAAAACCCTTGCCCTGAGGGTTGTGGGGAAGTGTCCTCCTCAAAATCATATTTACTATCTGGAAATCAACTACGCTGAACAAAATGGCTATCTCAAAATTTTGATTGGATGTGTTTGGGGAAATGATGGGCGTGGGGAGGGGCTAGTTGCCCTCCAATCACTTTCGACTATTAAAAAGGGCACTATCCCATATATGCCCCCAGGGCATAACTTATAACAGCTGCCCTCGGGCCCGTGTGGGTTGTGTCAACACCGGAATTTTTGTTATATAATCTTTGAGCTATTTTTAACAAAGTAGCTATCTTTTTATTGGATGCATTTGGGAAAATAGAGTTTAGGGGGGAAGCTGGTTACCCTTCAATATCTTTTGACGCTTAAAAAGTGAACTAGAACTTTCAATTTCCAATCGAATGAGCCCTCTCTGAAGTTTATACGACAATGCTGTCTATACAAAACCTTATATGCCCCCAGTGCATAACTTAAAACCCTTGCCCTGAGGGCTGTGGGGGAGATGTCTTCCTCAAAGACCTAATTTCCAGAACTTAAAACTACGTTTAATAAAATGGCTGTCTCAAAATTTTGATTGTATGTGTTAGGGGAAAAGGTGGGCGTGAGAGGGGGTTAGTTGCCCTCAAATCACTTTCGACTATTAAAAAGGGCACTAGCCCTTTAATTTCCAATCGAATGAGCCTTTTTTGAAGTTTCTACGACACCGTCTTCTATAAAAAACTTATATGCCCCCACGGTACAACTTAAAACCATTGCCTTGAGGGTTGTGGGGGAGTGTCCTCCTCAGAAACAAATTTTCTATCTGAAAATCAACTACGCTGAACAAAATGGCTATCTCAAATTTTGATTGGATGTGTTTGGGGGGAATGATGGGCGTGGGGAGGGAGGGGCTAATTGCCCTCCAATCACTTTCGACTATTAAAAAGGGCACTAACCTTTTGAATTTCCAATCGAATGAGCCTTTTTTGAAGTTTCTAGAACAGCGCTATCTATAAAGACCTTATATGCCCCCAGGGCATAACTTAAAACCCTTGCCCTAAGGGTTGTGGGGGAGTGTCCTCCTCAAGAACATATTTTTTATCTGGAAATCAACTACACTGAACAAAATGGCTATCTCAAAATTTCGATTGGATGTGTTTGGGGGAATGATGGGCGTGAGGGGGGAGCTAGTTGCCCTCCAATCACTTTCGACTATTAAAAAGGGCACTAGCCCTTTGAATTTCCAATCGAATGAGCCTTTTTGAAGTTCTACGACAACACCTTCTATAAAAACCTTATATGCCCCCACGGCATAACTTAAAACACTTGCCCTAAGGGTTGTGGGGGAGTGTCCTCCTCAAAAACATATTTTCTATCTGGAAATCAACTACCCTGAACAAAATAGCTATCTCAAAATTTTGATTGGACGTGTTTGGGGGAATGATGGGCATCGGAGGGGGGGGGCTAGTTGCCCTCCAATCACTTTCGACTATTAAAAAGGACACTAGCCCTTTGAATTTCTAATCGAATGAGCCTTTTTTGAAGTTTCTACGACAACGCCTTCTATAAAATCCTTATATGCCCCCAGTGCAGAACTTAAAACCCTTGCCCTGAGGGTTGTAGGGAAGTGTCCTCCTCAAAAACATATTTATTATCTGGAAATCAACTACGCTGAACAAAATGGCTATCTCAAAATTTTGATTGGATGTGTTTGGGGAAATGATGGGCGTGGGGGGGGGGCTAGTTGCCCTCCAATCACTTTGACTATTAAAAAGGGCACTAGCCCTTTAATTTCCTATCGAATGAGCCTGTTTTGAAGTTTCTACGACAACGCCTTCTATAAAAACCTTATATGTCCCCAGGGCATAACTTAAAACTCTTGCCCTGAGGGTTGTGGGGGAGTGTCCTCCTCAAAAATATATTTTCTTTCTGGAAATCAACTACGCTGAACAAAATGGCTATCTCAAAATTTTGATTGGATGTGTTTGGGAGAATGATGGGCGTGGGCGGGACTAGTTGCCCTCCAATCATTTTCGACTATTAAAAGGAGCACTAGAACTCTCGATTTCCAATCGAATGAGCCCCGTTTGAAGTTTCTACGACGACCTTTTCCGTATGAAGTGCCTCTGGGAAAAAAAATAATAAATAATAAAACATTGGAGCCGTATGGCCTTTACTATAGGCAACGCTACAGCGTTGCCTTTGATTGTATACTTAGTTTAAAAACTTAATATTCATTTCAATCAAGAACTTGAAAAGTTTGTTTAAACACCTAGATTTTGGATTGTCGCATCGTCAACAGAATATTTGGGAAACCAATTCCCTGACTAAGAGAATTTTTTATTAATTCAAAACAAAAATATGAGATAAAAATAAAGATGTTTACAATACTTATAACACAATTAACAACACTAAAAGTAACTACTTACAGTATTTTTTCTATTTTTCCAACAAAAACATTCAAGCACGTTTTACGAGCATTGCCAAGTGAAGTTTTGCCAAGTGCTTTTTCTGTCTGCGTCTCTTTTTGGGCGCAAGAGTAGCACATGTAAAAGTGTGAGAAAGTTTTCTTGATAGTACCGGTTCTGATGGTCAAGTTCCCCATATCACTGATTGGTGGCCAGCGGTGGTGACTCTCCTCTCTTTTTTAAGGGGCGAATTGGAGACGATCCGAAGGCAGTGGGAGGGGTTGCCAGGATGAGAAAAGTAATGGTGGACACCTTGACACTACCAAGGAAAGTTCTTTTACAAGGGGAAAAAAGCAAACTTTGTTTTGAAACACCACGCCCAGAAGGTTATGAATAGCCAAGCAGCTTTTGGTGCTATTTTTTTTTTGGGGGGGGGGGGCACATTAGACCTTTGTGACCTGAGCCTCGACTGAGTTTTGTGAATCCACCTATAACAATAATAACTACAATAATTACAATAATAAATGAAGGTTTAAAAGAGTATCTACTAACATTTAATAAATTTAGTAAATGCACAAAACTGGTACCAAATAAGTCCTTTATAAAAGCTAATAAAAAAATACTAAATATGTCATTTTTCATAATATTCAAAAAATATTTGAAAACAAAAATAAAGGCAAAATCTTTATTATATCATCCTTAAAAATTTTAATAATGATTAGAATATTTAAATAGAAAATACATTGAATAATTATTTTAATTTAATAATTAAGTTAAATAATTAAATAAAAGATGCTCAAATTATAATATTTTAATATTTGTATAAAATTTCTGACTGCATTATTTTTATGTCCCTTTCATTTTCAAGAAGGACTTAAATTTCTTACAGCTGAATTCAGATTAGAATTTGAAAATGACAGAATTTGAGTATTCCATAACAATACCTTGAAAAAAAGAAGTTCTCCCAACTTCAGTACTGAGATAAAAGCACGTCAATTTTCATATGAAAACGAACTGTCCTGTCCTTTGCCGACATTGGCAGAAGAAAAAGGACACATTACATATCTCTGCTACCTATGCGATAAATAAATTTTCCTTGTTTTTCAAGGTGGGGAACACAAAACCAACTGTTCAAGGTTTTCTACCATGGTGATTCCGATGGTACACCCTTCATTTCCATCTGCCATTATTTTCATGGAGTTTTAAGCTCTTTCCGAAAATTCTCGAAAATTTGCTTTTGCAATAAACATTTACTAATAAGATTAATCTATATAATAATTATTATTCCTGAATCGATTCTAAATAAAAATTTTCCCATTAGATATTTTTTATACGCGTTTTTTAACTTTCGATTACTATGAGTTGTAGTTCTGAAGCTACTACTGCAACCATGATTTAAACAATTGTCCTATTCGAATCAACATAGTTGTGAATACTTGTGCTAACCTTTACGAAACAAAAAATTGAAAACAATTCTTTTTTATAAGAAATTCTGCATGCGGCAATCCTAAATTTGCGGCGAAATTAGGTCTTTTACGTCACTGTCTTTTACTTCACGGTCTTTTACGTCAAGAGGGTTTAAATCAGTGGTTCTCAAGCTGTGGTACGCGTATTTTTTTAGGGGGTACGCGGCCGGCTAACAAAAAAACATCCCTTTAACTCTAGGACTGTCAATTTTATTTACATTTTAGTTACAGTTTACTTAGTGCCGTTAACTGAGAAGGGGTACCTAAAATGTTTTGTGGGTAAAAAGGGGTACAGTGTCTAAATAAGGTTGAGAACCACTGGTTTAAATGACTGTTAGATCTTATTTTGAAGGAGTCAACACATAAATTTTTAGGAAGAACATTTCAAATCGAAGTGGACCATCAAACAAAGTTGTTTTTCAAATACTCTGCACTCGGCATATCGACTTTAAGATAATCGAACCTAGTCCTCCAAGCACAAACCCAAGGGCATATGTCCAGCTCTCCCGCCCTCTCGTCATTCCACGAGAAATCCATGGGAAGGGAATTACGATATAAATAATTATTGCTTTATCATTCAAGATATTCCTCTAAATCTTTTAGAATATAACCATTACATTAAAGTAACATTTATATAATTTCAAAGCAAGCATTGACGCAGAAACTTGTTTCGAGAGTTGCCTAGACCGTGAAAACAGCTAACATCAGGCGAATTATATTAGTATTATTATTTATTGAAAGCCCGTCTTCATACAAAAAGAAAATAAAGGAACACTACAAAGAGAAAATAAAAAAGCAAAATATCACTATACAACTATTACAATGTAACTAGTGTAGAAGGAGTTGTTTCCAAGCATGTTTTGAAATCTTTTGCTTGTAACTCCCCATAAGTTTAGCAACGGCTATTGTAGGATCTACTATATGAAGACTATTGACGAGCTTTGAACTCCATGTCCAAATTGGATATCTCAGTCGGTATTTTGCGAAACGGAAGAAAGGGCAGTGGATTTTCAATTTACCTACGTTTGTAAGAATCTTCCAGAAGGGTGAAATATAGAGGATGTGGGTGAGAGCAACATATGAAAGCTGTCAAGAACCTATTGAAAGACAGTCACTACCCAAAAAGAGTATATGGGAGGAAAATTTGTTCCATTTGCTGAGGAAGTGTGAAGGGTTAAGGGATGTGAGAAAAGAGGTTGTTGGAGTGAATGAGGAGTAAGAGTTGCGGGTGAAAAATGGTGGGGAATAGGTGTTTTATTAGCATTAGGAATCTGGTACGTTTATTCGTGTAGGCATGATCCACAGGACGAGTGTAGTTCTATGATGATTTTTCTTATACTATTGTTCATTCTTGTTTTAATCTTTTTGTTTATTGTTTAACTGATTCTTTTGATGGTTTTTGTACGTTGTTTTATTTTTTTGTAACCATGGTCCTATACTACACTATCCTATTCTCCGTCTGTGTAAAAAAAAAAGAACCAATCCTCAACTCGATCATCAAGATAAACTATGGGACACTATATAGTATAGTATAATACACTATACTATACTATGCTACTAAATACACTATATTATATGTGCAGAATTAAAACAATCGTGGACTCAGTCATAAAAAGCATACTATAATATTCTATATAGCATAGTATTGTACAGTAGTATTGTACAGTATACTCCTATATACTCTAGTACAAGATACTAGGGTATATAGGAGTGCTGTTATTGACATTATCATAAGCAGCGCTCCAGCTCTGCCTAAGTAAAGAACGATGTGGGTACATTTTTTTTTTTTTTTTTTTTTTTTTTTTTTTTTTTTTTTTTTTTTTTTTTTTTTTTTTTTTTTTTTTTTTTTTTTTTTTTTTTTTTTTTTTTTTTTTTTTTTTTCTCCATACCCTGGCACTTCGTATCGAAGGAGTTGTCGTAGAAAATTCGAAAAGGGCTCATTCGATTGGAAATTGGAGTGGCTAGTGCCCTTTTCAATAGTCGAAAGTGATTGGAGGGCAACTAGACCCCCCCCCCCCCCACGCCCATCATTCCCCCAAACACATCCAATCAAAATTTTGAGATAGCCATTTTGTTCAGCGTAGTTGATTTCCAGATAGAAAATATGTTTTTGAGGAGGACACTCCCCAACAACCCTCGGGGCAAGGGTTTTAAGTTATGCCCTAAGGGCATATAAGAACGAAGTTAGCACAATATACTATTTATAATTTTTTCCTTTAGAGCAGGGCACTTCATATGGAAGGGGTCGTCGTAGAAACTTCAAAAGGGGCTCATTCGATTGGAGATTGAGAGTTCTAGTGCCCTTTTTAATAGTCGAAAGTGATTGGAGGGCAACTAGCATCCCCCCCCCACGCCTATCATTCCCCCAAACACATCCAATCAAAATTTGTGGAAGCCATTTTGTTCAGCGTAGTTGATTTTCAGATAGAAAATACGTTTTTGAGGAGGACACTCCCCCACAACCCTCAGGGCAAGGGTTTTAAGTTATGCCCTGGGGGCATATTAGGTTTTTATAGAAGGCGTTGTCGTAGAAACTTCAAAACAGGCTCATTTAATTGGAAATTCAAAGGGCTAGTGTCCTTTTTAATAGTGGAAAGTGATTGGAGGGCAACTAGGCCCCCCCGCCCATCATTTCCCCAAACACATCCAATCAAAATTTTGAGATAGCCATTTTGTTCAGCGTAGTTGATTTCCAGATAGAAAATCTATTTTTGAGGAGGACACTCCCCCAGAGCCCTCAGGGCAAGGGTTTTAAGTCATGCCCTGGGGGCATATTAGGTTTTTATAGAAGGCGTTGTCGTAGAAACTTCAAAACAGGCTCATTTAATTGGAAATTCAAAGGGCTAGTGCCCTTTTTAATAGTCAAAAGTGATTGGAGGGCAACTAGCCCCCCCCCCACGCCCATCATTCCCCCAAACACATCCAATAAAAATTTTGAGACAGCTATTTTGTTCAGCGTAGTTGATTTCCAGATAGAAAATATATGTTTGAGGAGGACACTCCCCCACAACCCTCAGGGCAAGGGTTTTAAGTTGTGCCCTGGGGGCATATACGATTTTTATAGAAGGCGTGTTCGTAGAAACTTCAAAAGGGGCTCATTCGATTGGAAATTCAAAGGGTAGTGCCCTTTTTAATAGTCGAAAGTGACTGGAGAGCGACTAACGCCCCTTTCAAGCCCACCGTTTTCCCAAAAACATTCAATAAAGATTTTGAGATAGCCATTTTGTTCCATGCAGTTCAAAATTCAGGAAATTATACCTTTGAGCAGGACACTCCCCCCACAGTCTTCAGGCCAATGGTTATAAGTTATTCCTTGGGGGCATATAAGGTTTTTATTGAAATTTTTGTCGTAGAAACTTGAAAAATGGCTCATTCGATTGGAAATTCAAAGGGCTAGTGCCCTTTTTGATAGCCGAAAGTGATTTGAAGGCAACTAACCCCCCTCTAATGCCCATCTTTTCTCCAAACACATCCAATACATATTTTAGATAGCCATTTTATTCAACGTAGTTGAAAGTTTTGGAAATTTGGTGTTTAAGGATGATAACCCCTCCCCTCCCACAGCCCTCAGGGCAAGGGTTGTAAGTTATGCCCTGGGGGCGTATAAGGTTTTTATTGAAAGCGTAGAAACCTGAAAAGGGCTCATTCAATAGGAAATTGAAAGGGCTAGTGCCTTTTTTAATAGTTGAAAGTGATTAGAGAGCGACTAACGCCCCTCACACGCCCACCATTTTCCCAAGCACATCCAATCAAAATTTTAAGATATCCATTTTGTTCAACGTAGTTGTATGTTCTTGAAATAATGTCTATTAGGATGATAACCCCCTCAGAGCCCTCAGTGCAAGGGTTGTAAGTTATGGCCTGGGGGCATATAAAGTTTATATAGCAAGTTGTTATGGATCAAAAAGGGCTCATTTGATTGGAAATTGAAATTGCCCTTTTTAATATTCGAAAGTGAGTAGAGTAATTAACCCCCCTCTTACGCCCACCATTTCCCCGAAAACATTCAATCAAAGTTTAGAGATAGCCATTTTTTTACAAGGTACTTGAAAATTCTGGAAATTATGTATTTAAGGATGACAAACCCCCCACAGCCCCAAGGGCAAAGGTTGTAAGTTCTGCCCTGAGAGCATATAAGGTTTTTATAGATAGAGTTGTCGTAAAACTTCAAAACGGGCTCATTCAATTCGAAATTGAGAGGGCTAGTGCCCTTTGTAATAGTCGAAAGTGATTGGGGGGTAAATAACTCTCACGCCCACCATTCCTCCAGACACATCCAATCAAAATTGTCAGATAGCCATTTTGTTCAACGTAGTAGAAATTTCTGGAAATTAGGTCTTTGAGAATAACATACCCCCCCCCCCCCAGCACTCAGGGCAAGGGTTGTAAGTTATGCCCTGGGGGCATATAAGATTTTTATTGAAAGTTTTGTCATAGAAACTTGAAAAGGGCTCATTTGATTGGAAATTGAAAGGGCTAGGACCATTTTTAATAGTTGAAAGTGATTGGAGAGCGACTAACACCCTTTCCACGCCCACCATTTCCCAAAACATATCTAATTAAAATTTTTAGATAGCCATTTTGCTCCACGCAGTTTAAAGTTCAGGAAATTATACCTTTGAGCAGGACACTCCCCCCAAAGTCTTCAGGGAAAGGGTTATAAGTTATGCCCTGGGGGCATATAAGTTTTTATTGAAATCTTATAAAATAGAATATTGAAAAGAATAGTCTTCATTCTTTGGGCTGACTAAACGAATCTGGAGAAGAACCCTCGAAAAATACAAGATGCAAAACCCTGCCGAAAATTCAGTCCGAAAGGAGCTGTTTCCAAAGCTATTGAAGCTCCTCTGGGATGAGCTGGCAAAGGATGACAATGTCAACCTTCAAAATGGGTTCACAGCATACTTT
This sequence comes from Artemia sinica, assembly GCA_027921565.1. NCBI lineage: Eukaryota > Metazoa > Arthropoda > Branchiopoda > Anostraca > Artemiidae > Artemia > Artemia sinica. The sequence goes on from JAPEVW010000027.1 coordinate 473,984, forward strand.
GACAGAAAGCGTTGCATCCAAAAGATTCCCAATAGGCGATCATATGACGAAATCCGTGAGGCAGTTGGTGATTCTGTCATAACTTCCTGTGAAAAAAGGCGGTTTGTTACTGTTGGTACTGTGTCGCGTAAGCGAACAAAGCTTAACAAGGCTCCCGGAAAATCACTAGCTGAATCGAGCGACAGAGAAGATGAAGAAATTGAGGATTCAAGGACGAGTGAAGTGAAATCTGGCAAAGCTAAAATGAAGCCGAATAAAGGCAAGGGAGCTGCAAAAAGTTACGAGAAGTCCTGAATCTTGACTGCTCATCTGACGACGCATCAGACAAATTGCTGGAAAAACTGTGCGACAATTCCAGTGAACTTAGTTGGGATGAAGGCCAGAACAGTGAACATGAGGGCGGTAACAATTCTACTTGTAAGAAGGACTCAGGTCTCCCAATTAAACAGTCTGACTTCTATTCTGTATTCTATGAGAAAGATTTCTACATTGGGCGAACAGAAGACTTTCCAGATGAGGGGATGGTGAAGTTCAAATTTATGGACCGCGTGAGCAATGCTGACTTCAGTTACAACTGGCCCAAGAGGGGTGATGTCAGTGTTGTTGAAGAAAGATATGTTTTCGCTGGACCACTCGTTCGAAAAGGACATGGCCCCTTCCAAATTGCAGGGCACCGTGAAGTTACAAAGTCATACAAAAAACTTTGCAAAGAACACAAATTCTAGCCCCTGGTTTTCCGGGATATTTCTGCAAGTTCTATTTTTTGACATGACCTTAGTCTAATTTTTTGCATTTCTTTTTAATTTTGTTCAATACAAGTGACCTTTTTTACATTGAATCTTAGAGGAAAAGGTCTGTAAATAAGTGGTTGTTCAAACTTACCGAAAGCATGGCCAACTTTGAACAAATTAGTAAACTACATGAACAGTACATAAAATTAAATAACGTCGTTCAAAGTTGGACGAAGTGTGAGTAACTTTGAACACCATTTTCAAAAAAAAATTATGGCCATGTGGGAAGGGATAAAAAAAAATCCGTAACGTCCACCCTCTTCAGCGGTCAGAAATACATATGGAAATGTGTTTCTAGGTTGTTATGTTACCATTTACAAAATTTATTGCGAAATAAAGGAGAAAAAAAGGTACTTTTAGTTCCCAGTAACCCAGTAAAGGTACTTTTAGAAAGTACCATAAAAAAAATACAAATCAATGTGAATTGTCAGTTCAATATTTATATACTGATATTTAGTAATCGAAATGTTAATATTATTTGATTTATTAAAGCTATGAAAGTAAAAACATTTATATTTTTTCAGTAAAGTGCAAATTATGTTCTGGCCTTGGGAAGGCCCTATTTTAGTTTTAAGCCCTATTCATGTTGATTTCTGCTCGTTTAGAGTTTGACTCGGTTATTTATTGTAATTTCTGTTCGTTTTGGGTTTCATTTATTTATCGATGCTGATTTGTGGTAGTTTCACGCTTGGTAGATTATTTGATTTTATTTTTGCTCATTTTTGGTTTAATGGAGTTCTTTACTTTTCTTTGAAAAACTTATTTTGTGGAAAAAGTTTTTTTAATTAATTGATGCTAAAAGTAAAGATCTCCATCTAGTAGTGTCTAAATTTAATTTAAAGCTGAAATTTCGGAAGGGTACTACCTCCCGGGGATTTATGATGTTGGTAAACTACAGGATGAGAATTTAAGAGAAACTTTCCAGGAACAGTTGAATACTAAACTTGAAGAGTTCAAAATTTGACAATGTGGGAGACTGTTGGAATAATTTTAGAAAAATAGTTTGTGAAGTTGCTGAAGGTGTCCTAGGGAAGAAAGCTAGGACTGCAGCTAAGAATATTAGAGAATAGGCTTTATGTTTAATAGAGAGGAGAAGGGGATTGTACAAGAATTATCTGAGTGATAGATCATATGAAAACAAAAGGAATGTAAAGAAAGTGGAGAAAGCATTAAAATATGAACTAAGAAGGTGTGAAGTGGAGGCCATGGATAAAAGTGCCGTGGATCTGGAAGATGCAGCTAGACGGCATAATAGTAAAATATTGTACTGGCATGTTAATAAACTGAGAGAGAGTAGCCAATCCGGACATGTCCCAGTTAAAGATAAGAACGGGGCCACAATAAGTGATAAGGAAAGAGTTTAAGAGAGATGGGCAGAACATTTTGAGAATTTGCTAAACCGAGATAGAGTTGCAGGAAAAGATATAGAGGAAAATGAAAAAGTTTGTGATGCCTTGGATGTGAAGGAAGATTTGTTTTGTGAGGGAGAATTAGCGACAGTACTAAAAGGATTAAAAAATAATAAGGCTCCAGGTGCTGATAGTGTGGTAAATGAGTTTCTTAAATAGGAAAACCTTAATTAAGCCACTTTATAAGAAAGGTGATAAGAGTGTGATAATTATCGAGGCATTAGTCTGGTCTCTACAGGTAGCAAATTACTTAATAATATGATACTTTTTAGACTGAGAGATGCTTTAGACAAAGTTTTAAGAGAAGGTAACAGTGCAGTTTTAGAAAAGGTCGACCTAATTTTCACTCTTAGGCTAATAATTGAGAAGTGCCTGAGTTTTCAAACACCTTTGGTCCTCAGTTTTATATGTAGATTATGAACAAGCGTTCGGTTCTGTTGATAGGAGAGATTTAGCAAAGGTCTTATCCTTGTATGGTATACCAGACAAATACATTAAAGTTACTTAGCGCTATGTACGAGAATAACACCGCTGCGGTTAAGGTAGGAAATGAGGTTAGCAGCTGGATTTGTATTAAATCAGGAGTTAAGAAGGGTTGTGTTCTATCCCCCTTTATATGGATTATTTTGATGGACTTTGTCTTAAGGAGCACAGGAAAGGCAATGGGAGACCACGGAATCAAATGGGGATGAAAAAGTCGTCATAAAAGTCGGGAGGAGGTCATAAAGAAACGAAATGGGAACTTCCTGGTAGGGTGTAAAAAGGAAGGCTTTGAGTAGATTGGGGTGGAGGAGGAGCGTGCGCAGCTGTGTTGGCCTCAGGCGGCTTGGTGCTGTGGTTGAGTTGTTAGCAGTAGTAGTAGTAGAATTTTACTGTACACTATGCTTGAAAAAAAACAATCCTTGATCTTATCATAAAGAGTACGACCACATGTTCTGCTGCCTGAGACAGGACGGCTTGTTAATTAGTTTTTATATATTTGCTGTATTTATGTGGAAATTTACTGGTTTCCTATAAACAGATTTTCTCTAGAGTTAGAGTCATATGGGGATAATTTTAAAAATTAATATTTTCAAGAGGGCCCCTTCATTCCTGGAATCTAGACTTTGTTAAAACGAATCTTAACAAAAGATTGGGCATTAATACCTGTCATCATTAGGTCAGAGTCGAAATCAAACTGGAATATCGCTAATAAGAATAACTGCTTAGACTTACTTCTTGTTCTTTTGCTTTTTGTTTTGCCACCTCTAGGCTATTTTTCAATTCTTCAATTAGCTTTCTGGATTCGGCAATCTGTTCATCAGCAGTTTCTGTGACCTTTTTCAGCTCTTCTATCTCCAATTTCAGAGTTTCAAGTCTTTGTTCTTTTTCTGCCCATTTTTCATTTATTCTTGACGCTTTGTCTTTCCACAGTGCCAAATTCTCTTCTGCCTCCTTTTCTTCTTGCTCTATACAGAATCATTTAATATAAGCTGTTAAATATTATTAGATATATAATTATCAAATATTATTAGTATAATATCTAGATATATTATAAGATATCTAGATATATTATAACATATAGATTAGATATTATTAAATACATTGTTAAATGTAATAAATCATTAAATATTAGTAAATATTTTTGTCTAAATATAAGTGTCCATCTGGAGGTGTGTGGTATCGAAACGTCCAGAGGTGTGATCAGTCGGCCAGAAAAGCGCTTTGCAAAATACCTGGGAGTCCTACTTGATCAGAACCTGTCATTCTTGCATCACATTAAAGCAGTAGAACTGCAGATATCCCGGAATCTTGGAATAATAAAGAAACTAAAGAACACTTCCGCAGAAAACACTGGTCCTGCTATACAACACTCTTAACAAACCCCATTTACAATACTGTGCAATGAACTGGCAATCGACTTTTAAATCCCACCTGCAGAAGCTCACTCCGATTCATAAACAATCTTTGAAATTAATTGGAAAAAATGAAGAGCGTTTGTCGATAGAGACGCTGCATCCTCAGTTTCGCTTGACCTTTGTGTCCAAGTTTCTGGCTGGTGAACTCCCGTCTACATCTAAAGCATTATTTCGGCCAATCTCGGACCAGTATAATGTAAATACCCGATCATCATCGAACCTGCAAATACCCTTCACCCGGACTGTACGATCAGATTTTGCTCCGAATATAACTTGTGCAAGGTCATGAAACTGGTTACCAGAAGAACTGAGAGGCAGAAGCTCCCTCGCGTCATTTAAAAGAAGAGTAAAAAATCATTTATTAGCTTGGAACAAATTAGTAAAATAAGGGAAAAAATCATTTAGTGTATTAAATATAAATAGACAAAAATAAACTTAAAATTTCATTTTATTTTGGTATAATGATGAGGCGGTTTCCCCTGGGGCAAAAGGCAGGAGGATATTTGGTCGTCATGTTGGAAAATAATGAGAGGTAAGGTTGTTTCTGAGAGTAGGAGCAGTGACCGCGCTGCGTATTATGTTTAAAAGGTTGCGATTGAGGATATCGGCGTCCAGGAATGGACTGAGCATTGTTATTTTCCTTTTTGTTATAGGCTTTTTGTTTCCTTTTCTTTTCATTTTTTTTCCTTGTGCCCCAGATTGTTGTTTTTCCTTTTTCTGGGGAATAAATTATACATATATACATAATATAAATTAAAAATACTGAAAATTTCTAGTCACAATGACATTTTTTCCCCAGAAGCCAAAGACAAACACTCTTACGAAACGGAAATTACATGTGTCTGTCCGTGCTCGATTAAATCGCTACCAGAAATCTTTCGTCCCCTTTTAAACATCAATTTATAACAATGTATAATACCATGTTTTGAAGTAAAGCATAGAATTAGCCATTGAGCTATGATTGTTTTTGCAAATAAACCTTAATCGAAATATTTCAATTCAATTCTGATTGAAGTTTTGTGTCAAAAGCAAATCCCCACCAAATTAAAAAATACTGTCAAATGCTTGAAAATACAGATAGATATCCAAACAATCCATTCTAAAGCCTCAAGGATTCCCAAACTCTATTTAAAAGGAGAAAAATTAAATTTCAAAATGATATAACAATAGACGATTTCTCTCTATTAAAACCTCGCATTGCCAAATATCTTGAATTAAGATCAGACAGAGAAGAGGCACGTGATTTATCACATTTGCGACAATATCGCAGCGAATGTAATTACGCTGTAGTGTTTCCAATGGCAATTCATAATAATGGGACCATGATGTATCGTTTTACACAGAAATCCACCCAAATATGGCTGGTGGCTTAAATCACAATGTTGCATTCGTTCCAATAATACACACTCCATACAAAAAAAAAGATACAAAGTAAAAACGTAACAAAAACGCATACAAACAAATTTTTCATGGGCTTGTTAAAGTTTTTTATTGTCCCCCCCCCCCAACCGAACAAAGTCTTGGATGTGCCATTGATTATTGTATAGAAAGATGAGAATGTATAACAATAATACGAAAGATATAACATTATACATCTAAGACAATATATAACTATCAAATAAGAAAGATATGGTATTATGGGTTTTAATGTGTTATGTACCAAGCTGTTGCGAAGTCTAATATTATCTAATAAGAAACATATATCACTGCCGCTTTGTATATACACCGTGCAACGTTTGAGGAGAAGGCTCCTTTCAGGCTAGGGTGTATCTACCATCTGCTGGGACCGTTGGTCCTAGTTTGTTTCAGATAAATGCCCTTCCCAGATTCTTTATTTTTGGGTCCCTTAATTATTCCCTTTTCCCCCTAGTAATAATTATTATTTTTCCCTTAATTTTGGCTGCTCCATTTTCTTTTTCCTTCTTTAATGGCGTAGTTTGTTAAACAAACCACGAGGCTTTAATTGCGCAGTTAGGGATGATTCACCATAGCTAAAAGTTACTTTCAGATAACAAATTTGGTCCGAATTGTCGGGGGGTGAAAAAAGGGGAATAAAGTCGATTCATTTGAAGTAAGGCAGTAATTGGTAAGCATTTGGATTGGCTGGAAAAATCCACATACCTCCCACCGCAGGCACGCGGTTGAGCGATCTGGGGGAAAATTAGAAGTATGAGTTTTCAGTGCTGTTATATGCCTGATTGAATACAGTAAGCTTTTTTATACTATATAATCTTTGACTTTTTCGCCTAGGTAGAGTCCAAGGAGATAGTTAGAAATATTAGCGGTAACCCGGGACGGGTACCCTTGGCCTTAAAGTGGCCCCTTTGACCGTTCGATCACGTTATCGTACCCTAAGGCAGGGTATATTGTAAATTGGGTACTGACATACCCGATATTTACAGAACCGTTGGGGTAAGCGCAGGCATCCCACTATAATTTGGCGCAACCGAGGGCTTTCCCCTCTAGTAAGCGGTGTAGCAACATTTTTGCACCAATAAGTGGTGACACCCGTACCTTACCACACAAATACTGGTGGCATTGTGGCCTACCGGTCCAATACCATCTTAGGTGGCATTCATCGTATTTACAGCGAAAGTACTAAACTGTATATTATTCTGCTGGGTTTATTTTTGGAGGGGGGGGGCATTTTTCTCTTTTCCTATGCTCCACTTAAAAGCTTTTGTCATCCCTAAATAAATAAATCATTCTAATTATTATAGCGTTTCCATAAACCCCCTTGAAAAAGAAATTACAATAATTGAATCAGATTATATCTTGAAAAAAACTAACCTACGAGACTGTTATTGGGCATGGTAGAAAGATACGGCAGATCAGAAATAGAATAATTAAGCTTACAAAGTTTGAAAGTTTGTCGGCAAATATGGAGCATGTCTTGAATGAGATTTTCCAGATAAAACTATTTCGTGACCAAATTGAAGGGCTAAAGAGAAGTTTTATTTCGTTTTTTTTTTTAGAAAGGGATTATATTAATTGGAGTCTCGATGCAATTAAATTTTGAAAATATTTCAAGTGTATGTGGAAAGAATATCTTGTAAATCCTTCCTCAACCAAAGTTGTAGATCGAAGGATCGACAAAACTAAATTATCCTTCTATCACCAAAAAAAAACAGACCGGATTTTTTTTTTTTTTTTTTGTCTCTACGAATCCAGAATGACTGAAAAAATTATGTAGACATCATCCTAATAGGATATCGAAGTCTGCTGAGACTTAATTGGAAATTGCTAGGTTTCGCTATAAGAAGCTCCCGATCTTTTTGGCGGTCACTATGCTAATTAGCCTTAAACACGTTTCATATTTGTCGACAAGTTTGCTACTTTTTTCATCTGATTAATATCAACTGCCGTAAAGGGTGATATCTATACCAATTTAGAACTTTCTTGTCTCTCACCTCCACGAAAAGAATATATTTTTCTTGATGTTTATGCGAATACTTTATTGTTTAGCACTTTTACACAGAACAAGATAATGCAAATCTAAAGGCAAGTCATTAATCTGTTAAATTTCTATACAAATTTAAGACTAAGAATAGAAACACATCTAAAAAGCACAATTGAATTTAGCTTATTCCTATAAACTCTGAATTCTTCAAACGACTCAGGTGACTGTAAATTTAAATAATTCTTAAATTTTCTATTTTTATGTTTTAACCGATGTCAAAATACCTTCAGTAATCCATGGGTCAAATTTCTGCGAAAACTTTCCATACGAAACTCGTGTTGAAGAAGCCCGATCCCACAGTCGCATCATTTGATCAATAAAATCTAAAAACGCAGCAATTGCGTCATCTGAGCCACAAACCGAAATCCAATCATGGTCATCAATTAAATGACGTAGAACTTTACAATTAATCCATGTATATCGCTTTTTTGAATTATCCATAGTTGAATCTCGATGTTGTTTATTACTATTATTTAAATTTAAAAGAACACTCACCGGAAAATGATCCGACATATCAGACAAAATTACTGACGATTTTTCAGCACGAAATAAAACAGGAGAGAAAAATATATTATCAAATAATGTAGCTGTGTTAGCTGTAACTCTTGTAAGCAGACAAATACTTGTAAGAAAATTAGAACACAACATCATACTTAAAAACTCGCTATTATTTCCAACATCGAGATTCAAAAGATTATAGTTAAAATCACCCGAAACAATAACCGGTTTTTCCAACGCTTCCAGATTTTTCAACAGCGGTTCAAAAACTTCACAAAATCTTTTTGGTTTACCCGACGGAGATCGATAAACAGACCCGAAAATAAATGGATTACAGCCCAAAGATACAACTTCAACAAAAATAGTCTCACATAACCCTTCATCAAATACAGACAAATCACTGAGAATACTAAAAGACTAGTCATCACGAATATACAGCATCTGACCTCCTCTCGTATTCTGACACCTTGTACGCGAAATACACTTCATCCCGGGCAGATCTAACATTGTAAGGGGTGTATTAGCAGACAAAAAAGTTTCGCAAACTCCAATAATGTCTATAGGACTAGATGCAAGCAAGAGCTTCATTTCATTGAATGCACTTTGTAACCCCTGGGCATTTACATGTAACGATCGGATCGGAAAATCACAATTTTTCGTTTTATCCCATAGAAAGTCGCCTGAAGAATAATCACATTCAGGTAGATTATTTACATAAGGCATATCTTTATCACTTTCGTTAGCTGAATTTAGAATAACATCTAATTTCAAACGAGAATGAAGAAAACACTGAAAACGATCCATAAACCAAAAAATAAGAAAAGAAAAATTCACCGCGTCTTAGTTTAGACGACAGGTTCATACGACGCATTGCGAATCTGAACTACGTCGGAAATCGTTTTACACGGAATGATTTGCGAACCGCACTTGACACAAACCACACCTCGTTAAGTCCATACAATCTTCAATTCAAACTTATTGCGCGCAAGCTTGTAGATGTCTTGCCTTTCCCTGGTTAGAGCCTCATTTACATAGATTCGGGAACCTTTCAAATTCTTGCGATTGCAGAGGATCTCAACTGTAGATGCCTCAGTAAAAAATGTAAGTTCAATCGGAGTTTTTATTTCCGAGGCACCTCCCAAACGCCTTGCACCCTTGACGACGGATTTATCAAGATCGAGTCTCATTTCACTGATAAGACGAGCCAATACTTTCTCACCAAGGTGAGAAAAATCACGCGCGGGAGAGTCTATCCCAGATACAATGACCTTAGTCAGAAGAGAAAACTGGTTTATATCATCCAGCTTAGTTTCAAGCTTTTGGAGCTTTGTGCAAATTTGAACAATTCTTGCCCGCAAATCGCCAAGTGATTTCTCAATCAGTTCAAATTTACCCTTGAATTGCAGATCAATCGCCTCATAGACAGCTTGCGTAACATTATCAAGAAAATCTGACTTAACCTGTGTCACCTAAGAACTCCCTAATCTACTGCACTGGTCTTCCACTCTCCTACGAATTTCATCCTTTATGCCGTCACGAAGGTTTACAATTTCTGACTGCATCAAGTTAACCGACTCAGATAAATCCCAGGCTAAACCTTCCGAGTCCTCCGTACACAGCCTTATCGCTCGCTGAACATTTTGTCTGCCATCTCTCAGCGCTTCTTCATATTTCTCCGCGTAGGCCCATATATTCTCTGAGGTCACTATCTTAATTTCGTCAGTTCCGTAACAGCAAACTTCATAATTACTTCCATCATCTTTGACAGGTATCACCCGCGTAATTTTGCAAGGCCACAGCTTGTAATATTCAAGTTGAGCAAACGCCCGGTTTCCCACTTGCATAGCTTCGGCAAATGACAAAATGAAAAAAGCAAAATTTCTCTGGCTCAATACGTCTGCACACCTTGTGTGTATGAACGTCTAGCAGCGACTGATGACAGTGGGCGGGATCAAAAAAAGGTAGAGCTGAAAACATCCAATGGAAAATTAACCAAGTATCCAAGTTAAAATATCCAAAAAAGTACGATATAACTCTCTTGTGTAAACTAGTCAATGACTGAATGAAGACTGAATTTGCCCTTGGATTTTTGTTTTCTGTGTCAATAATTGATCTTTTTAATACGTTTTTCAATCACAGAATTTATTAAACTAATTGGATAGCCATTTCCAAATAAAGCACCTCTAAGGTGGTCGACTTCTGAATCCAGGAAACATGGTGAACAAACCTGATGCTTATCAACTAGGGAAGTGGCCACTCCTCTTTTCACCGCAGGAGAATGATTAGAAGAGTAATTCAAGTAATGGTCACTATGTGTAGGTTTTCTATAGACCCCAAACTTGAAATACGTATCATTACCGTGCACCAGGACATCCAAGAAAGAAAGACGCCTATCTACCTCTGATTCCTGAGCAAATTTAGTTTTGGATCCAAGGAGTTAAGCAAGTGAAGGAAAGACCCCAGAGATTCTTCACTCCCATGAATAAACAATATCATCTTTAAAACGAACCAAAAGTTCAGGTTTACGAAGACTTAGCAAAATAGCCCTTTCTTCAAGGTTTTCCTTGAAGATATCAGCTTCTATTGGTGAAAGGGGGGCTCCCATTGCAAGCCCATATTTCTGTCTATAAAAATGCATCCATAATGGAAATAAAAAGAAGTTCTGTTACAAAGGGCTATAGTTGAAAGAAGTGTCTGATTCGAAACTGTAGATTTTTCTGATATAGATGGGGTAGAATTAAGTTTATCCTCCAAAATGATTTCGGCCTTTTGTGGATCGCAATTGGTATACATCAAATCCGCACCAAAACTGTTAATTCTTATCTTTGGTTTAACAGAAACTTGCTTTACCTTGGAAACGAAGTTATCAAGTATTGAGACAGTACAAATCCAAGGGAAAATTCAGTTTATCTTGGTCTCCCGAACGTAAAAATGGTTTCAGACCACATTTCCAAAAATCTAAGGAAAAATAACATTTGCACTTATTACAGACCCAGTAAAAACATCAGTCCCCAAATTTATCAAGGTAAAGACCCTATCCCGAAAGGTGATAACTCCTGTATTTACAAAATGCCATGCTCCTGTGGTTTTTTCTACATCAGAAGAACTGATTAACGGCTTGCAGGTGGATTAACTCTGCATTCTAGTTCAATTAATAATACACTTAAATCTACTACAATTTAACACTTAAATCTACTACAATTCGTAATGTCGTTAAAAAGCGGAAAAATCAGAAATATTTTTATCTGCCCTTGCAGAATATATTTATGACCCCCCGGACCAAGCTAGCCAAGCTTGCTTTTATTTAACCAAGCTAGCTTAATTTTACACGACAAAGGTATTGTCCAGCACTACATAAAAGCTGTTGAGATTTATAAATACCAACATTTAGCTCTAGCTTGGAACCGAAATTCCGGTGATTTAAGAATAAATGAGTCATATTTCGGTTTTCTCAAAAGAGAAGTCGATACTTAGTAATCCTTGAAATAAACCTTGGATCACCTTCGCAATCAAATAATCAAACGCGTCATCAACTACTTAGATCTCAAAGGGTGTCTGCAAGAAATGCAATTATTAAAATGAGAAATCCGATGACATAGTTCTCCAACTTATTTAATTGCTGGATCGTTTGTTTGAGTGAATGAATTTTTCTTTTATTTGTCAGTTGTTCGCTAGTATCCGTCTATAGCAGTTCTTCAAATTTTTAAATTTTGCGCAAATCGCGGATATTGGTGAATGACTCGCTTTATGGTTGTTAGGTATTTGGTTTTAATTTTCTAATTTTGGCTTTTATTGAATCTTATTCATCTTTTAATTTTGTTTTTTTCATTGTTTTTTTTTTTTTAACATCGACTTTCGGCGTTTGCTTTTGGTTTTTCCTTTGTCTATTTTGGTATTTTTCCTTAAATATATTTATTTGTTCGCGCTGAAGAAGAGAGGCGGTTGTCTTCTCAAAATATTCGCTTTGTGTGGTTTTTTTGGTATTTTCGTCTGGCCTTAAAAAGCCCATTTTTGATCGTTTCTTCTTTACATTATGGCAGGCCAATGTGGTTTAAGAAATTATCTTCTTTAAAGCTCTTTCCAGCTTTCCCTTGTGGTATTCGTTCCTACCTGGTGTTGTTCGTATGGATCTCTTTCCAGCTTTATCTGTTCCTACCAGGTGCTGCTCGTATATTAGTCTTAAATGGAGTTTACCACCGTTTTTGGAGTGTTTCTAGAGTCTACTTTTATAAGGATTTTATGAGCAATTATTTATACTTGTAGGTTGTCAGATTCAACCAAATAAATTGCTCCGCCACTAAAAACGTCGAACCATCACCACACAGGAAAACAGTGTACCCATCCCCCTTGTTTCAGTTAATCCGGCAATTGAAAACATAACTTTTACTACTATACCATATATCTCAAAACTCAGCGACAAACTTGGGAAAGTTTTAGAAAAACATAACCCCTCTGTTTCTTTCAAAAATGAACTTCAGGTTGAACGTTTATTCAACTCCGGAAAGGATAAGACTGACCCTATACTGGGTAGTGGTGTCTACAGAATCCACTGTTCATGTGGGAAGTTTTACGTTGGTAGGACCCGTCAATAGCTGGAGGGAACGATTGCATGAACACAAAAATTCAACATCCCTGAGATGTGACAATAAAAATGACAACTTTTATTCTGCTTTGGCCCTCCATATTTTCAAAAATTCTGATCATTTAGTTCTTTTTGAAGACGCAACTTTAATATCAACTGTAAATGGCTTACCGCAATCTTGTAGAGATGCAATCGAGATTACAAAATATATAAATAGAGATTTTGCTATAGAGATACAGGAAATATGTCATTTAGCCCAATTTATAATAACTTAATATCAAAAGATTCAAACAACCTTTTTCCGCATTCTAATTTCAGACAACCTGTCCACAAATCTAATGAAAATCAAGCTTGCAGACAAGCTAAATGTGTTGCTAGGCAAAGAATATTTACCCAATCCAATTGGTGAGTCGTCTTTCTTTTATTCCGGCTGGTTTTGATTCACTGTCTTTTCTCTTCTCGTGAAGTTTACTTCAAAAGATTAGATTTCGTTTTGTTTCCATTTTTATTTTTTCTGAGCACTGAAGACGACTTGACGGAGGTCCTTGTCGAAATATCTGCCTATTTTTGTTTCGCTTTTTTCCATTGGTTGACACTAACCTCATTTTCCTCGCCTATTTAATTTAATTCTTGTCATTTTTTTTTCTTCTTCTTTGGTTCATGCGTCATGTATAGCCAGTGTGGTCTTAGAATGTATTTACCACCACCCATCAACTCAAGAAAAAGATGTCAATTCTTTCAGTGTCTGGTCTGGGGAGGATACCCGTGTGGAGTCAAATACAGCCACAGGTTACACCCATTGTTGTGCCCTTCCAGTAACTGACCGTCATCGAACAACAAACTTTCGTTTTTTGATTAATGAAACCGTAATTAACAAATACTTTGTAGCTGTTCATCTTGCGATGGTTCTAAAGCTAAATGGAAGAATCACTTAAAGAGAAACGGAATGCTTAAGGACTTGCACCACGGACACGACGGGCGAGTTGTATATAATTTAGCATGATCGTCAGCCACTTGGCATGAATGGCAAACAAAGTTGGTATCCTCAGAAAGCCTAACCAAATACACCTCACTGGCTTCTCATAGCCCCATCGCGGCCGAACTCCGAAATCTCAAGTCAATTGCGAGGTCCTGGGCAAACACAAATCTCTGGAAGGGTATATTAAAAATTCAGTCTGTCCTGGTCTGTTTGTGTTTACTGCTATCTTCACAAAAACAATAAAATTTCAAGTTCAGAAAACCAACAAAATGATGTCGCAGTCCATCATTCCATGCTGTAATGTCCACACGCAGCTCACCTGCTTTAGGTAAAATGTATCCAAAGTAAACGTAGTGGTTGCACGAGTAACTTGGTAACGAGTAACTTGGAGCAACCAGAATGACCCAGTGTATAGAGGCAATTACAGTCACAAGGCGGCATTCTCCAACCGAGAGTGACAAACAACCGCGAGTATTTCAACCGAAACACCTTTAACATACACTATTGGACCGTGCCTGTTGGCACCAGATCTGCCCCTCCCCCCCCCCTCCCCAACAGGTCCAACATAAAGGATTTAACGAGACTTTTTCTCCTTTCTCAGTGTGTCTGTATCAAAAATGAGCCTGCTGTAAATTCTTTCTATCGCACCACCACCCTAAAGTTTTTGTTCGTGCAAAAATATGTTATTTGTAGTGAAAATCAAATTTTTTTAGAATTTTTATTCCAAAATTTGTCATTATTTATCAGAAAATTTTAATTTCCGTTCAAAAAAAGAAAATAAATAAACTATTTTAAAATCCCATAGGTCTAGACTATTACTTACTCTTCAATGATTCGGCATTCTTGACCTTATATTCAAGATCTTTGACTTTGTTCTTCAACTCTTTTTCCTTTTCTTTCATTTCGTGCGATCCTTGTTCAATATCAGCAATCATCTTCCTAAACCCTTCAATTTCCTGTTGCAGTCTAAAATGTGAAGTGCCCTCAATCCTCTCTTTGAGTATCTGGAGATCAGAAACTTTTTTATCATAAACTTGTCTTTTATTCATATAGTTATTGTAGCTATCTTTTAGTTTGCTTAGCTCGTTGTCAAGACGACGAAACTCCTCTTCTTTCTTTTCTTTCGTAGACCGCAGCTCCATGGCAAGACCAAGCTCTTCCAACATTTTGCTACCTTGACCACGTGAGCCTAAAGGAAGAATAAGATAAATTGATGCATAAAGCAAACGTGCTACATAAGTCTGACGCCCAATTTACTTGTTCTTTCGTTCAAAAGCAAAGACACATTACTGAGTTCTTTAACTTGTAAAAAGATGTGATTTGAAACACTTTCATCTTTAGCAAAAAAGACACAATCAATCACCAGCTGATGAAGACGATACTTTTGGCAAAAAAGCTGATGACAAATTTGTGCACAAAGGTCACAAACGTCCGATGACATAAGCAAATGCAGTAAAAACCTTGACATCCTTCTAGAAACGAAGGCTACGAAGATAGAATAATACTAACAGAATTTACGAATTTGTGCTAATTTCATTCAAATTCAATTAATAAAGAACCGAAACAACTCTATATATTTCACTTACTTATGTTTATAGCGGATAAGTATTTTTAGCGGATAAGCGGAAGAAAATTTTGTGTACAAAGGTTAAAAACGTCAGATGACGTTTAAAAACGTCAAAACGTTAAAAACGTATTGACGTTAAAAACGTCAAATGCAGTAAACTACCTGACACCTCCGTAAAAACGAAGGCTACGAAGATAAAATTGCACTTACAGAATATACGAATTTGTACTCATTCAATTCTAATTCAATTAATAAAGACTTTAATCTCCAGAAAAAAAACGAATAAATATACAGTCCACTATTTATCGTTATTATTTTTTTATTACAATTTTTTTTATTAGTACTTTTCTTGAACAACAAGACGACGTCGAGGTTACTTCAAGCAGCACCTTACGTATATTTATAAAAACAAATATGTTTTAAGACGCATTTTATTTTAAATAAAACACTTGAAATAAAGAATTCAAAAATGTAAAATTTCTTAGATAAAACATTTTAAAATTGATTTTACATAATCAAATTATTTTAAGAAGTATGGTTATGGAGAACGCAACAAATGTTTACCCGTCACTGAATATGGAACCACAAAAAATTTCTAATGGACTGGAATACAATTAGTAAAAAAAAATCAAAATGAATTGTCAAATAAACTAATCTGTGTTAGTTATCCTTTTTGTTTGTTTATTTTTTGTTTTATTTTTTCGTTTTTTTTTAGGAGACACAACTTGTACATACATGTAAAACAAGGGTACAAAGGGTACATAAAATGATGTTTACCAGATTAATTAATTTTTGCTTAATTTGTAGAAGTAATGAAGAGCTAAAAAACAACAAATATTACATTTCCTGAACTTAAAAGAATGAAGTTAGTTTTTAAATAATCCACCTTCGGGGAAAAAACAAATAAATCTAATCATTAACCATCATTTGGAAAAAAAACTCGTTTTGTGTTATTTAATCAAAGAAAAAACTCCTCATATACAGACTAATTACTGTTCAATTTAAGTTTACTTTTACACTGTAGGCCTACTATCATTTGGAAAAAAAAACGTTTTGTGTTATTTAATCAAAGAAGAAACTCTCAAAGATGAAGCAAAACTTCATATTTGTATTTATTGGCTAAAATCACCTTAAAGTATACCCAATACCGTCAATTTACGAAAATACCGGGATTTGTCTAGGCCCGTGATTCCCAACATGGGGTGCATGCCCCATGTTGCATATTTGGGGTGCATGCCCATGGCAATATTTTGGTGGGTCATGGGCAGAAAATGCAACCTTCGACTGACTATACTTTAGAGCCTTAATTTTGAAAAAAAAAATCAATTTCATGGGAATGACATCACATTCGTATACATTTAAAGAGCAGAAAAGATACAGTATTGAACGTCACATATTGTATATAAGGTACTATATTCAAAAATATTTTTTTCAGTATAAAATATGCCCAGAGGATGACCCGGAAAACATAATAGCGTTTTAAGCTTCCTTTAGTTGTATACACGAAAAATTTTGAACAATGAAATTTAAATATCACGGGGGGGGGGATCAGGATAATAGAAATGCCTAGGTGGGACAAGGCCCAAATCGGTTGGGAACCACTGGTCTAGGGGATTCCAAAGGGGTTTCACTCTTTTGGTAGGCTATTTTTTGTTGAAAACTGAACTTGGAGCAATAAGTTCATTGACATATAAATTAGTTTATTTTTTGCTTTTTTACTGATAGAATTATATAATACAGAATAAATCCATAAATCAATATGAAAAAAGGGGGGAAAATTTGAAAAAAAAAACTTTATGCCTTGTCGATTATGAATCTAGAATCTTTAGATTTGTATTCTTTCTATTAACAAAGTCGCAAATTCTTATAAATATAACATTTGATTTATATTCCTCGTCTCTGTTTGTATTTTTTTTATTTTGCAGCTTATATAAAGATATATTCACTTTTACATTTGAATTTAATTTATAACCAAGTCTGTCATTAAGTTCCTTCATTTTCGTCACACACATGAAAAGACATTTTACATGACCCCTAAATTTCCAGGAGAAAAAGATAGGTTCTGGAATATTTCCATCTTCATTGAAAGAAAAAGTAAACATAAAATTGACAAAGTAATTATGATTGAACAAAGTAACATAACAGTTCATCCAATTTATCACCAGGTAATTTTAAAATTGTAGTCTAACGTCATGACCTTCCGAAAGTATCTGAAGAAACCAAAAGGTAGGATGTATGTATAATATTATCTAACATTCTGCATCAGATTTCCTCAATTTCAACGCTCCAAAACAGAAAAAAGGCGTATTCGGTGGTAGGCAAGGCCGTATCAAGGGGGAGAGGGGTTGAACCCCCCCCCCCCCGAAATGTTTGTTTCACTCGTAAAAACGTAACAAAAATGGATATAAACAAATTTTGTATGCATTTGTTGAGGATTTTTGTATAACCCCCCTCCCCCGAAAAAAAATCTTTGAGTAAAACCCCTTCCGAAAAAAAATCCTGCGTGTGGACTTGGTGGTAGGGGAAGGAGGGTGGGTGTAATGTTAAAAAACAATCTTAAAAGTTTAAGCTTTTTCTCCTTATTTTCGTCAGTCGGATTTCCCTTGAATACAAACAATACCTCACGCTTATGAACGATTTCAAATTAATCATGGTTGCTGCCTTAGTGGCAACCAAGTAAAGAACGAACCATACCCTATAGTAACCAAACATTAAAAAAGCATTTTGAAAAAAAATGTCACATTTTCAGAAAGAGTCACCTTTTCATGCTCTATGGGAGTTTTCCCCACAAAAATGGTGTCGAATCGACATGAAAATTGCATCATTGGGATTTCCATAACCGAGAGCTCCATTTATGAGAATTACAGTCCCCCATCTTGAATAACAAGAAAAATCACTTTTTTGCATAGGAAGCAGTGATGTGTCTCCTTTTTATATTATTAAATAAAAAAAAACAAGTTTTTTAAACTGAAAGTAAGGAGCCACATTAAAACTTAAAACGAACAGAAATTATTCCGTATATGAAAGGGGCTGTCCCCTCCTCAACGCCTCGCTCTTTACGCTAAAGTTTTTTATTGTTTTAAAAAGTTGAGTTGTGAGACATAGTCAAACTTTAGCTTAAAGAGCGAGGCGTTGAGGAGGGGACAGCCCCTTTCATATACGGAATAATTTCTGTTCGTTTTAAGTTTCAATGTCGCTCCTTACTTTCAGTTTAAAAAACTTGTTTTTTTTTATTTAATTTCTGATCGTTTTTTAGTTAATGCAGCTTTTATTTTGGCTCACCGTTATTGAATAAGTAAACAAAATTTGCATAAAAATTTTTCTTTTCTTTTGCTAAACGGCTGTCTCTAAATTTGGTTCTGACGTAATTTACAAATTAACTTACGTAACCCTAGTCAATACCTTGCTCTTTAAGCTAAAGTTCGAATTTTGTTCCAATTCTTTAAAAATGACCCCTTAATCACAAAGGCCGTTAATTAGAATAAATAGCTCTTATGAAAGTACTAAAAAATCTTTGGCTTAAAGAGTGAGGAATTGACTAAGGGGTGAATCCAATCACATACGTAATATTTTCTGTTCGTTTTAAGTTTTGATGTTGCTCCTTACTTTCAGTTGAAAAACTTATTTTTTTATATTTTATTTCTGATCTTTTTTTAAATAATGCTGGGGAGTCCGGTGCCCCCTTCATAGCAATTTCCCATCCCCCATGAAAACTTCCTTCATGAAAGGATCCTCCCATATAACCCCCGACCAACCCCCACCCCCCACTACCAGAAAAAATTCCCCCTGAAAACGTCTGTATACTTCCCAAAAACCCATACTACATGTTAACATTGGGTAAATTTCATAACTTTCGGCCCTCCCCCTGGGGGCTTCGAGGAATTAAGTCATCCTAAAAGACAGTTATAATATTTTCGACCATGCTGAACAAAATGGCTATCTCAAAATTTTGATCGGGTGACTTTAGGAAAAAATGAGCGTGGGAGGGGGCCTAGTTGCCCTCCATTTTTTTTGGTCACTTAAAAAGGGCACTAGAACTTTTAATTTCCGTTCCAATGAGCCCTCCCACGATATTCTAGGACCACTGGGTCGATACGATCACCCCTGAAAAAAAAAAAGAAACGCATCCGTGATCTTTCTTCTGGCAAAAAATGGAAAATTCCACATTGTAGATAGGAGCTTGAAGCATCTACAGTAGGGTTCTCGGATACGCTGAATATGATGGTGTGATTTTCATTAAGGTTCTATAACTTTTAGGGGGTCTTTCCCCCTTTTTCCAAAATCAGCCAAATTTTCTCAGGCGCGTAGCTTTTGTTGGGTAAGATTAAACTTGATGAAACTTATATATTTGAAATCAGAATTAAAATATGATTCTTTTGATGTATCTATTGGTATCAAAATTCCGTTTTTTAGAGTTTCGGTCCCCATTGAGCCGGGTCGCTCCTTACTTACAGTTCGTTACCACGAACTGTTTGATCCTGTTTCTGCTTTGCTTGTTTTTATTCGCTGCTAGCTGTGAATAAAAATCGCCGCTAAAAAAAAAATTCTGTTCAAATTGTTTTTTGTTTTTTTGTTGAATAAACCTATCAGTCAAATTTTGCTATCAGCTCCACTTTATTCATGATAAACAATCTAAGGAGACATGAGACAATAAGAACTTACAAAAAATATAATTCTATTCTTTGGATGCGTCTTATAAAAAGGGGGCGAAATAAGATTTAAAAATCGAGAAAAATTACAAAATTGATTTAATCATACTAAATATTACTACTTTTTTCACAGAGGAGGAAGAGATATAGAATACCTAGATAAAAGATAGAGAAGAAAAAATGGAGAAAATACTTACCACCGGTGAGGGTGCCACTGGGGCTAAAATCGTCTCCTTCTAAAGAGATACATCGCCTCCGTAGACGATTATCGTAACAAGCTTGTTTGGCAATTTGCCCAGTTGTGGCAATTAAAGTATTACCGAAAACATA
The DNA here is from genome assembly GCA_027921565.1 of Artemia sinica. NCBI lineage: Eukaryota > Metazoa > Arthropoda > Branchiopoda > Anostraca > Artemiidae > Artemia > Artemia sinica. Next base: position 494,147 of record JAPEVW010000027.1, read on the forward strand.
TTCAACTGCTGAGCGTACTCCCGGATCAAATTCAATCAAATCTAAAGCCAAGAATAATTCGTTCTTTCCAAACTATAATAAAACACAACCTTATAAGCAACTAAAAGAATAAAATATGTAACCTCTGAAACTAAATGACTCAAAATTAGAAATTCTTAGCCTACCTTGATATTAATATTATATTTATTAGCAAAGTTTGGTAAAGAAATAAAGAGTCCAGGCATTAAACTTTGACCCTTAACAGGTTTGGTAATACTATAAAATAGGTATACTACTACTACTACTAATAACTCACCGCAGCACCAAGCCACCTGAGGCCAACAGAGCTACGCACGCTCCTCCTTCATCCCAGTCTGTTCAAAGCCTCCCTCTTTGCAGCCTTCCAATTTTCCTTAATTATTTCCTTCTCCATCTCAAACTATTCAAAGCCTCCCTCTTTACATCCTCCTAGGATGCTCTTATTTTTCTTAAATCTTACCTTACGGCATCCTTCCACGAAAAGCAGGTCGGGGACGACCTGCTTTTCGTTTTTCCCTAGATGTTTGGCAGACAAGGACAACCTTTCTATCATTACAGCCCTAGAAAGTGGGATTGAATCACAATTTTCGTACAGCTTACTACGAGAGATACGGTCAGTCAGACGGATATCGAATACAATCTGCAGGAAATTTCTCTGGAGAATATCTAACAAATCCTCCTCCGCCTTTCGGAGGTATAATATAATATAATATATACCATAATATAACATACAGAACTTCTGACACCAAATGAATTCAAAACTAGAAACTCTTTGCCTTCTGCAGAATATAGCCTTGATATTGCGTTGGTGCGGGATTAGGAATGTCTAGTAAAGAAATAAGTTTGGAAAGTATGGATAGAAACAAGTCTGAAACAAACAAATCAAAAAGAAAGAAAGAAAGAAAAAAGTCTGGAAAGAAATAAGGAACACCAGCAGGACATTTTGATTTTTGACGTGGCATTCTGGTAATTTGCTGAAATCTGCTAGGTCAAACAAAGATAGACACAAAAGACAAGAAAACTGATGCATTGGCAATACAATTAATAAATAAAGAACTTAACTACCAATTGCGTCAAAATCAGACTTAATTTTTGCATTTTACAACATGTGGGCTTTTGATGCCTCTTTCCCAAATCCAGGGCGCCTAAAATTGAATTAGGGTAATCTGATTTTGAGGTAGATAATTCTTGATGTTCTTCTTTTAAAAATGAAAATATTCTGGATTTTAAAATTTACAGAAAACCGACAAATAACAATAGATTTTTGTCTTATAGTTCCGGTCACACTCGCCAAATAAAAATTGGTTTGATCGTTTCTTTAACTGACCAGATCTTTAGTATTTGCTTTCCAAAATTTTTTGAGGAGTTGTCTTTTCTAAGAAAAATACTAATAAGCAACAAGTATCCAGAGAGGTTAATTAACCAGACTTTTTCAAAAAGAAGAAAAAGGTTTCTAGACATTTCTAAGGAAGTCTTGGAGACAACTCGGGAGAAGGATGTTTTTTGTTCCTTACCATATGAACCCGGGCTAAGCGAAAAACTTGAAAGAATTTTACAGAGTAATGGTCTAAAGGTAGCTTTAAAGAGTAATAATACTTTGGGTAGTTTTCTAAATTCTGGGAAGGATCTAACTTCATTGGGGCATCAAAGTGGGGTTTATCAGATCCCATGTACTTGTGGAAGCTCATATGTGGGACGTACTAACCAGAATTTGGAAATGAGATTATCAGAGGCAACACTGTAGCGCTGCCTATAGTAAAGGCCATACGGCTCTGTACCGTGAGTAATATGTGATATATTTAAAATATAAAAAAAAATAAAATTCTTTCCTTCTAAGGATACTTCCGATATAAATGCCTCGCAGCATTCCAAACGTTTTGTTTTACAGATGTGAAGTGTGGAAAAGCTACCGGTCGAATTACGGCATTAATCAAGGAAGACGGTTTTGAATTTCACGAAAATACTTGGCAATAAAAAATCACAAGACAATGTCTTATACAAAGTTTCACAGGAAGTTTCAAATTATCATAGGAATATGAATGTCTAATCATCAAAATATTGAAAATAAATTATTGGACGGTCAGTTAGCATAATGATTTTAGTTTGTAAAAATAATGACAAAGTAGCGGGCCCTCCACAGGAGTTGGGCCAATCGTGAAATACCTCTCACGGCACAGAATCAGGACTTATGATATATAGTGATGAAAAGTGTTTTTCGCATCATTATTATGAGCATTATTATTAGAGACATTATGTTCCTACCATTCCGCGATACACTTTGAAGTTATCATTCTGATCGTATTACTTATATATGTTGCTGTATACATGAAAGCGTAAGTCTCAATAAACCCATTACTTTTCTATTTGTGTTGTTTTATTTATATGCCTGTATCTCACCGCAAAGTAGACAACTAGTTCAAATGTCTCCATTGGCAGCGGTCTCAAGGAATCTGACAAACCTGCGAAGTATGATTACGCTCCTGGATTGACGGCTCATCAGCCTAATTAATCACCCCACAAGGCAGTTCTAACTTATTATTTAATCTATTTTACTTTCTCCCATAGGGAGTGGCGCGGTCATTTTTTCTACCCCTTCATTATACTCATCCCTCCCCCCATTACCAGTGGCGCAGTCTTTAGCGGCACAAATTTATTTCAACTCAGCGACAAGCTTAAACCCTTAATGGCACAAGTACCGCGATCAAAAATTCCCCCAATACGAGTGGAGATATCTGAATCTAATCAAGCAAAATTCCCCCGGTACAAGTGGCACGGTCATAAGGGGTACAGGGCCGACAACCACACAAAATTCCCCAGGTATAGCTCCAATGTTTTATTTTTTTTTTTTTTTCCAGAGGCACTCATACGGAAGGGGTCGTCGTAGAAACTTCAAAGGGGGCTCATTCGATTGGAAATCGAGAATTCTAGTGCCCTTTTTAATAGTCGAGAATGATTGGAGGGCAACTAGCCCCCCCCCACACCCATCATTCCCCCTAACACATCCAATTAAAATTTTGAGATAGCCATTTTGTTCAGCATAGTTGATTTCCAGATAGAAAATATACTTTTGAGGAGGACACTCCCCCACAACCCTCAGGGCAAGAGTTTTAAGTTATGCCCTGGGGGCATATAAGGTTTTTATAGAAGGCGCTGTCGTAGAAACTTCAGAACAGGCTCATTCGATTGGAAATTCAAAGAACTAGTGCCCTTTTTAATAGTCGAAAGTGATTGGAGGGCAACTAGCCCCCCCCCACGTCCATCATTTCCCCAAACACATCCAATCAAAATTTTGAGATAGCCATTTGGTTCAGGGAGTTGATTTCCAGATTGAAAATATGTTTTTGAGAAGGACACTCCCCCTCAACCCTCAGGACAAGGGTTTTAAGCTATGTCCTGGGGGCATATAAGGTTTTTATAGAAGGCGTTATCGTAAAAACTTCAAAGGTGGCTCGTTCGAAATCGATCGAAAATCGAGAGTTCTAGTGCCCTTTTTAATAGTTGAAAATGATTGGAGGGCAACTAGCCCCCCCCCCCAACGCCCATCATTCCCCCAAACACATCCAATCAAAATTTTGAGATACCCATTTTGTTCAACGTAGTTGATTTCCAGAAAAAAAATATTTTTGAGGAGGACACTCCCCCACAACCCTCAGGACAAGAGTTTTAAGTTATGCCCTGGGGGCATATAAGGTTTTTATAGACGATGTTGTCGTAGAAGCTTCTAAACAGGCTCATTCAATTGGAAATTCAAAGGGCTAGTGCCCTTTTTAATAGTTGAAAATGATCGGAGGGCAACTAGCCCCCCCCCCCCACGCCCATCATTCCCCCAAACACATCCAATCAAAATTTTGAGATATCCATTTTGTTCAACGTAGTTGATTTCCAGATAGAAAATATATTTTTGAGGTGGACACTCCCCCACAACCCTCAGGGAAAGTTTTAAATTATGCCCTGGGGGCATATAAGGTTTTTATAGACGACGTTGTCGTAGAAACTTCAAAAAAGGCTCATTCGATTGGAAATTCAAAGGGCTAGGGCCCTTTTTAATAGTCGAAAGTGATTGGAGGGCAACTAGCCCCCCCACGCCCATCATTCCCCCCAAAAACATCCAATCAAAATTTTGAGATAGCCATTTTGTTCAGCGTAGTTGATTTCCAGATAGAAAAAAAGTTTTTGAGGAGGACACTCACCCAATACCCTTAGGGCAAGGGTTTTAAGTTATGCCCTGGGGGCATGTAAGGTTCTTATAGAAGGCGTTGTCGTAGAAACTTCAAAAAAGGCTCATTCGATTGGAAATTCAAAGGGCTAGGGCCCTTTTTAATAGTCGAAAGTGATTGGAGGGCAACTAGCCCCCCCACGCCCATCATTCCCCCCAAATACATCCAATCAAAATTTTGAGATAGCCATTTTGTTCAGATAGAAAATATGTTTTTGAGGAGGACACTCCCCCACAACCCTCAAGGCAAGGGTTTTAAGTTATAACCTGGGGGCGTATAAGGTTTTTATAGAAGGCGGGGTTGTAGAAACTTCAAAAGGCTCATTCGATTGGAAATTCAAAGGGCTAGTGCCCTTTTTAATAGTCGGAAGTGATTGTAGGGCAACTAGCCCTCCCCCCACGCCCATCATTCCCCCAAAAAGATCCAATCAAAATTTTGAGATAGCCATTTTGTTCAGCGTAGTTGATTTCCAGATAGAAAAAAGTTTTTGAGGAGGACACTCACCCAATACCCTTAGGGCAAGGGTTTTAAGTTATGCCCTGGGGGCATGTAAGGTTCTTATAGAAGGCGTTGTCGTAGAAACTTCAAAAAAGGCTCATTCGATTGGAAATTCAAAGGGCTAGTGCCCTTTTTAATAGTCGAAAGTGATTGGAGGGCAACTAGCCCCCCCCCCCACGCCCATCATTCCCCCCAAATACATCCAATCAAAATTTTGAGATAGCCATTTTGTTCAGATAGAAAATATGTTTTTGAGGAGGACACTCCCCCACAACCCTCAAGGCAAGGGTTTTAAGTTATAACCTGGGGCGTATAAGGTTTTTATAGAAGGCGGGGTTGTAGAAACTTCAAAAAGGCTCATTCGATTGGAAATTCAAAGGGCTAGTGCCCTTTTTAATAGTCGAAAGTGATTTGAGGGCAACTAACCCCCCTCTCACACCCACCTTTTCCCAAACACATGCAATCAAAATTTTGAGACACCCATTTTATTAAACGTAGTTTTAAGTTCTGGAAATTAGGTCTTTGAGGATGACAACTCCCCCACAGCCCTCAGGGCAAGGGTTGTAATTTAAGGATTCTCCGAATCTTTCCCATTATTTCTTATGGAAGGGATGCTCGTATAAACTTTAGAGAGGGCTCATTTGACTGAAAATTGAAAGTTTTTGTTCACTTTTTAAGAGTCAAAAGAGATTGAAGGGTAACTAAACCCCCCCTCCTCCATGCCCTAAATGCATCAAATGAAAATTTTGAGATAGACATTTTGTTAAAATAGTTCAAAGTTCTGATAACAAAAAACTCCGGTGTCGACACAGCCCACCAGGGCCTGGGGGTAGGCGTTGGAAGTTATGCCCCGGGGGCATATAAAAAAATCAAACAATCATTAAATAAACAATCAATGCAAACAAACTTACATTATATATTAATATAAATTAATAAATAAATTTCTGCTGGGTGGTATTTAACGCGGGGGAATTATCAGCAGGAAAAGAAAATGTTCTTTGAGGGGGAGGAATTTCCCAGGGGTGGGTTTTCCAAATGTAAATTATTCAGGGAGGGGACGACTAAACCCATTCGATAATATTCTAAATTTTACATCTGAAAGTAACGGGAATAAAGAATCAACGGAAATGTCAGAGATAGCAGGTTCCTTTAGACGATTTTGTTCGTGTGTTTTGAAAAAAGACATTTTCAAAAGACAGATTATTTTCATTTATATTACTTTCTCTGTGGCTGCTCAATTATGCATGTGAGGGGGGAGACTTCTCCCCACCTCTGTCTACGCTAAGGTTTCACTTTTTATCTCAAGGCTTAAAAATGAACGCAATGCGATAAAAGTATAACTCAAAATAACATATATAGAATAATATATGCATATAACACGGAACAATTAATCAAAATTGCATATTATGAGTTGAGGCTCACCCAAATGATGGCCCAGGGGGCTCACCATTCCACAATCTATGAAATCAATCCTGCAATAACTGAAAATATAAAGTATTTTTGAGTATTTTAACGTGTTCCACAACTCAAACGGTCCAACTTTCTACAGCCCAATGAGTCTGTCTAATGTCCTAAATCGGGAACGGAGGAGATACGTGAAGTTCTTCCTCGTATTCGATGAGTCTCCAACCTCCCCCTCCCCCTCTCCTACTATTTACGCTAAAGTTTTCTTCTTTATGCCAAGAACGCCACCCCCACCCCAAAGACTTTAATAAGGTAAAGTTTTGTATGGGAAGAACACATAGTAAATTTATTATAATTATCCAATTATAAGTTTAAAATACATACTCTGTGATAGATGCAAAATTGCTTTGGCACACAAAACCCTATTAAGGTCAATTCCAAACAGTCGTGATCCCTTTGTGAAATGGTCTAATCCCCTTATTAGAGCTATTTTTTCAATCCATTCATTATTGTCAATCGCTGTCCACAAGTTATGCAAGCTGTCTATTGTTCATATATAAGGTTTTTATCAAAGAGGTAATCGTATAGACTTTGGAAAAAGCCTCATTGGATTTAAATTGAAAGTTCTAGATCCGTTTTTTAAAGTCAAGAATAATCGGACAGCAAGCTACCCCCCCCCCCCATGCCATAAAAACTTGAAAATTTTTGTAATCAAAAACGAACAAAAATTAATTTAAAAAACTTTCCAAAAATAAGGCCTTTACTTTCCTAAGAAAAGTAAAGGCCATTTTAAACTTGAGCTCAGAAGATACAAATAACTGTTAAAATTCAAACTCAAAACGACCAGAAATTACTATTAAAGAATAAATGAAACCCAAAACGAACAGAAATTAAATAAACAATCATAGTAAAAACATACAACAAGTACTGATATAAATGAATATTAATGAATAAATAGATCTTAAAGCGAGTAATACTTAGATTGAATATGAAAATATAGCTTAAAACGAAAAAAATATTTTGCTATTAAAGTATAAATGAAACTTAAAACGAACAGAAATTAAATAAACAACCAATGCAAAAAAAACATACAATATATATTAATGTAAATGAATAAATAAATCTTAAAACGAGTGAAACTTAAATTGAAAATGCAAATCAAGTTTGAATCGAATAAAAATAACTACAAACAAGAGTTTGGGTATCGCCTCACTGCAGAAGCCTAAAACCTACTGCGTCATTGGCGCTTTACTGAAACGAATTATATTACAAATGTTTTCTTTTGTACTTCATATTGAAATTAAATATAAAAATTACAGTAAAATTTTGAACTGATGAGCTTTCAGCCGTTAATATCATTATACATTAAATATTCAGTTTAATTCATTAGTTCTTTTCAAGATTGGTCAAGACAAATATAGTTTCACTACAAACAAAATTTGGATACTGCCCCCTTCTTTAACTGTAAAAACCCAAAGCCTTCTGCGTCATTGGCGCTTCACTGAAAAGGAATTACTCGTATATTACAAATTTATTCTTTTCCAGTTCTTACAGGATTGAAAATGAAAACAAAAATTACAGTGAAAAAAAAATCTTGAACTGATGGATCTTTCAACAATTAATATCATTAAATATATAATATTCAATTTGATTTTATTTATATTTTCCACGACTGTTCAAGACTCATATGGTTTTATAGCAGGAATAGCAAGAATATTGCTTTGAATCGTGACACAGGTGAATTTGGGGTAAATTCTATCTACGATAATTTATTAAAATCTGACAGAGTAAAGTTCAATTAACCCAATGTAGTTGACCTCTGTCCAAATGTTATATCATTGAACACTAATGAACCGAATCCAAGGAGGTCAAAGAGGCTAGCTTCCGACTTTGCTAAGAAAAGAATTAGACAATTAAACAATATGCAGTTTTATTTGATTTCGTATATAAACTTTAGTTTTAAATTGTTTTACTGATGACGCTCACTGTATATGTGACCGAAATATCTGGTATTTTTGTGAATTTCTATACACTGTCTATTAAAAAGGATTTTATCCCTATTTTGAACTTTTATTTTAATTTTGAGATACCTAAAAAGAGCAAGGTACCTCAGAACTCTCATATTACTAAAAAGGATTTGAGATAACACTGATTTTGCAGGATGTATGAAAAAATGAGGAGGAAAACAATGAAGAAAACCAAAAGACAACACAAGAATAATTTCCAGCCATTTTATTCACTGACTGATAATTTTTCTTCTTTTTTGTCGACTTATTTCTTTATAAAGTGTATATTCTGGGATTTTTTTTTTATTGAAAAATTTTTTTTTCTTTTTTTATCGACTTATTTTTTATAAATTGTATATTCTGGGAATTTTTTTGCATTGAAAAGGAATTTTTTTCTTTTTTTCTTTTTTTTTATCGCCTTTTTTATAAATTGTACATTCTGGGACTAGAAGGATCACAGGACACGGTAGCTTAGTAACTCCTGGTAAGCTGACGGCACCTCAAAAGGTCGTGCAGCGTCTTTTCGCTTATCTGAAGCCCTGAATTACCTGATGCCGCGTATCCGAGGCGTTATTTTAATGCCATTCGATACCTTATAAATCACTTTCCGAGTCTCAGGGTCGGCTGACAATCCCAAAGACTAATTTATTTATTTATTTATTTATTGAAAACCCGTCAAATAATACAACAGGACGGAGCACTTAAAAGAAAAAAAAGAAGACACAAACTATAAGAAACTGAACCAACAAAGAAAACGAATCACTGATTCACTGAATGAGCAGATGGGACCATTCGTGTAGATTTCGGCGTATTTTTCTATTATGCTTCGCTATTCGTCTAGCGACGGCGACGTCAGGGTCTGCGACTTTAAAATTTTCAATTAAATGCGAATTCCTATGCCACGGAGGTAGACGAAGCAAATACTTCGCAAAACGAAAATACATTGCTCTGATTACATTCTGGTCAGTTTTAGTGAGAAGTTTCCAGAAGGGCGTGGCATATAAAATGTGAGGAAGTGCGATGGCGTTATACAAGCTTGCTAGAAGCAGCCGGTTGAATCGGAGTTTGCACGAAACAACTGAAGCGTAAGACGCTGAAATTCATCGTTTAAGCTGTTCAAGGAGAAGTTTTCGGGTGTGACGGACAGACGTACCTATAGGTAAACCTAGATAAATGAGGTGATCCACTGGCTGGACAAAGCTAGAACCAAGGGCAATGGTAGGAACATAGAAATCAGTTTTCCAATTGAATAGGATGATTTCCGATTTTGAAGAGTTGAACTGAAGTCCAACTTTAAGATATTCGGCTTCAAGGATTTCGAAGATATCAATTGCCCGCTGAAGGGTTCGGCTAAGATTCAGGATGTCGTCCGCGTAATATACCAAAGACAAGTTAGCAGATGACAGAATCAGCGAAGATGGACATTGATCTTGTGCATCAAGGACACAGCTATTGAAAAGGTCGGGAGAAGTGACTGCTCCTTGACGCGCTCCTTTCTTGACTGGAAATAGTCGGGTGCGCGAAATGGGGGTCAAACCCTTGTCAGGAGGTAGCTTCAGTCGGATCCGTAATCTAGAATACAGATTCCTGAGAGAACGAATGACAGCTAGATTCAACCCACGTTTACCGGCCTTCAAAAGCATCGCAGCATGGATTAGAGAGTCGAATGCACGTCTAATGTCGTGTCCTGCCAAAGAAAGGCTCTCCAGAAGATTCTGCATCTATCAAGACAATAGCAACGACTGTTAAAGGCATCAGCACATCTAGTTCCTCGCTTGAAGCCGAACTGATGCGGAGGAGTCTAGCACACTTTTTCGAGTCCCTGTATAAACAGTTACTCGAAGAGCTTGCACAGTGACGTAGCTACAGTTATCGGATGGAATGCTGTACATTGAGTTTCAGATTTTCCCTTTTTAGAAATGGGAGTCAGATCTCCGATGCAGAAAGAGGCAGGAACAATTCCTTGACAGAATATCATCTGCATAAGCAGAGAGAGGTGTGCCGCGAGAAGTTTACCTCCGTGTTTCAAGTGGATCGCGCTGACTTCGTCAATGCCCGATGAGCCTTTCCATTTGAGTCTAGAGATGGCATCTTCAACATAGCGGGTACTGACGATCAAATCTTCATCGGGATGAGAAGATAGAAACTGATCCAAGGCAGCCTCGTAAGGTTGTTCGATGGAGGGGTCAGGAGCTGAGAACTCCGATTCGTAAGGGACATATCATTCATCTTCAGGAATGTCGGCTGAGGATGGTGAAGAAGAATTTTTTGCAGAACGAGAGACAAACTTAAAGATCATATTTCTATCTTGTTTGGCACGGGCAGAATAATGATTGACTAGATTTTTCCGATGCCGAGCCAGGGCCTTAGAAAACTTTCGCTTCGTGAAAATCCGTATGCTGTTCACAAGACCCATATTCAGACGTCCACACTCTTTCCATACTGAAAACCAAAATGTTGCTTGACTACATGAAAGGACGAGATCTGGATTTGACGACCAGCCGGGAATAATTCCTTTACGAATTCGTTGCAAAGGAACACCTTGTTTTTCTGCGAAGCGGAGAGCATGGTAGATTTCTGCGCAATATGTATCTAGACAAATCGAAACCTCTTTTTGAGGTAACTGGAGTGATTTCTGAAGGAGATGAAATGGGATGCTGATTTTAATCAGGGCTGAATCTACCGACTCGATGAATAAGGCTTGATCAATTTTCGACCAGTTACGACGGTGTCGAGGTGCTGAAGGAGCAAGAGGTGTGGTTTGGTGATCAGAAGATGGCATACCGACGGAGAAAGTTATGGGAAGATGATCAGACAACTGATAATCAAACACAACCTTTACTATATTCGCTCGCAGATTTGACGATACTACAACGTGGTCCAGGTTGGAAGTTCGCAAGGACGTGTGAACATACGTAAAATCGGACGATTTATCTAAAACACACAAGAAATCACTAAATAAGCCCTTAACTAGTGTTGTACGCGGTGAAGCTTGAGAATTCGGCTCTGACAGATTACAATTAAAGTCACCGGCTATAATGCAAGGTAAACCCAAGTGTCGAATTTTGTCCATACATGAACCTAGTTTTTCACAAGATAGCGCAAATTTACGCTCAGACTGGTCATTATTGTGGTCTGTGGCAAGATAAACACTAATACACACAGAACAATCCACTCTCAAAGCTAGATAATAATCATTTGCTTCGAAGATGCTAGAACGGAGAGCTGATTTCACAAACGTAATAAGTCCACCCGAGGGTTGGCCTCTATTGTTCAGCTGTCTAGCGGGTACACAATAAGTTGTCATATCCTCAAGCTCAAGTATGTTCAGACCATGTTTAGCAACAAAATGTTCCTGGAGACAAATCCCACTAAACTCAGAACGGAGGCTTTCCAGAACCGGAAGTTTATTAATAAAAGAGCCGTTTATATTCCACGATAAAAGAGTTAGTGACGAGGTCATTAGTTCAAAGGTTTACAGTTTTTCGGGCACTTCACACTATAGCAAGCATGACCCTGCTTCTTGCAAACCAACGCAAAAGGCTGCCTTCTGACACGGGGTATCGCACGTAAATTTGTGATCGGCGAAGCCGCATTTGGAACATAATGAACCGTTCTTACAATCTGCGGCAAGGTGACCGATTGCGTGGCAATTAAAGCAGCGCCGAGGTAAGAACACGAACTCTTCAGCTGGGAGGCGTTCATATCCGATTTTCACTGAAACTTTGAGAAAGGTATCGAGGTCATTTCGTGTCGGAAAGTAGACTTTAAATGTTCGAGACGTGCAACACTGCAGGGTTTTATTACATTGGGGATTAGCTGTTGAAGAGACTGTTCGTCTAGATCCTCCGGCACTCGCTTGATTGCAGCTAAAAAAGCAGGTTCCTTGAGGGAGATGGTGAGTGATGGTTTCACACGTTTAGCTGCATCCACTATCTGGCTCGCGGTTTGCTTGGAACGAACCACGAGTTTCGACTCGGTATTAGAGCGGCGTAACACGGTTATATCGCCGTCTGGACATGGACACAGTTTGTCGATAAATTCTTTGCGTTCGCTTGGGCATTTTAAGCCTGTTTGAGGGTATTTTAGTATCACAGAGTAAAGCGGCCTCAGGGGTGCGGTTTGGGACGATTGAGATTTATCTGGCAGGGTGACTGTAGAGCGGCTAGTATTTAGAATAAATCCATCCAATTTTCTGGAGAGTTCGTTCACTTTGGACACCACTGTAGCGTGAACTGCCTCACCGATGGCAGGTACTTCACACGGACTAAATATCACAAATTTCGGGATCGGGACATTTTGCTTTGCCACAGAGACTAGCGACTTGCATATATCAGTAATGTTGTCCTCATCTTTGGCATACGAAACCATCCGGCTTTGAATGTCCAACTCGCTGTGAAGGGTCTTTTTAGCTTGTATGATTGTATCATGTTCGAAATAGTTTACTGCACTTTTCACAATCTGATCGAATTTCACCCCTTCAGTGAGCGATCTGCTCAAAAAGTTCAGAACTGAATTGAGTACCAGCTTTTCAGTCATCACTTTTACACAAAAACAGCCGAAGTCCACTGAATCACACAATACTAGGAACAAGGGAAGCGTCGGGACCCGCTCACCAATTCCCCGCAATTTAAGGGTAACTAAATACCGGCAGGTACATACGGCGCTTGCGGAAGGAACCCTCCCCTCTTCTGCTTATTGCCTAATAGCCTATATGTTATCAGTATCGCTGCTATGCACAAATAGTACAATCCTCTAAGGTAATTAAATCGTTCTGTCTGAATCTCAGTACTTACTAAGTTACTAAATCCCAAGGGAATTTAAATTCAAGCAGCAAAACTGTCAATAGCAAGTAAATAAAATAAGCCGATTATAAATCTCTGTAGGGAATCTTACAGGTTGAAACCTTACTTTAGTAAAATGTTAATATCCAGAAAACAAGGTGTTAACACAATGGCCCACTAGCAATTTTTCCCTCCATCCCAGGGGACTACCAAAGTGATTTTGGTAGAAAATAATAGGGGACGTTAAACGTATCAACGGTTTAAAAAGCTAAGGATTAGCTATTTGAAAATAAAGAAAACACACCATCTTTTAGCAATTGTAAAGGAAAGCGCTATATGTACATACAGCATAAATAACAGGTCCCATGTGTCAGAAAGGTTTTCAATTAAGGCAGTAGCACACCAGGGGACTCTCAAAGCTATCAAATCACTCAAATGATACTTCCTTTGAACTAATTTTAACGTCTTCCAAGTAGGACATTTTTAGCTACTGCCCTTTCCTGAACTTAAATCTGAATATCTCTATCTCCGGCACAAAACGGAGGAAGTTAAATGGTTTTTCTAAGATTTCCGAGAAAATTGGTGTCGCCTTTAGTTTTCTGTCGTTTACTTCGATCTAAAAGTTATCTTTTTGGGTAAAAGTTTATTGGGCGATAACTTATAACTTTTTAAGCAATTTAAAATGGTAATGTTTTTCTTTTGTATTTAGTCAGAAATTTCATTAAATTTAAATATATGTATGTGATGTATTTATCAATAAGAGAATCCTTTTCTTGAGGTTATGGTCGCTTCAGTCACATAGAAGATCAAAAGCCACACTCATGGGCCCAATAAACCCAAAAATATGGCCCCATAGCTCTAAAAGTAATGGCAACACCACCCAATCAATTCCAAATACTTTGGCCACATAAACTAAAAAAAAAACCTATAATTGACGAGATATTGTGATTTTTTAAGGAACAGCATCCTCTTAAGTCAGAAACAAAAAATAGTTCAAATTTTGTGAGCAAATAATATAAAAAAGTGAAAAAACTACGGAGAAACTGATATTACTTTACGAATTACTTCTCTCACAACAATAAGAAAAATATCAAAAGGAACAACCAACTTATTTTTGGCGTAGCGCATACGAACAGACATTATTAAAGGTTTGGGTAATCAGGATCCCCCCAGGATTGGATATTTGTCTGGTCCAAAGGTCTTAGTTGAGCTTGTGGTATTATTTCACGGAAGTACAAAAAAAACATAGCATAAATTATATTAGTAATAAATAAAAAGTACCAAAATTATCTAGAAATTGAACTACGTTACGATTTCATCTCTTTACAATAATAGGACAAAATATTGACAGGGCATTCAGAGGTGTCGGAAGATGAATTTTTTATTGGGCCAGATACAAGACTGTGGCTATCGCACTGAAGATAAAACCTCCTGCAGAATCATAAGAATCGTACTTTAACTTAAAACTGGATTTAAGTTAAATCATACTTTAAGTTACTGGGTTCGACCCCCTCCCCCTCGAAATATTTGACCAGCTCGTAAAATGTGACAAATATGCATACAAACATATTTTTGATTTCTTTTAACCACCACCCCCTCCCCCCACCTCACGAGAAAAAATCCGTAATGAATCCTTGTCCTCAGTGACCCCAAATTTGTTCGTGTAAGTATACCTTTGTGGGACCATTTAGCCGTTCTTCTGAAGTTTTGTTTCTCAAGCAGTAAAGCATAGCATATATTAAATACGTAGCCTAACCTAACCCAGGTACCTTTTTTTGCCCCTTCAACCCCAAAAAAAATTAAAGTTTAAAGTTTTAAAGAAAAAACGTGGAAATACCAGAATATAAGAAAATAATTAAAAATTTAATTTAATTAAACATTAAATCACCTTGTTTTTAGCATACTGCATACGACCGTCATCAATTTTGTGAGCTTGAATTTTATTCAAAGGAATGAACGTCGTTCTGTTTCTCAGCTGTCCCTTTTCAATCAAAAGTTTACTTGTCTCGTCATCTTCCACAACAACATTGTACAGCTATAAAATTATAACAAATAAAAAAAGTAAAATATTATATCAGTAACTGGCCTGCTGCCTTTTCACCAGCACTATCTTACTAGTATCCTACCTGCTAACAGAAGGCTATCATTTTCTTAGTAAAAACAGTAATCAGCAGTTCTAAGGATGCGAGCAGGCACGTGCGTATGATTTTTTTTTGAAGAGGGAGGGGGTAAAAAAAATTGATAATTTGAATAAGAAGTGCCCAGAAATTCTGGGAAATTTAGTTGTTCTCTTTTTTTTATCGGGGGGGAGCTCGGGACCCAAAGCCCTCCTTCCGTGTTCATCATTGTATGCCAGTATGTGGTTAATTCATAAGATCTTTGGGGCAATTGGAAATTAGATGGTGATATTTCATGCGTAAAATAGTAAATTCTCAAAATCCCCAGTGTGTGCACTTACAAAAAGTTTCATGCGGAAAAGTAGGCTACATACTATTTGAATCTTGACTCACTCTAAGCCAAGCTATTTTTTTCTACAATAAAGATTTTATTTTGTAAGTTTCAGGTGTTTATCTGTTTCAGTATCCATGTTTTTTTAAGTTTCTAATGTTTTAAATTTCCAGGTGCTGATGCAGGTGCTGGTGTCTGGCACATTACCTTAAAATCAGATATTGCAAAACACTCAGGCAATGCAAAACACAAAATCAGGCAATGCAAAACACAAAAAAAAACACTTTAGGACCGCAGTTTCTTGTTTGTTTGTTGGGTTTTTTTTTCGTTACGCCTATAACGCGTATTACATAAACCGTAAAAAAAAAATAACTATTGAGATAGTATACTTTTATTATTCTTTTTGTTATACTTAACCTATTACCAATACAGCCATGTAACTAGAGAGACCCAGATATTAGTTTGGAGAAAATTTATTTTAGTATTAACATACTGGCAAAGAAGTCTGTCAGACGACAGGCATTAAAAAGGAAAAAGGTAGCGTAAGATCTTTTTGTGAGCCGCAGAGAAAAATAATTTGCTCCGCTCCCCCAAATACAAAATTGTAAATCCTCTTACCCCCCCCCCCCAAAAAAAGAAAGATTTTCTCGTAAGTTTAAATTGATCCCCCAGCCGTGACACAAAACTAGGTACACTCTTTTGCGATGATTACAAACCAACAAACTTTGATTGTAAAAATACTTCAAAGAACTACTGGCTTCCCGTTGTATAGCCTCACGTGATTGGCTAGGTATTACGGACACTTCCCCATTATATAAAGTAAGATATAATTGATCTATACAGTAAAACCACACGCAAGACAACAGTTTTACTTGAGGTAATGGTTTCATGCAAGAATTCTAAATTCGTACGGCTTGTAAGCAACAGGCAAGTATTAAGCAAGAAATTATTATCTACTGCCATGGTTCTCAAACTTATTGGGTCTATTATCACACTCAAGAAAAAATTTTACTCCCCGCCTCCTGGGAATTAATTGTGCTTAATTTTGATAGCAATTTTGATAGACAGTGTGTGCAATATTGCATTCAACTTTTTGTAAAATACAGAAGTGAAAGATGCAAAATAGTAAACATCGATGCTTGAAATTATGAACTATTTATTAAATTTTGAATAGAAAGCTAATACAAAAATGTTCAAACATCCAAAACTTTCTAATAGGAAAGGATGGTATAGTTTAAAAGGAGGGGGTAATTGATTATACCAACTGGCTGCAAGACCGTACCCAGAGGGGGCGTTAGGGGGTTTGACCCCCCCCCCCCCGAAAGGTTTTTGAACACTTAAAACTTGAAAAATATTGATATAAACAAATTGTGTATGCGTTTTTGAGGTTTTTTGTGTAACCCCACCCCCCCCCCCCCCCAAAAAAAAAAAATTGAGTAAAACCCCCTCCGAAAACAAAATCCTGGGTGCGGCCTTGACTGGCTCGTCATTTTTACCTACTGATTTGAGTGATATTGCTATTAAAATCACTTCTTTTTTTACCGACTGAGATTGATCTTTTTTCATCGATTTTACATCATATATTTCCTTTTGTCCATTTACCTAATACCAAAAATATTTTTCCCCGTAAAAAGCCTAGAGACCGTAAAAGAGCCAAGAATGCATTGTTGCCTTAACCCCGTACTATTACAAGTAACAGGCAAGTATTAAGCAAGATATTGTCATCTAGTTCACTGAATCCCAAATTTATTCGGTCTACTGTCCCCTTTCAAAAAAATCCGCGCCCTCTGGAAATTATTCCCTTTTAATTTTAATAGCAATTAAAGATAATGATACTTGTATCATCTATTCTACCTTTTATCGTAGAATACAGTAAAGAAAGATCTAACATGCACATTTGAAATTATAAAACTGTTTATTCATTCCTGACCAGAAAGGTACTTAAAAAAAAGTTCAAACATTCGAAATCGATCTAATTGGGAAGGATGAACTTGATGTGATACCACTTAGTATCCTTGGCTCTATTTTCATCAGTAGTGATCGTAAATCATCGCAATTCACTACCTGCAATCACTAAAAGGTACCTTTGGCCATCACGGCTCCCCCAAATCATTCCAGCGCCTACGGGGGGGATAGCGCTTACTTTGGGAATCACTGATGTAATGGTTAAATTTTGAGTTCTAAATCAGGGAGACCTTTAATTTTCGAAGATCTTCTTTTGTCGGCCCTGGAAGGGACATTCGTATGAAAGCTGTACTGTTCTTAGTTTAGTTTGGAGATACTATACACAAGCTTGGAATAAACTTAGTATTTTCTTATTTTTCGTCTGCAGACTTTATTTATTTATTTACTTGCTACTTGCAGCAAGACATGTCTTCGCCTAACCTGACATCTTAAGTTCAAATGTTTCGTGGGAATTTCTTTAACCGTATGCTCCCCAGACTAACCCCAAATTATAACCAAATGCTATATATCAACCCTGTAGTAGGTTGCCCATACAGTAATAAAAAGTGTACCCAATAAGAAATTAGTTAATTTCCAAGATACAATTAAATCGTCATTTTAAAAAAATTATCTGAAGAATTCCCGAATTCTTTAGATAATTCTTCAGAAAACTTCTGATTAGCCTGTTTAGTTTCTCAGTTACTTGCAATTAATTGTTCTATAAAGCTTTGAATTCAGATAACGAATTCGATTTCGACCGGGTCAGTAGAAACATTTCAACGTGGCCGCTCAACCGTTGTGACGCATAAACTCGCAGCAAAAACGTGGGAAATTTGATATCAGTGGGAATTCAGGGTTACTCTATAAAACCTCCAGCGTTTTGTCAAGGATAGTGATTTCAGTACTCCTCGGCTTATGATCATGCCTGCGTCCAGGGTTGCCACTGTCGATGACACAACCAAATTCGGTGATTTTCATCACAAAGGTCAGAGCTATTGAGAAAAATAGGTACTCTACAAGTACCTGATACACGGTCAAAATTATGTTTTACGGCAACTTACAAGATCCACAACTGTGACTTCAATGGTAATGTAAATTTTAGGATTTTTTACCTCGATTTTTTTTTACAATTGGGCTATATTCAAAATTGAAATTTAAAACTTTCATTAAAATCTATATTATTTAAAACTTGTAACATTTAATATTTTATATTTTAAATTTATAAATAAAAAAATTTACAAATTTAAAACTAGGTTTTTTATAAATTTTAGCACTATTTGAATCCATGAGTGATAAATGTTTAAGAAATATATAGCCACATCCAATTAAGTTTTGAAATTATTTTGGCCACTCATAAGAATTACGTCAGCCACTGTGGAACGTTCACAGAAGAAAAATATAATAGATAAAAATATAACGGAAAGTTAATTCAATTTTAAGAACATTTTATACAGTTCTAAGCATTTTATAAAATTTTAACAGTTCCATCTGGAAACGTTTTATACAATGGGTTTAGTTCCCAGCAACTAACACTACTACGCTAACTAGCAGCAACTGCTAGTTAGAAAGGACGTACCCAGGATTTTTTTCGGATGGGGTTTTACTCAAAGATTTTTTTCGGGGGGGGGGTGGGGGGGGGGGTACACAAAAAAACTCAAAAAACGCGCACAAAACTTGTTTATATTCATTTTTGTTACGTTTTTACGAGTCAAACAAACATTTCGGGGGGGGGGCTCAAACCCCATCCCCCCTCTGGGTACGGCAAGGGGTGAGTCACGCCCTGTGTAACTCATTGTACAGCAATGCTCCTAAGATAATCTTCCCACACCACTTACACTTACTTACTTACTTTTGGCGAGAACAAGACGATGAACTGTCCTGCCCGGCACCAAAGGATCTTGGAATGACTTCCGATGACCACTTGGACTTGTCGGCTGCAGCTTCTCCGGCGATCTTCAGCCAGTCTTTGTCCCATCTCCGACAGTGTCTCCTCAATCCTCCCCGCGGTTCCAGTTCCTCCTTGAATTTTTGCCACAGGTTCTTCTTTTGTCCTCCTGGTTTACGTTTCTAGGAGGGGGCTGGTTCGCAGACAAGGACGTCTGGACATACCGTGACTTCGGGACGACACGATGTGTGGCCGAGGAGCTTCAGGAAACGTCTTTTAATGATAAGCGATAGCTCTTCTGATTGGCTACAGCGACTCCTTACTTCACTATTGGAAATCCTGTCCCGTCCCTTAATGCGGAGGATATAACGAAGGCAGTGGTGATCGAACACGTCCAAAATTCTCGCGTCTTCAGCCTTGATCGGCCATGTCTCGCAAGCATAAAGTAGTACTGCTCGAGCAGTTGCAAAATAGATTCAGACTTTTGTTTTGGTTGAGATCTCCCGTCTGGTCCATAGAGCTTTTTTCAGACTAGTAAAGACTCTCCAGGCTTTTGCTATGCAGGCAGATATATCCCTTTCAGCTCTGCCATCTGGTGTTATGATAGAGCCAAGATACTTGAATTCCTCGAGGTTTCTATTTGCTCGCCGTCGAGGGTCACCTGGCAAGGAGCAGGTTGGTTGAGAGCCAATACTTTAGTCTTTGTGCCACTGATGGCCAGTCCGATGCGCTTTGAGACCTCAGAGGTATCGTCGATCATGCCTTGTAAGCTGCCGGCGGTAGTTTCGAGCTCAGCAACGTCGTCTGCGAAGTCCAGATCTGTCAGGGACTGGAGGAAACCAGCTATTTTCCAGAAAACTATTCCACTATGGTTTCTCATTGCATTATTCATGATCCAGTCTATCGCGTAGCTGAATAATATAGGCGAAAGGGGGAATCCCTGCTTTACCCCAAACTCCACTGGAAACTTAGGGGTGTAATTGCCGTAAACACGGATGCAAGTCTCAGTGTCCTTATATGCACTTCGGAGTATCTCAATGATACCTTGTGACGTACCGTCTTCAGCCATAATTCTCCATAGCTTCTCTCTGGTGAGGGAATCAAAGGCAGCTACAAAGTCAATAAAGGCAATGACAAGGGGTAGACGAAACCTGCTGTACTGCTGAAGGATGAGGCGAATCGTCAATATCTGTTCTGGACAGCCTCTGCCTGGTCTGAAGCCTGCTTGTTCAGGACGAGTTAGCTTGTCACGTGCGTCTTTGAATCGGTTCGAAAGAATGACACAGAAGATCTTCATGGCATGGTCGATCAGGGAGATACCACTATAGTTTCCGCAAATGGCCTTATCTCCTTTTTTGTATAGCGGAACGAAGACTGATACTTTCCAGTCTTTTGGGAAGGTCTTCGTCGTCCATACCTGGAAAAACAGGTCGGTTAGGCGGTATAGTAGAGTTGGTGAGGACTTGAACATTTCAGAAGAGCTGCCATCCTCTCCTGGGGCTACTTTTAAGGGTTCTTTTGCACCTCACACGAGGGGTCACTTCTTCTCGACTAGTTCTATGGTGTGGTCAGAGATCCAGGCTCGCTGTTTTCGTTTTGTGTGTCCAAGCACCTCCTCAGCTACGTCTTGTGTCGCAATTTTTATCTGCGTCCATTCTTAGTCGACGTGTGAAAGACGGTTCAAGGCTTCGAACTGGTTGCTTAGCTTTAACTCGAAGTCGGCTTTAATTTCCGGGCATCTTAGTTCCGACACATCGAAGCGCTTCCCTGCCTTCTGTCGCTACTGTCTACTAAGGCGGTGACGGACTTTGAAAGTGAGGAGATAGTGGTCAGATCCATTTAAAGATCCTGTGTCTGCTCCTCTGTATACCCGGGTATCTGTGCAGGAGCTCCTCCATCTTCTGCGGACTAAGATGTGGTCGATCTGAGCTATTGTTACGCCGTCGTTCGAACGCCATGTTGCGAGGTGGAGTCTCTTGTGCTCAAAGAGTGTTTGTGACGCATAGGTTGTTGTATCTGGCTAGCTGTAAGAGCTAGATGCTGTAAGAGCTAAGAGCTCCATTGATGCATCTGTTACCAACGGTGTGGCGGCCAATAACTGCTGCTGTGTCGGGGTCTACTCTGCCAATAAAACTTAGTAAAAGATAAATATACAAACGCGTAAGTTCTTTACAAGCAAATAACTACACTCTAAGTACCTATATTCACTAACGCGTAACTATACTCAAGTCCGAAAGGAACACGGAAATAAAGTCTATACGAGTTCTGACTCTTTTCAATTGTACAAACAAAACTTTATATACTTACACGTCCACCAGCTGCAACTTCAATGGCAGTGTAAAAAGCAGGATCTTTGACCTTGAACAAGTTACAAAACATTCCCTTGACTCTTCTTCGGTCAAAATTTGGAGTTGGATCCCTGTATTGAAATACTGTTGACGAATAGCGATCTTCAATATGAGAGAGTTTATCGCGCAGATTCCTCAGCTCCCCACCGAGTTCAACCTTTTTTTGCTCAACCAATTGATATTTATCAGCAGCATTTGCACCAAGCTGCTTTTCCAAGGTCTTAACATCATTCTCAAGTTTTTGATATTGTTCCTGATTTTGCTTCCACTCTTTCTCAGTTACTTTCAATTCCGGCTCTTTCTTTTTTAGCTTTTCTTTTGCATCTTTCAGCCTCATATTGGCAGTTTGCATTTCAGTCTGCAACTTTCGCAACTCCTCATTTTGCTTCATCAGTTGCTCTGCCAAAGTGGCATCCTCCCCAGAGGCCGTTACGAAAAGTCCCCTGTTGATGGCATCACGCCGCCGTTCAGCCAATTGCAAATTTTCCTGTGCTTCCGAATTCTCTTTAATGAGACTATCAAAATTGGATTTGAAATCTGCTTCTTCTTTCAATCTGGCATTAAGAACCTTCAAGTCATCTTTCTTCCCTTTTTCAAGTTGATTGGCCTTCTTTTCTTCGTCTGCAAAAAAAAATAAATTAAAGATAGATAGATAAGTGTATTTCAAAAGCCCCATATACACAAAATATATGTAAAAAAAAAAAAAATAAGTAAATAGCCAGCAAAACAAATTACAAAATACACGAAAAACTGAGTATAAAGAAAAAGAATATACATGTAAAAAGTATAAAATTAACAAGTGAAATCTTTATCAAAAATTATCTACGAACCAGAAAATTGGAGTTTCTCTATGCAAAGAAAGCATATTATTTACACCCAAAATTATAGGACGTACTTATAAAATCAAAAAAAAAAATATTCTCCCCTTTCTTTATAAAAATGGCTCACTGCTTTGACCAACTATTTAAATTTCATGAAGAAATACTGACCAGAATTTTCACCTTTGCACCCTGTAATCAAAACACTAGTAAATTTTCATATTTTGACTCACGCCTGAATTCCCTTTTCATCGCTGTCACGCCCGAAGGTCATATCTGAAGATTTCACACTGCTAACATAAATTCCCAAAATCGTTTTCTAGACTGTCTTCAAACGAAAGATCAAGAAGTTTAAGTACACTTTGATCCTTCTGACAGGGTCACATACAGGATTTTTTCGGGGGGGGGGGGGGGGGTACAAAAAAAACGCATAAAAAATTGTTATATTCATTTCTGTTACATTTTTACGAGTCAGAAAAACATTTCGCGGGAGGAGGGAGGGGGGTCAAACTCCCTACACCCCCTGGATACGACCTTGTCTCCTGATATGCATTACTCTGTTAATCCTCCCTATGGCAAACGGTATATAACATTTATCATTGGGGGAGGGGGGAAGGGGGATACAAAAGGATTTTTTTTCGGAGAGGGGTTTACAAAAAAAACGCCAGACAAATTTGTTTATATTCATTTCTGTTACGTTTTTACGAGTCAGAAAAACATTTCGCGGGGGGCTTGAGTCAAAATCCCTACACACACACACACACACACACCCGCCCCTGGATACGGCCTTGCCTCTTGATATGCATTGCTCTGTTAATCCTCCCTATGGCAGACGGTTTATAACATATATCTTAGAAATATATCACTCTCAGATACGACCTTTATGCATAAAGTCTTTCATCACTTTTTTTTAATCAAACTGTGTTGACCGAGAAGTAGCACTTAGCTACTCTCCATTTTTTTCAATATTACCTTCGCGTTAGCTTTAAGCAATTGAAACGAATAAAATATTTTCTATTCTATTCCTGCATCTTGTTTATCCATTTTCAAAACTGAGCAGGTACTAGTTGTTCCAATTTTTTTGCTAAGTTGTTCCAATTTTTTTGGAACAGCTTAGCGTATCAATATGAAACTTCTGGGGCATCTACCTGCTACTACTGCTATTAATACTGCTACTACTACTACTAATTCAATACTATTATTACTTCTACTGCTCCTACTATGACCTATGCTACTATTAAACTAGCACTATTAAGGCTACGCATACCAAGTTGAAAATTTGACAGAATGAGCTGTTTGAGGTGGAACTTGAACTAAATCAAAAGACACTATGTGCATGCAGATTTTCAAAATGGCATATCTCAAAAAGGGATTTGTGTATTAAGTTGGAACTTTCAGAGAGTGCTTAAAGGGAAAGTCAATTCACCAAAAGGGAATATAAAACCCCTATGCTTTCCAAAGGCCAGAACAAAATTTGCACTTTACTGAAAAAAATATAAATGTTTTTACTTTTATAACTTTAATAAATCAAATAATATTAATATTTTGATTACAAAATATCAGTATATGTATATTAAACTGAGAATGCACAATCATTTGTATTTTTTCAGTAAAGTGCAAATTTTATTCTGGCCTTGGGAAGGCATAGGGGTTTTGCGCCCAACTTATGTTAATTTCTGCTCGTTTTGGGTTTGACTCGGTTATTTTTTTGTAATTTCTTTTCGTTTTGGGTTTCATTTATTTATCGATGCTGATTTGTGGTAGTTTCACGCTTGGTAGATTATTTGGTTTTATTTTTGCTCATTTTTAGTTTAATGGAGTTCTTTGCTTTTCTTTGAAAAACGTATTTTGGGGAAAAAGTTTTTTTGATTAATTTCTGTTCGTTTATATTGACATAGTCTTTTCAGAGAAAAAGAAAATAATACTTTAAATCTTTTCGTTTTTTAAGACTTTATAGTTTGGCCTTCTATTTGTATGCTGGAGAAAAATTTTCGACAATTTTTAACAACATACACTCTTTTAAAAATCTGGACACAAATAGTACTGATTAATTTAGTTTCATACCTACTCTAGTTGACCTGAAACGGAAAACTTGATACAATTCGCAAAAAAAAATCTGTTTACTTTCTTCGATAGCTTGGATACACTTACGCTATTTTGATTCGCTTAAATTTTAAGAGCAGAAGTAGCCCCGAAAGTTTGAACATAATACCCTCAGTCGTTCTTGGGATACTGTTGAGATGCCTTATTGGCAATTAGCATTATCACAGTGCATTTTGATTTAAACTTAAGGCAACATTCAGTTTTTAAACATAATGGGCAAATGGGAGGGTGGGTGTGGGAGGGTGGGAGTGGAAGGGAGATTAGTTGTCTCCAATGAAGGCAGTATTTAGTTTTTAAACATAATGGGCAAATGGGAGGGTGGGAGTGGAAGGGAGATTAGTTGCCCTCCAATCACTTTCGGCTACTAAAAAGGGCATCAGCCCTTTCTATTTTCAATTGAATGAGCCCTTTTCGAAGTTCCCAGGACAACTCCTTCGATACGAAGTGCCCTGGTCTAAACAACAACAACAACAAAAAATATCACTAATCACTTTCGACTATTAAAAAGGGTAATAACCCTTTGAATTTCAAATTGAAGAGCCCTTTTCGAAGTTCCCACGACAACTCCTTCAATACGAAGTGCCCTGGTCTAAACAACAACAACAACAAAAAATATCACTAATCACTTTCGACTGTTAAAAAGGGTAATAGCCCTTTGAATTTCAAATCGAATGAGCCCTTTTTCAAGTTTCTACGACAAAGATTTCAATAAAAACCTTATATACCCCCAGGGCATAACTAATAACCCTTGCCCTAAGGGTTGTGGGGGACTAGCCCTTTGAATTTCCAATCGAATGAGCTTTTTTGAAGTGTCTACGACAACGCCTTCTATAAAAACCTTATATGCCCCCAGGGCACAACTTAAAACCCTTGCCTTGAGGGTTGTGGGGGAGTATCCTCCTCAAAACCATATTTTCTATCTGGAATACGCTGAACAAAATGGCTATCTCAAAATTTTGATTAGATGTGATTGGGGGAATGATGGGCGTGGGGGGGGGGACTAGTTGCCCTCCAATCACTTTTGACTATTAAAAAGGGCACTATCCCTTTGAATTTCCAATCAAATGAGCCTTTATTGAAGTTTCTAAGACAACGCCTTCTATAAAAACCTTATATGCCCCCAGGGCACAACTTAAAACCCTTGCCTTGAGGGTTGTGGGGGAGTATCCTCCTCAAAAACATATTTTCTATCTGGAAATCAACTACGCTGAACAAAGTGGTTACCTATAAATTTTGATTGGATGTTTGGGGAAATGATGGGCGTGGGGGGGGGGGCTAGTTGCCCTCCAATCACTTTCGACGATTAAAAAGCACACTAGCCCTTTGAATTTCCAATCGAATGAGCCCCTTTTGAAGTTTCTACGACAACGCCTTCTATAAAAACCTTATATGCCCCCAGGGCATAACTTTAAACCCTTGCCCTGAGGGTTGTGGGGGAGTTTTCCTCCTCAAAATATATTTTCTATCTGGAAATCAACTACGCTGAACAATATGGCTATGTCAAAATTTTTATTGGATGTGTTTGGGGGAATGATGGGCGTGGGGGGGGGGCTAGTTGCCCTCCAATCTCTTTCGACTATTAAAAAGACCACTAGCCCTTTGATTTTCCAATCGAATGAGCCTGTTTCGAAGTTTCTACGACAATGCCTTCTATAAAAAACCTTATATACCCCAGGGCATAACTTAAAACCCTTGCCCTGAGGGCTCTGGGGGAGTTTCCTCCTCAAAAACCTATTTTCTATCTGGAAATCAAACTACGCTGAACAAAATAGCTATCTCAAAATTTTGATTGAATGTTTTTGGGGAAATGATGGGCGTGGGGGGTAGGTACCCTCCAATCACTTTTGACTATTAAAAAGGGCACTAGCCCTTTCAATTTCCAATCGAATGAGCCTTTTTTAAAGTTTCTACGACAACGCCTGCTATAAAAACCTTATATGCCCCCAGGGCATAATTTAAAACCCTTGCCCTGAGGGTTGTGGGGGAGTGTCCTCCTCAAAAACATATTTTCTAACAGGAAATCAACTACGCTGAACAAAATGGCTATCTCAAAATTTTGACTGGATGTGTTTGGGGTAATGATGGGCGGGGGGGGGATAGTTGCCCTTCAATCACTTTCGACTATTAAAAAGGGTACTATCCCTTCGAATTTCCAAACGAATGAGCCTGTTTTGAAGTTTCTACGACAACGCCTTCTATAAAAACCTTATATACTCCCAGGGCATAACTTAAAACCCTTGCCCTGAGGGTTGTGGGGGAGTGTCCTCCTCAAAAACATATTTTCTATCTGGAAATCAACTACGCTGAACAAAATGGCTATCTCAAAGTTTTGATTGAATGTGTTTGGGGGAATGATGGGCGTGGGGGGGGGGCTAGTTGCCCTCCAATCACTTTCGACTATTAAAAAAGGCACTAGAAGTCTCAATTTCCAATCGAATGAGCCCCTTTTGAAGTTTATACGACGACCCCTTCCATATGAAGTGCCCTGCTCTAAAGGAAAAAATAGTAAATAGTACATTGTGCCAACATCGTTCTTATATGCCCTCAGGGCATAACTTAAAACCCTTGCCCAAAGGGTTGTGGGGGAGTGTCCTCCTCAAAAACATATTTTCTATCTGGAAATCAACTACGCTGAACAAAATGGCTATCTCAAAATTTTGATTGGATGTGTTTGGGGGAATGATCGGGGTGGGGGGGCTAGTTGCCCTTCAATTACTTTCGACTACTAAAAAGAGTACTAACAACTCCAATTCCCAATCGAATGAGCCCTTTTCGAAGTTTCTACGACAACTCCTTCCATACAAAGTGCCCGGGTATGGAGAAAAAAAAATACATTGTGCCCACATCGTTCTTTACTTAGGCAGCGCACCGCTGCCTATGATAACTACACCTTCAAAGGAAACGTACACCTTAACCATTTTTGTGCCTTGTATTTTAGTTTATTTTTGCTGATTTTTCGCTCACTTTTTTCCAAATTTGGCACCCGTTGCAAGCGAAAATTGCATAATTACATAGAGGTCTTTTTCATTGAAAAATGGTTTCTAAATTATCTATTATTTTTAAAGATATATAGATAATTTCGGAGACCACACTACCTTTCCATCACGAAAAAATAAAAGTTCCAAATAGGGATAAAATCCTTTTTAATAGACGGTGTATAATAAATTTCACAAAAAATACCAGATATTTCGGTCACATATACAGTGACCGAAATATCTGGTATTTTTTGTGAAATTTATTATACATTGTCTATTAAAAAGGATTTTATCCCTATTTGGAACTTTAATTTTATCGTAAAGATATATAAGATTGTATAAATTTCCATTTAACCAATTCCAGCACCAATAACTCATTTTCACTGTCCTTGGTACTTTAAGCGATAATCCTGAACGATCCATACAGAATTTGTATTTTAAGCGAGTTCTAAAACATGACTGAGATATTAAGCGAGTTCTAAAACATAATTTTTTAAACAGTTATCGACAATGTTGTCGACATTCTCGAATTCGGAATGAATTCTTGCCGAATTCATTCTTAAAATGAAATTTCTCAAATTCTGAATTTCAAAGAAACTAGGACCCTTTGCTTTTGACAACTTATTTCGAAAATTTATGTTGCTTCGCGGCAGAAAATACCTTCTCCAACCCATACGCTTGTTCTAAAAGGGTTATCCCTTTAAACTTTTGTTTTAAAAATACGTGTGGGCATCTCTTTAATTATGTAGGCACGTTTTTGTGGGCCATCTCCAAAGAAAAAGGGGTAGTGACACCCTTGACTATAACTAACTGTATGTACTCTATCCAAGAATACTAATTTTATTTTTCGGCCAAGCATGGCATGCGGAGACACCACCATCACCCAATCATGTTTGACCAAAGGTTCAGTAGATAGTTAAAATCTACTTTTTGATATCTATTTTAAGAGGAGTTAGAGGAATCTGGTACTCTCATTCTTATTTATCTTATGGCAATATGCTCTTTACTCAATGCCCTGAAAGGGAGGCAATTGATTTCAATCCGTTTTAATTCTGATTTCTTTATGCATAGTAACTTTTACTCATTTGAAATTTACCTTCTTATAAGGCTTAATTTCTGCTATGGGTTATCTGTATGAAGATTTGCTAGATGTTTTCCAGAGAAATTGCTTCAGGATTGTTCTGGGTACCCGGCTGACTGACAATAGGCTATATGAAAAATGGGCTGTATAAAAAAATAGGCTATATAAACAATAGGCTATACGAAAAATGTGGTTCAATACCGCTCTCTAGGGCTATAATGAAAGAAAGGTTGAGGTGGCTAGGGCACGTTGTGCGGATGAAGGATGACAGATTGCCGAAGATAGCTCTTTTCGGCCAACCGTCTAGGGCTAAACGGAAAGCAGATCGTCCTCGTCTGGGGCGGGAGGACGTAATAAAGAAAGATTTAAAGGAAATGGGAACTTCGTGGGCGGGTGTAAAAAGGGAGGCTTTGAATAGATTGGGATGGAGGAGGAGCGTGCGAAGCAGTGTTGGCCTCAGGCGGCTTTTTGCTGCGGTGAGTTTTTAGTAGTAGTAGTAGTAGTTAACTGTATAACTTGCTAAAATAAAAGAGAGACAAAAAAAAAGGAAAACACACAAAGTTATATGTAAAATTTAGGAAATTACGGGGGAAAGTCACATATTTAAGAACTGTTGTAATTATATTGTATGTTGCCCGTTGCTTTTAGAAGTTGCAAAAAACAAAGTTGTAGCATTTGGCCTCCCTATGCCATTTTAACCCCCTCCCCTCCCACTCGTATGTGAAAAATACCTTTTTTGGTGGGATTTTCAAAAGAAAAGGCCTTTTTTGGTATTTTCGTTGAAAAGCTAAAAAAATATCATTTAATGAAAAACACTCTAGTAAAACACATCATTACACTTACGTAATTATCGCAAAAACGAAAGAATAAATAAATCAAAGTAATTTTACCTATATGAATCATATTAATGAGCTATATTCACCTAGTTTCATTTAAAAATTTTGAGAAGAGATGACTTTTAGCGCGATTTATCTTGCTTCCTCCTATAGGATCACTGAAAGACTCAAATATCTGGCTGCAAGAAGTTAAAAATGCAACCGAGACATAACCAGCAATGTTTTCGAAAATCATTCACAGGTTAATGTTCAGTCATAACAGGGTTAATCGTACCCTAGCATGGATAAGACTGATGCTCCCTCTTTCTATTTCATTCTACATTATAAGGCAACTGGAACATCTTAGAGAGATGGTCATGGAATAAGCCGAAGGCAAAACCCTTACACCTAGATACTTTGTATCATTGTATAATGATATAATGTATAATGGTACTTGGTATAATTCTTTTTCTTTTTTTTAGCACTAGAGTAAAGTGCCATGCTGCACAAGAACTGCATTTATTGGCCGCAGTATTTCTTCATATAGAAATGTACTGCATTTATTTTCGTATATGTCTTGTCCATATGCGTCATATTTGCGTCAGGGTCAAAATGAAAAGATAAGGTTTTGTTAGCTTTGACGGGCAATGCATATTATTGCGGCAATAAATTAATATAGCAAATTGTATATATTTTCGTATACATCATGTCTATAAGCATCATATTTTTTTTCACCATTAAAATAAAAGATTAGATTTTATTAGCTTCGACGGGTAATACGTATCATGCAGGCTGAAGGGTCAAATCTACGGATAAAATTCTTCATCATTTTAATCAAACCGAGTGACTGCATGTATAAATAGAAATACTCAGGTTTCAGGTTTCAAATTTCTGTCGTAGAACGTTACGCAACTGTTTTCAAAGAAGAAGATCAGTGACAGGCTGGGAACTTACCAATTATATAGCATAGCATGAGAAAATCAAGGTACCAAAGCAAATACAAAACCATTAATTGTTGAGTGCTCCCAGCATTTGAGTTGACCTTGATTTAACAACTATATGAAGTTATTGAGTTTTGATTTATTGAGTACTGAGTATTTAGTTAACCATTGTTGTTTTACATAGTGTCTTATTTGCAGTATATTTTTGTTATTTTATTTGCCATGCTTTGAATTGTCTCTCGTCTATAATCTTACTGACCTTTTAACTGGTTTTAAAGACAGGATAAGATTTATTAATCCAACAAAAACATCAACTATTAAACATTACATACACCTCCTCCCCCCCCGAAATCCATGCAAGGCTCTATGGCCAGGAATGCAGGGAGAAACTTATGGAAAGAAAATATCTGGAACAGGGAGATTCTAACATTCTGAAAAGTTTCATTAGTGATTTCCTGTATGATGATATAAGGCAACACACTAGCGGTAACTTGGTAAAGAGCAAAGTCTCTTCCATGTACCACTAGAATATTACAGATAAGATAATATAATAAGATAGAAGTCAACCGAATCAACGTGGAAATAAAATACCACATCAAACTCACTAGAAAAGAATTATAGTTGACCATAACAGAACTTCCCTTTAGTAACAGAAAGATACCGTAGGTCTTTGATGTAGTATTTCCATGGCCGTATCCAGGATTTTCGTTACAGGGCGTTTACAAAAAAAAAAACTTGACCCTGAGTAATTCATTAAAACCCTGAGCATTTCATTCGTCATTTTAACCGTTGCTTTTAGTTGCTTCACATTTTAGTTATGTCTTATTGTGTTTAACCTTGAAGTGGCGCTTGATAGTTTGAAATTTTGGTATTACTGTTTTTTCTAGATCCCTGCATTATTACTTTGTCTTGGTTGAACACAGACATGCCCTTGTTAGCTTATGTAGTGAATAAGCATATTCTATTCAATCAGAGTCAACACTCCTACGTTATCATTGGTCAAGAGCTATGTGCCTTCTATTTTTTTCCATACTATTTCGTTTAGAAGCGGTGGTCGTAGAAACTCTGGAGAGGGCTC
Source organism: Artemia sinica (assembly GCA_027921565.1). Classification (NCBI taxonomy): domain Eukaryota; kingdom Metazoa; phylum Arthropoda; class Branchiopoda; order Anostraca; family Artemiidae; genus Artemia; species Artemia sinica. The sequence goes on from JAPEVW010000027.1 coordinate 525,510, forward strand.
ATTCGACTAAAAGTTGAAAATTCTAGTGCTTTCTTTAGGAGTCAAAAAGTGGTTGGGAGATGTCCCTCTCCCGCCCCCAGAAAAGCCAACAAACTTTCTTTCCTACCAACTCTAAACTTGTTTTCTTAGTGCTTCAGACTAAGAATACCCCTATGCAGAAGGAAAAATAAAATAAAATATTGGTTCCCCCGAAAATAGGGCCAGACAAAGGGCTAAAAATCTTTTCCCCCGAACGGCTTAAAACTTACAGTCGTAAGTTTCTTGGCCAAAGGGGTGCTAATGCACAAAGAATGTTTGGGGCCAAAAAATAATGGTTCACCTGAAAATGGGCCCCAGAAAGGCTCCAAATAAGTTTTTAGTTAGGGTTAAAAACTTAAAAGGCCCTTCAAATATGGTAGCCAAAAAGTTTCCAGATTTTTTTTTTCCGATGTGGTTAACTTTCAAGGATCGTTACCAGGACTGATAGGAGTAAAAAACAAATTTAAGGGGGAGGGGATAGGGCAAACCATGCTGTCTACCTGTACTGTTTTCCTGGATTGCGCCAACTTAACACGGTATTGAACCCAAACGACACCATTTGATTTATGTCAAACTGGTTTCTTACCTTCAAGGTTTTAACTTTTATTTTTCCTTTACGTAAGTCTTCTATTGATTGAACTCAGCAGTGTGAATTTTAATATTTAACATTAAAAAATTAATATGGTTCACTTTGGTGTTCCCAAAGCAAAATTAATTTTTATTTTTTTATCATTCAATTCCTTTTTTTTTTTTTTTTTTTTTTTTTTTTTTTTTTTTTTTTTTTTTTTTTTTTTTTACAATTATATCCGTCTATTCATTGCTTTGTCCATTTATTATAGTTGTATTTTCTAGTATATAATTTTTTTTTTCTAACCTCACATTAGGAAAGGAGTGTTCTCATCAGATAGGATGGATTCATTGAGTTATTAAATAAATAAAAAAAAAAACAAGCTTTTTACAACTGAAAGTAAGGAGCATTAAAACTCAAAACGAAGAGAAATTATTACGGATATGAGGGGGGTTGCTCTTCCTCAACACCTCGCTCTTTACACTAAAGTTTTTTAGTACTTAAAAAAAATCTCCTTATTGTTCTAATTAAACGAACATAGTGTTTCAGGAGTCGTTCTTCTGACTAATTTCCAAATTTTTATTAACGTGTCATATTTAGCATATTAGCGTACGATCTGCTACTGATTAGCCGAACAAAATTGGCAGATATGAATTCTTTACAGCTTGTTTCTGAGCTTTCTAGTAATATAAGACTCAGTTCCTTCTTTGACAAACGATTTCTAGCAATCAAAATTATTACAAAATAAAAATCCACTAATGAAAGGTCTATGCACGATTTTATTCTAAGCTTATCTCTGCATATTTTAAAGAGGAAAAAAAGTGATTTATCTCATTTATTTCTAGGCAGACTTATTTCTAGTGTAATTTATTTCTAGGCAGAGAACACGAGTATCCTTCTTCGACAAGCGATTTTACCCAATCGCTTGAATCAATTAAATATCTATGCAAGAGACTATGGAATACTTATAAGAGTGGAAACTGGCCCTAGTGTCAATAAAAAAATACCAGTGCCATCTAGCGTTTGGCATTCCTTGGTGTTTTTTCGAGTTTAGTAATTGTGTTCTTTTTCCGAAACTGAGATCAGTCACTTATTACTACAATAATTATGCCAATTACACTAACTATACTAATTTTACCTTATTATTATACAGAAAAAAGGACAAGGAACTGCAAATGCTAAAAAAAAAATTCTAAAAAAAAAAGCTAGAGGGCACTGGTCATTTTTTCTTTTATCAACATTAGCGCCAGCTTCCACCCTTGTAAATTACCCGTACTCTTTGGGTCAATTCACAACAATACCTTTTATATTAGACTGCAATGATTTCACAGCTCCTTCCATCTTTGTTTGCTCCTTAACAGAATCTTTCAGCTGCGCTTCCAAATCTGAGAGTACTTGACCAGCGTCTCCCTCTTTCTTCTGTTGCAGTTCTACAATTTCTTCCTCTACGCTGGCTATTTCTTCTGTTCCCAGCTCACATACTAGAATAAAATGAAAGTTAGTTCCCATTGTATAAAACAAATGGAAGCAGATGAAATACTTCCATTGTTATTCCGTCATAATTTCATATCATTAAACCAGAAATCTGACTGAATTTCAGTATATATCATAGGCAGCGCAATAGCATTGCCTAAGTAAAGAACGATGTTGACACAAAGTATTATTTTTTTTTCCAGACCAGGGCACTTCGTATCGAAAGAGTTGTCATAGAAACTTCGAAAAGCGCTCATTCGATTGGACATTGGAATGGCTGGAGTGCTCATTCTCATAATTTAAAGTGATTGGAAGACAACTAACACCCCATCCACGACCACCCTTTCCCCAAACACATCCAATAAAAAATTTTGAGATAGCCATTTAGTTCAACGTTGTTAATTTCCAGACAAAATTTTTGTTTTTGAAGAGGACACTACCCCCACAGCCCTCAGGACAAGGGTTGTAAGTTATGCCCTGGGGGCATATAAGGTTTTTATAGAAAGCTTTGTCGTAAAAGCTTCAAAAAGGGCTCATTCGATTGGAAATTCAAAGAACTAGTGCCCTTTTTAATAGTCGAAAGTGGTTGGAGGGCAACTAACCCCCTCTTACGCCCACCTTCTCCCCAATCACATCCAATCAAAATTTTGAGATAGCCATTTTGCTCATCATAGTTGAAAGTTCTGAAAATTAGGTGCTTGAGGATGACACCCCCCCCCCCCCCCCACAGCCCTCAGTGCAAGGGTTATAAGTTATGCCCTGGGTGCATATAAGGTTTTTATAGAATGCGTTGTCTTAGAAACTTCAAAACAGGCTCTTTCGATTGGAAATTAAAGGGCTAGTACCCTTTTTAATAGTCGAAAGTGATTGGAGGGCAACTAACCCCTCTCTCACACCCACCATTTATCCAAACGCATCCAATCAAAATTTTGAGATAGCCATTTTTTCAACGTAGTTGAAAGTTCTGAAAATTTGGTCTTTGAGGATGACACCCCCCCTTCCATAGCCCTCAGGGCAGGGGTTGTAGGCTATGCCCTGGAGGCATATGAGGTTTTTATAGAAAGAGTTGTCGTAGAAATTTCAAAAAGGGCACATTCGATTGGAAATTCAAAGGTCTAGCGCCCTTTTTAATAGTCGAAAGTGATTGAAGAACAACTAACCCCCCTTCAGGCCCACCATTTCCCCAAACACATCCAATCAAAATTTTGAGATATTCATTTTGTTCAACGTAGTTGAAAGTTCTGGAAATTAGGTCTTTGAGGATGACAACCCTCCCCCCCTCCACAACCCTCAGGGCAAGGGTTGTTAGTCATGCCCTGGGGGCATATAAGGTTTTTATAGAAAGTTCAAAAAGGGCTCATTTGATTGGAAAATTGAAAGGCCAGTGCCCTTTTTAATAGTCGACAGTGAATGGAAAGCAACTAACCCCCCTTTCACGCCCATCATTTCCCCAAACACATTCAATCAAAGTTTTGAGATAGTCATTATGTTCAACGTCGTTGACAGTTTTGGAAATTATGTATTTGAGGATCACAAACCCCCCAGAACCCCCAGGGCAAAGGTTGTAAGTTATGCCCTGGGGCATATAATGTTTTTATAGATAGCGTTGTCGTAGAAACTCCAAAAGGGACTCATTCAATACGAAATTGAGAGGGCTGAGCCCTTTTTAATAGTCGAAAGTGATTGGAGGGTAACTAACCCCCCTCTCACGCTCACCATTTCCCAAAACATATCCAATCAAAATTTTCAGATAGCCATTTTGTTCAACGTAGTTGAAAGTTCTGGAAATTAGGTCTTTGAGGATGACACTCCCACCAGACCCCTCAGCGCTATGACTGCAAGTTATACCCTGGGGGCATATAAGGTTTTTATTGAAAGCTTTGCCGTAGAAACTTGAAAAAAGGCTCATTCCATTGGAAATTCAAAGGGCTAGTGCCCTTTTAAATAGTCGACAGTGATTGGAGGGCAACTAACCCCCCTCTCACGGTTATTTTGGACATGTTTATTTTTTAATATAGTTCAAATAAAACACGTTACAGTCAGCATACCTAAAATAAAACATTCCTGTGTTCGAACCTTTTTTATAGTCGAAAATGATTGGAAGGCAGCTAACGCACCTCTCACGCTCACCATTTCCCCAAACACATCCAGTCGAAATTTCGAGATAGACATTTTGTTAAACGTAGGTGATAGTTCTGGAAATTGGGTCTTTGCCAGAGTTGTCGTAAAAACTTCAAAAAGGACTCATTCAATTGTGAATTGAGAGGGCTAGAACCCTTATTAATAGTCAAAAGTGATCGGAGGGTGAATGCCCCCCCACGCCCATCACTTCCCCAAACACTTCCGATCAACATTTTGATATAGCCATTTTGTTGAACGTAGTTGACGGGTCCGAAATTATGTTTTGAGTGTGACACCACCCCCTCACAGCCCTCAGGGATAAGGTTGTAAGTTATGCCCTGGGGGCACATAATGTTTTTATAGAAAGTGTTGTCGTAAAAATTTCAAAACGGGCTCTTCCGATTGGAAATTCAGAGGACTATTGGCTTTTTCAATAGTCAAAGTAATCGGAGGGAGAATCGCCTCCCCCTCCCCCGCCCATCATTTCCCCAAACATTTCCGATCAACATTTTGATATGGCCATTTTGTTCAACGTAGTTGAAAGGCCTGGAAATTATGTCTTTGAGGATGACAATCCTCTCCCCATAGCCCTCGGAACAAGGGTCGTAAGTTATGCCCTTGGGGCACTTAGAAAGTTATGTCGTAGCTGCTTCAAAAAGGGCTTATTCGATTGGAAATGGAGAGACTAGTGCCTTTTTTATTAGTCGAACGTGATCGGAGGGCAAATTTGATATAGCCATTTTGTTCAGCCCATCAGAAAGGTCTGGAAATTATGTCTCTGAGGATAACAAATCCGTTGATTTTGAATTGAAAATCAAGTATTTTGCAATAGGGCGTCAAGACGTGGCTAATTGTAGAAAGAAAAAGCCAAGACAGATAGTCCAAGTAATAGAGAGGCTAATGTTTAAATGGCTGCACGGGTAAATGGCGGGAGTAAGTATGACTCTCTTACTGGACAAATACTTGTTTCTTGTCGCCAGCCTACCTTATGCCCTGGGGACATCTAGGGTTTTTATAGAAAGTGTGGTCATATAAACTTCGGAGGGGGCTCATTGAATTGGTAATCAGACGCTCTAGTGCTCTTTTTAAGAGTCAAAGGGATCAAAGCGCAGCTACCCCCTCCACCCTACATACACGTCGGATTGTCCCGAAATGCGTTTAATAGAAATTTTGAGATAGCCATTCTATTCAAAATAGTCTAAATATCATATAACAAGGCTTTTGGGGTTGAAACAAACCCCAGAGATTAGGAGCATGGGTTGCAAGTTATGCCCGGGGGGTATTTAAGGTTCTTATGTAGTAGGGTTCTAAACCCTATACTTTCTAAAAGCTAGAATATAATTTGTACTTTACTGAAAAAAATTCTTTTCAATGTTTTCACTTTTATAACTTTAGGAAATAAAAAATTAATTAAGATCTTAAGGAATAAATATCAGCATATGTATATTAAACTGACAATGCACATTTTTTCAGTAAATTCATTTGATTTTTTTTTCAGTAAAGTAAAAGTTATATTCTAGCTTTTAGAAAGCATAGGGTTTAGAACCCTGCTCAGATTAAATTCTGCTCGTTTTGAGTTTGACTTATTTTAATTTCTGTTTGTTTTGGGTTTCATTTATTTATTGATACCGATTTGTGGTAGTTGTATGCTTGACAGATTATTTGATTCTATTTTTATTTCATTTTTGGTTTAATAGAGTTCTTTACTTTTTTTGAAAAAAATATTGTGTGCAAAAAGCTTTTTTGATTAATCTTTCAAAGAGCTAAATTCCAATCTTCGTCTAAATATAAGGAAGACGTTCAAAAATTGAAGTTACCTAAATTCAAAACTAGAATAGCGTATACCTTTGGTAAATATCGAGTTCAGTTAGATAACGAGAGTATACGAGGGGCGTTCAAATGTCATAAAGATAAAATACAAATCTTCAAAGATGTGGTTTTAGACTTTTTCGAAGATCTAGAAACTGTAACAGGGGTCTGTTATGTAGATCTGAGGACATCGAGAACAGAATCAGCGAAAAAACGTCCAGAAAAGCTGTCTCCTTTATGTAGAAGTTGTGAGCAGAAATACCTAGAAAGCATTCGCGAAAACCCCATCTCGGAGTCCTCTTCTATCACGACAACATCCCAACGCATTCTTCACGCGTTACAAAAGAAGTCCTGAGGGAATTTAGGTGGATATTCCTATCACATCAGCAAGAATACATCCAGCAAGAATATAACTCATAGTGGAGCCTCTAAATTCCTTCAAAAATGGTCTAAAAGAATGGAAGCTCTGCCTGGAAAAGTGCATCGATCCTGACAGAGGTTATGTTAAAAATGAATCCATTGTAATATAAAAAACAAATGGTAAAGAATTCCAAAGTTTCTTTCATTTTTGGGTGCCCCTCGTATAACAGGAATATATAACGAAAATATAAGTATCGGGTGACAGTCTTGATATATCAGACCAATGATGTGAGGCTAGTTCTGGCCATCCTAACAGAATGAAAAAAATAGTTTACTAACAATTATGTTTCAGTGGACTATCAGAGAGTTGTCACTAGCAACACTTAGTGAAATTCTTGAACAACTTTGAAAATCTTTGAATTGTATTTTTCATACTATTTTTGTGCTTTGAAATCTTTGTTTACAATCGTAGGACCCATTTTTTAATTTTCTTACTAACTTATATGTTCCTGCAAACAATCAGTAACAATTTCTATTAGTTAACAATTACGAACTTGCAGATAATTATTAATAGTAATTTTTAATGAATTTCTCTACTAACGTATTTTCATACTTGTTTTGAAGTTTTTCATAGCTGAATTATGAAAGGCTGATGATGGCAAGACAGCTCACCCTATTGATTACGTATTGTAAACAAAAGACTAGCAGGATCAAAACAAGATACTAGGATATATAGGAGAGCTATTATTGATGTTAAAAGTAAAGATCACCATCTGGTAGTGTCAAGGGTTAATCCAAAGCTAAAATTTAGGAAGGGTAACTACTTTCCGGTAAGGTATGCCGTTGGTACACTCCAGGATGAAAATTCGAGAGAAAATTTCCAGGAGCAGTTGAATACTAACCTGTCTAAAATTTTACAATGTAGAAGATGGATGGAATAATTTCAGGAAAATAGTTTGCGAGGTCGCTGATAGTGTCTTAAGGAAGAAAGAGCAAAATACAGCTGGGAACATTAGTGATAATATTTTATTTTTAAAAGAGAGGAGGATGGGCTTGTACAAGAACTATCTGAGTGATAGATCATAAGCAAATAAGAGGGAGGTAAAAAAAGTAGAGAAAACATTTAAATATGAATTAATATGGTGTGAAATGGAGGTCATGGATGAAATTGACGAAGATCTTGAAGATACAGCCAGACGGCATAACAGTAAAGTACTGTACTGGCATGTTAATAAATTTAGAGGGAGTAGTCAATCTGGACTTGTCCCAGTTAAAGATAGGAACGGGGCCCCAGTTGGTGATAAGGAAAGATCTAAAAAGAGATGGACAGAACATTTTGAGAATTTACTAAAAAAAAAAGATAAGAGTTGCAGGAAAAGATATAGAGAAAAATTTAAAAAGAGATGGACAGCAAATTTTGAGAATGTGCAAAACCGAGATAAAGTTACAGGAAAAAATATAGAAAAGAATGATAAGGTTTGTAAGACTTTGGATGTGAAGGAAGATTTATTTTGTGAGGAAGATATAGTGACAGTACTATCCGGAGTAAAAAATAATAAGGCCCCAAATTCGGATAGTGTGGTAAATGAGCTTCTTAAAAATGGCGGTTATGACGTTAGAAATAAGCTACTAAAGATTATGAATATGGTTTTTGAAAAAGAGGAAGTACCTAGTGATTTTAGGAAAACTAATTAAATCCTTCTATAAGAAAGGGGATGAGAGTGAGTGTGGTAATTATAAAGGCATTAGCCTGGTTTCTGTAGGTAGCAAATTACTTAGCATGATGAAAATTTTTAGACTTAGAGATGCTGTACATAAAGTTTTAAAAGAAGAACAGTGCAGTTTTAGGATGGGTAGAGGATGGTCGACCAAATTTTCGCTCGAGTCATTAGGTCGACCAAAGTCCCCGAGTCATTAAACACCTTTAGTCCTCGATTTTATAGATTATGAGCAACCGTTTGATTCAGCTGATAGAAAAGCTTTAGCGCAGATCTTATCCTTGTATGGCATACCAGACAAATACATTAAAGTGATTAGTGCTATGTACGAGAATAACACTGCTGCGGTTTAGGTAGGAAATGAGCTTAGCAGCTGGTTTTGTATTAAATCAGAAGTTAAACACGGTTGTGTTCTATCCCCCTTTATACGGATCATTTTGACGGACTTTGTCAGAAGGAGAACCATGGAATCAAATGGGGAGGAAAAACTCTCCAGGACTTAAGATTATGCTGATGATTTAAGCATCCTAGATCAAAGTGTGAGCAAAACGAACGAACTTTTAGAGGTTTTGCGAGTTCAGAATGCTAGAATTTGTCTGAAAATTAAAGTTAAGTAGACTAAGTCGCGAAGCTTTGGAATAAATGAAGATAAAAAGGTGATGTTGGGTAGCGAGAAGATTGATCAAGTGGATAGCTTAAGTTACCTAGGTAGTATTATTAGTATATAAAAAAAAAAAAAAAAAAAAAAAAAAAAAAAAAAAAAAAAAAACGGGCGGGTGCAGTGAATATGTTAAAAGTAGAATAGCCAAGGCCCAGGGTTTTTTTTTGCGGTTAAGGTAGGAAATAAGGTTAGCAGCTGGTTTTATATTAAATCAGGAGTTATGCAGGGTTGTGTTCTATCACCCTTTATATGGATTATTTTGATGGACTTTGTTTTAAGGAGCACAGGAGAGGCAATAAGAGACCACGGAATCAAATGGGGAGGTAAAAGTCTCCTGGACTTGGATTATGCTGATGATATAAGCATCCTAGATGAAAGTGTGAGCAAAATGAATGAAGTTTAAGAGGTTTTACGAGTTCAGGGTGCTAGAATTGGTTTGAAAATTAATGTTAGGAAGACTAAGTCACAAAGAATAGGAATAAGTGAAGATGAAAAGGTGAAGTTGGGTAATGAAAAGATTGATCAGGTTGGCAGCTTCACTTACCTTGGTAGTATTATTAGTAAAGATGGTGGGAGCAGTGAAGATGTTAAAAGTAGAATAGCCAAGGCTCAGGGTGTTTTTTCACAGTTAAAAAAAGTTTGGAAGAATAGGAAGATAAGTCTGCAAATCAAGATTAGAATATTAGAAGCTACAGTGATGACAGTGGTCAAATATGGCTCTGAAGCATGGACGCTCCGAAAAGCGGATGAAGATTTGCTAGATGTTTTCCAGAAAAATTGCTTAAGGATTGTTCTGGGTACCCGGATGACTGACCGTATTTCAAACAATAGGCTATACGAAAAATGTGGGTCAATACCGCTCTCTAGGGCTATAATGAAAGAACGGTTGAGGTGGCTAGGGCACGTTGAGCGGATGAAGGATGACAGATTGCCGAAGATTGTTCTTTTCGGCCAACCGTCTAGGGCTAAACGGAAAGCAGGTCGTCCCCGTCTGGGGTGGGAGGACGTCATAAGCAAAGATTTAAAGGAAACGGGAACTTCGGGGGCGGGTGTAAAAAGGAAGACTTTGAATAGATAGGGGTGGAGGAGGAGCGTGCGTAGCTGTGTTGGCCTCAGGCGGCATGGTGCTGCGGTGAGTTGTTAGTAGTAGTAGTAGTAGTAGGTTTTTTCTTTCAGAGTTCAAAAAAAGTTTGGAAGAATAGGAAGATAAGTCTGTAAACCAAAATTAGAATATTAGAAGCTACAGTGATGACAGTGGTCAAGCATGGTTCTGAAGCGTGGGCGCTCCGAAAAACAGAAAAAGATTTGCTAGATATTTTCCAGAGAAATTGCCAAAGGATTGCTTCGAGTACCCGACTGACTGACCATAGATCGAGCATCAGGTTGTGCGAAAAGTGTGTTTCTGTCCCGTTATCTAGGGCTATAATGAGAGAATGTGCGGATGAAGGATGACAGATTACCGAAGATTGCCCTTGTCGGCCAACCTTTTAGGGCCAAACGAAAAGAAGGTCGTCCCCCGTTGGGCTGGGAGGATGTCAAAAGGAAAGATTTCAGTAAATAATTTCTGAGACCACACTGGCTAATCATGATAAAACATAAAATCGCGAAGAAAGGAAGAAAACGAGGACAATTAACAGCCAGTGAAAAAATTGAAAAATTATGCAAAAATTTCGGTCAAGACCTCCGCTTGACCGTCCTCAGTCAGAATAAAAATGATAAAAATATAAAACACCATACCTTAAAATAAAAACACAAAACTAAAATTGGACGACCCTTTCTCAGTAACGGTGAAAGGGTAACTGAATAAAAAACACAAGTCTAAATGGCATTTCACAATTTCATTTTACGTAAAGCACTCTTAAAGGCTAATTGCTTTCCGGTTAGATTATTATCAGAGATTCTATTTGATTGAACGATCAGAACGATCAAAACGAAAACGATCAGAATTAATAATTTCATCATAAATGGGACTTAGAAAAGTTTCTCCGGTGTCTCTATTGAGAGCTACCTTTTGGTGAATGTGCTATTTTATTTCAACAGCCTCCCTGAAAACTTGCGTGAGACTAAATGGCATTTCACAATTTCATTTTACGTAAAGCACTTTTAAAGGCTAATGGCTTTCCAGTTAGATTATAAGTTCTCGTGCAAGTTTTCAGGGAGGCATTTGAATTAAAAAAGCACATTCACCAAAAGGTAGCTCTCAGTAGAGACACTAGAGAAACTTTTTTAAGTCCCATTTATGATGAAATTATTAATTCTGATCATTTTTACATACATCCACAAAAGAGGGGGATTGCCCTTTCCTTAACCCTCGCTCTTTACGCTAAACTGTGAAAGTTCTTTAAAAATACTTTTTATTCAAATTAATTGCCCTTGTGCTTGAGCAGAAAAAAAAATCCCAAGATGAGAGGGATATGAAGCCCCTACCTTTTTTCAAATTATCAATTTCGTTCACTTGAATCTGGTACTCATCACTGGCTTTTTTCAGCCTTTCTTCAAGCATCACAAATTGCTGAGCAATGTAAATCTTCTGATAATGCTCCAACTCACGTTGAATCTTTTGATAGTTAAGATACTGTGACCTATCTTCCTTTAGCTTATTTATTGTAGGCGTTATATCTTCCATTATAACCTGTGGAAAAGGCATATTAAAAAAAAAACTAATCATTACTGGATCTAAAACTGTTACAAAAGAAATCTCTGCAAAAAAAGAACCACAAAGGCATCCTCAATAGGAAGAGGAATAATTTCTTTTTAGAATTGTCAAACAAAAATAACTGTCAGAATAACTGTGTGCGATTTATATCTGTCATAGGAAGTTCTAGCCGAGTGGTTGACGTGCTGGATTTGAAATCATTTTTACAAAGAGCGAGGGTTCGATTCCTGGTGTTGCCAGTATTTGGTTTGGGGCGGGGGTCAGTGGCGTGACTCTGTAACCTCAGCCAGGGTCTACCCAGCTCTAAATGGGTACCTGGAGAAATCTGGGGAGGTAAGCAGGAAGGGTGTGCAAAAGCACAGAATTGCTGGCACCCAACTGGTTGCACTTCCTGGCTGAAGGGCCTTGAAACGGAGTTCATCACCACCGGTTTGGATTTTAAAGGTCTAGTGCCGTAGCCGTTACCTTTTTTTTACTAGGAAGATATTTCTAATTTCAGAGTTCGCAGATTACCTTCATGTATGTTTTGATTTCACCATGTAGCAGTTGATATAAATTCCCCATATCTCCTCTTCTCTAATTTTTTTGTAGCTCTATCCATTCTTGTAATAAGGAGTATCGTTTTGAAATTTCCAGGGCCCGATCACGAAGTTGTTCAAAGCTTCTGAGTGTCAGAGACCTGTTTTGTGTGTGTTGATTGATGCTAATGTTTTTTTGATTTTATGATTTTTATTTTGTTTACTTTTGTTTCTTTTGATTTTGTTTTGTCTTTGGTTCTTTTGTTTACAAACTTTTTTCTTTGTTTATTTGTACTGTTGCCATGCGCAGAAGAGAGCTAGAGTGAGCAGGAACAGCCGTATTGGTACCACCCAACCTGTAGATTTGCTGGGAACAGCCAGCTCAAGTACTTGCACTTCCTACGAGCAAAGGAAATTTGTATTTTGTTTTGATTTCTTGTTTATGAATTCAGAAAAAAAAAAATTCAGAGAAAGAAGTAGTTCGGTCAAGAAGTTCAAGAAAAATAACATATTGGAAGCTGAAAGGAGCCCATTTAGGATTCCAGGTGTTCTTTGTTGTTGTTTTTTTTTTAAGGAAAAGAAGAAGAAATTCAGACTGTTGATAGAGAAAGAATATGAGCCGTCAGTTCCTGGTTCACTTGTTGAATTGGTCTCAACAATTAGCATTGTACCTATGTAACTCTGAAAGTAAAAAGCAAAAAAAGTAAAATATAATAAAAACAATTAATGACAAAATAATATGTTAGATATAAATACAAAGAAGTATATATAATAAAAAAAATACGAGATATCAATACATGCAGAAATTAAATGAAAAAAAAAGTTTTAGTTTTTATTTTTGAATTAGAACAATTTTAATTTTTTCACCTGAAGTAGAAAGCATTGTTACAATTTGGTATAAACGCAAATTATACTATATATAAGGCGAGCATCATATTCAGTGCGAATCTTGAAGGTTAAATTTTTCAACCAGCCTCTTCATTAGTCCACCCGTAGTCAAGCTTCATCCATGGTATCTTCCAAAGAGATTCCACGAATCACTGAAGAGATTCAGCGATGAATCACTCTCTTCAAATATCCAAGCCATCGTAGCTATAGCTGCTGTCGTTTCATATTATTTTTTTCAGTTGGAGATAGAAAATTCTTAGTTTTTCAGTTTAAACATAGACTAATCTTATCAAATATGTGATTGAGTAAAATATGCCTACCCTAAAATAAGTAAAATATGCCTACCTATGATCAGTAAAATATGCCTACCCTATTGGAGTTTTTTGAACATTCTTTTGTTAAGAATGAAAATAGACTATAATGAATAGTAGGCTAAATTAAAACGAGTTTAGGCGGTACTAAACGGCACTTTTTGCAAGATGAATCTTCTAGTAGAGCCTTCATTCACCTAGTCTGACCTCTGTGTACACCTCAGTAGCCAGAAATGAGGGAGGCTAAGAGGAAATTTACTTATTAAACATGGTGCTACAGATTTGAAGGAAAATTATACAGCAAACAAAATCCTTTTTTTTGTATTTTAAATTAGTATTGCCTGGCATCTAAATAGAACTGTTCAGTTGAAAGTGAAAGATGGTATAGCAGCTAAAGAAACTAAGAAACAGGTAAAGATGTGGAGTCCCAAAGAAGTGTAATTTCTCATTAAGAAAAAGTTAAGCAAATTTTTAACCATAAATCTACCCAAAAGCAAATGCCCCCAGAGTCAGAGCCACCACGATAGATCAAGTGTTTCTGTGATTTCCACTTTATTTCAATAATTTTACCTGTTTTAACTATATTAAATCATGGTTCATTTTGTTAAAAATGATAAATTAAAAAACTTTTTTTTCAAAATTTGATGTTGCAAAATATATTTGCAACAATGTCGTGCTGCCTCGTATTCTTTATGTTATGGATGTCCGGAACACGTTCATTAAACTCGTAAAGCAAAATTCGAACTATTTTTTTCCGTTCCGCCGAGAATTTGCCCTCAGGAAAATTTGCCCTCACGAATTTGTACTCATGGAAATATTAATATAATCATACGCACATCCTGATTAGAGTAACATCGCTAAATGTTCATCATGCTTACAATCTGCAACGAAAACAGTTCTCACTGGTCCTCACTTTGCGAGAACTGATCCTCATTTTGATAACAGCTTAACAGACGCTTTTGGCTATTGCCTCGACAGTGTAAAAATGACAAATACAACCTTTTGGCGTAACAGTGATGATAATGCAGATTTTATAGTTTTGACCAATTTGTGCTCAGGAAAATATTAATATAATACTACGCATATCCTGCTTAAGGTAACATCGCACTCATGCCTTAAGGCCATATCTGGAACTTATACACTTCTGAGGTATTTGCCAAAAACTGTTTGAGATGATTTTGAAAGGAGGACCAGCAGCGTAATTTATGTTCAATCACACTTCTGATCTGTACTGAGAACAGTGCTCACTTCGAGAACAGCTTAGCAAACGTTTTCGGCAATTTTCGCAATAGTGTCCAAATGTCAAATGCGACCTTTTGGCAGACAGTGACGATTCGCTGCTTCATACTCTCAAGAAAAATGTCAAACGTGATCTTTTGGCGCGACCGTGACGATTTGCTGCTTCATATTTTCCAGAAAAATGTCAAGTTTAAAAATGTCAAACGCGACATTTTGGTGTGACGATATAGGACTGTAGGTTTTACAGTTTTGAGGAATTCGTATCAGGACGAATATCAATGTATTCTTACGCACATCGTAAGCATTAAAGACAGCGAAGACGAAATTCGACGTGTCTGAATTGGTTAAGTGAAAACTTATAGTACCAGTTATGCAGGTATACATCTTTTGGCAGTAACTGCACCGAATTTAAAAAAGAGAAACAAGGGTGAAAAATCAGCAAAAAATAAACTAAAAATATATGAAAAACCAATAGCTTAAGGTGAAGCTTTCTTTAAAGGTTTAGTTGCCTTTGAGAATAAACAGACCGTTAATATTTGGATTTGTACAGACGAAAAGCATTGTCCAATTTAACTAAATAGTCTAGCCTATTATTTTCACGGTCTAACGTGACAACACTGACGAAAATGTGACCAGTCCTAAAAACTTGATAATTTTGTAACAAATAAAAGACAAATGTTAAAACAAACATGGTTTTTAGATATGAATGGATCTAAGACAGGTGCAAGGTCCGAAAAGATGTGTTTATTTTGATGTCCTTCGAACTTTAATTATTAATTCAAATCAATACAATTACCTCTTCAATTTCTCTAAGTTTAGCGTCTTTTTTCTCAATCGTCTTTTCAGCTTGCTGCTTCTTCACTTCGTACATCTTAGTTCCAGCCGCTTCTTCTAACATACCCAAAATTTCAGGTGGTTTCATATTCAAAACCTACAAAAATTTTGCATCAATTCAATTGTTTCTCCGCTTTTACTCAGTAATTACACTTAAATAGGAACCTTTATTTTTGCTTTTTATTTTTTGGTTCATTTTAAAGGTCTTCTCAGTTTGCTCGTTCTTTACTTTGTACATCTTAGTGCACGCCGCTTCCTCCAACACACTCAAAATTTCAAGAAATTTCATATTAAATCATAAAAGAAAATTGCCTCGAATGCACTCTTCAACTACATTATTAAGCAATTACACTTAAATAAGAACATATGTTTTTTGCTCATTTTATCGCTTCAAATTTTCAAACATACTTTGTATTTGCTCCCTTATGTCAATTGTCTGTACTATGTAAGCCAATTAGTAGAAACAAATTTAATTGATAGCAAGTGATTTTCTTCTAGAACCATCACCATTATCAGAATGTGAGAAGTTTAAAGCTCGAATTAACTTTCGTTTTTCTCTTGACGACAGACGGCCGGTGAGTTCTGGTAATAGTGGTTATCACGAATTCAGACGTAAAAAAAATATTCGCTGAAAATTTGAAGTTCTCTTACCCTTTGGTAAGGGAACTTCAAATTTAATAACTTCATAGTTCAATTTAAACTTCAATTCAATTTATCAATTTAAACTTCATAGATTTAAGCGAATAAAATATATTATTGACAGATAGTACATGCAAATCTGCTCAAGAGTTTAGCAGAAATATCAAAATAAATTTTTTTAAGTCCTGAGGCGATGAAAAAATGGAGGCCATCTACCAGATATTTGTAAAATTATCTCTTGCATTTTCAAAACTTCATTTTTTTACGCCTGTATAATTTGAAATACAGAGAAAAATATATTCTCAAATAGCAACTTATCAATAATATTGTGAAATACAAGATTATTGATAAAAGTGTAAAACGTTAACACATTAGGAAATTTATCATCTTATGTCACAACTTAGCTTTCCATTTGCTTTAAGAATTATCTAGCGGACACAGCCTTGTCTCTTTGCCCCCCCCCCTCCCTCCAAACTTTGCCAATAACCAGAAATATAGGAATGATCCAGGCGAGAGAGTCTTAGTTGTTATAGTAAGCCAACAGCTGAAATTTAGCTCTCATTCAAAAACCATTGCTGACATTATCAATAGTGGTACCCAGCCAGCAGGAGGGCGGGCTAATTTACCATCTATGTAACAACTTAGCTTTATATTCGCTTTGGTAGCTTTCTATGGGTGCAGCCATGCCTCTATGCTCCCCTCCTAGCTATGCCTAGGCCTCAAAAATAAGCACAAGAGAGATGATGTTATAATGCCTATATCCACTTGTGGAGCAGCCTTTATACGTGTTGTTAAAATACTATCTGACGATGCATTTAAGATATACCAAGGCAAGGAGTTGCATGCCAAATAGTAGATATTCGAGTGGGAGGCTCCGAGGTAATTTACTTGAGTGTAAAATATCTACAAGCTAAGTGTTCATTCTTTTTGTTGTTGTTTTACAGCCAACAAGTTTTTTTTCTTTAGTCAGGTAGTCAATTTACGTTATTGCAACAGGCAGTAAATATTCTGGAGTCTGGCAAAAATCCTTAATGGCTCCAAGATATGATTCAAGGAGATCTTTGATAACCTAAATTAAACTTGGTACTTTTTTTCAGGAGTATCGTTTCATTCACATAAAAATTTACAAAAATAAGTGCCAAGAAACCTTTTGGTTCGTTAGCCCAACTCCAACTTCCAACAGATTACTCTATATAAGTTAACTAAAACAAAACAATATCCCCACCGATGGGCTAACAACACATCTTCAAGGCTAATTCCTATATCGTGTATGGCACTACTAAAATAAAAAATAAATAAATCTAACAAAATCATAATTAATATTACAAAAATTCCTCAAAATTCTCCAAGCTCGATCGAGACTTAGCTAAAAACTGTTTGCATTACCTCATAATAATTACTTTATCTGCAGCAATTCAAAAGGAATGAAGTGACATTTATATAAAATTTATATTTACAGACTAGAGCCTTAGAGAAACATTCAGTTGCTGGGTTTTGTATTTGATTAGGTCAAAATTCGGTTAGTAGTTTTGCGTTCTATTTTAGAACTATGATCTCCATTATCGAACTGTCAGCCAATCAAAAGATAGAAGTGACAGGTTGGCGGTTTTTGAGAACCCTCTTCCCACATAAGCTTCTGAGATCAAATCAATGTCGGATATATCTTAAAAAAAATTCTTTATTTTAACAATTAATCAATAACAAAAATAAAAAGTTTCAAAACACATTTTTGAGTTTCCTATTAAATTTGTGACCATTGACATGATGCTTTTTGAATTGCTGCAACCAGCCTGTTTTATCTATATATCCTATTTTAAAATATTATACAAATTAGTTCATAAATCAAGAATCTCTATTTGCCCCGAAATAAAACGATGTAATTATTGATAGCATTATGCCTTTGTAGCCAACTACATTGAAAACTACAGTAGACTCTTTGAATAGACCAAAATGGATTGATATGACTCAGGAAAGTTGAGAAGCCATTATGGCATGGTTTAATATAAACTTATACAGCTAAATTTTAGATTTATTTTTAGTTCAATTCTGTTGTTTAATAAAACATCAATTATTACAAAGACATATGGTGATGTAAACAAATTAATTCTTAATCTATACCATATGTTATTCAAGGGAATTACTTAAAAATGTTATTACTTGTTACAAAGGTCATATATAAGGAAATAGACTGTACAAAATATGGTTTGACAACACTTTCTATGGCTACAATAAAAGAATGATTGAGATGAATAGGCCATGTTTTACAGGAGAAGGTTAGTAGGTTGGTATAAACTGTCCTTTTTGCCAATCCTGGAGCAGCCAAATAAAACAGTTACTGATAATGCAAATCAGTACGTACATTTTTCCTCACCAGGCCGCTAGTGGAGACACCAGTGGCGTTATTTCGTCAAAATTCTGGAGGGAGGGGGGGCGACGTTGTAGTCAATTTTCTCAGATAAAGTGAAAATGACAGTGAAAACTGAAAAATGACCCCATACAGTATAATAAAGGTAAAGACATACTAAAAAAAACTGACCCATTTCTGTTGAGTTTAAGTCATCTTTTTAAGTTTAATTTTTGCTTTAGAAGTTTTTTAAAGAAACTAAATTTCAGCTGAGGGGCAAACTGGGGTCTAGGGGGAGGAGCCAACCGAGGTCTGGGAGGGGTAGTTGCCCTCCTTCCCCATAGCACATTACGCCCCTGGGAGTCACCATAACAAAACTAATCTAATTATTTCGACAATATTCAACCCACAATCCTATACCATCATCAAAAAAACGAAAAAAAAACTCAAATAATAATTCATTTCAGAAATTCAATGTCTAAACAATTAATTTGCAAATATATAATGGACGATAGAGAAGGCAAAATCGGCAGTAGTAGTAGTAGTACTACTACTAATACGCCAGGCCAAGCAAGTCAGCTTACCTTTGTGATTCTTCCTTGCATAATAAGAAAATGTGGATTATTGACATTCAACTGTACAGAACGAAACAAATCCTGAACCTTGTTGTTCTGTGCGTTGACTCCATTGATAAGGTACTTATTTTTTCCTCCGACAACAATTTGACGTGTTATAGTAATTTCATCAAAATGATCATAGCCTAGAGGACTTTGTAGTTTGTCTGAATTATCAAACGTAATTGAAACAGAGGCTTTTGTGACTCCAGCTGTTCCATTTTTGTAAACAAGCTCTTGTAAGTTAGTAGCTCGAACCTAAAACATTAATTATACAAATTAACCATCAAAAATAAGATGGGTTCTGTCAACAATTAATAATAAAATACTGTTATACACTTTAAATGTACACGTTGGAAGACATATTGGTACTTGTATGATATACCCCAACCTAATATTCGTTTAATATTTTTCTCTGACACTCAATCCTACAGAAATATACCAAAGTAAGATAAAAACATAATACTTTAGAAAAAATTTTGGGTTACATATTTCTGCATATTATGTAGTAAAAATTGTTTTCTAACTTCACACTGTCCAAATACTTTACCCCCACCCACCCCCCACTATTGTGCAAATATATAGCCCAAATTATATATTTTCCATCTATTCTGTCACTTCTCTTTCATGTCTCACGCTAAGCTGAAAGAAACTAACGAAAAAAAACGGTTCTATAATGCGTCAATGAATGAACAACTTGAGCGGTAGGGGGTTTATCATACAAGTACCGACATACTAATGTATACATTCTTACAAGAATTAATAATAAATTTTATGGATAAATGTGATTGAAGATGATCATGATGATTTCATACGTATGTTAGTAACTCGAAACTAAAACATTAATAATGCAAATTAACTATCAAAAATACCATGTTAATATTCTGCCAACAATTAACAAGAAATACTGGTATAAATTTTAAATGTACACATCAGTGTTGTGTCAAGTACTTTTAATTTTTACTTTAGTACAAGTACCAAGTACTCCCGGAAATTTTTAGATAAGTACAAGTATCAAGTATCCCTCCAAAATTTTTCTTAAGTAACAAAATAAATATTTTCTTTAAGTACTTGAGTACCTAAATACTCAAGTATTTCCACAGTGCTTCAGTACTTTTGAATTGAAGTACTGTGGCTTTACTTATAATCTAAGTCACCACTGTAGTATCAACTTGGTTTCCTGGTATGTACTGATGAAGACAGACGAGCCAGCTAAACAGTCAGGAATACCACTTGCAGTTACACCACAGAGTTGACTACCACAAAGGTTCCACGCTGATATTTGTCAGAAGAACTCCTATGGCAATGGTACCATATAGACTGTGATGATACTGTGTGCTAATATAAATATTTTTACTTTTATTACTTTAATAAATCAAATAATATTAACATTTTGACTACTAAATATCAGTATATGTATATTAAACTGACAATGCATATTCATTTGTATTTTTTTCAGTAAAGTGCAAATTATGTTCTGGCCTTGGGAAGGCATGGGGGTTTTGAGCCCAACTTATGTTAATATCTGCTCGTTTTGAGATTGAATCGGTTATTTATTGTAAATTCTGTTCGTTTTGTGTTTCATTTATTTATCATTGCTGATTTGCGGTAGATTCACGCTTCGTAGATTGTTTGATTTTATTTTTGCTCATTTTTTGTGTAATGGAGTTCTTTACTTTTCTTTGAAAAACTAATTTTGTGGACACAGTTGTTTAATTAATTTCTGTTCGTTTAAAATTGACATAGTCTTTTCAGGGAAGAAGAAAATAATACTTTAAATCTTTTCGTTTTTTTTAAGACTTTATAGTTTGGTCAGCTATTTGTATGCTGGAGAAAAATTTTCAGCAATCTTTTACAACATACACCCTTTTAAAAATCTGGACACAAATAGTAGTGTTTAATTTCGTTTCATACCTCCTCTAGTTGACCTGAAATGAAAAACTTGATACCATTCGCAAAAAAATCTGCATACTTCATTTGATAGGTTGGATACACTTACGCTATTTTGACTTGGTTAAATTTTAAAAGCAGAAGTAGCCCCGAAAGTTTGAACATAATACCCTCAGTCGTTCTTGGGATACTGCTGAGATGCCTTATTGGGAATTAGCATTAACACAGTGCATTTTGATTTAATCTTAAGGCAACATTTAGTTTTTAAACATAAAGGCAAATGGGAGGGTGGCCGTGGGAGGGGATTAGTTGCCCTCCAATCACTTTCGACTATTAAAAAGGGCATCAGCCCTTTCGATTTTCAATCAAATGAGCCCTTTTCGAAGTTCCTACGACAACCCCTTCTATACGAAGTGCCCTGGTCTAAACAAAAAAAAAAAAAATAAATCATACATTATACCCACATCGATCTTTACTATAAAAATTTCAAGCCTTCCAATCACTTTCAACTATTAAAAAGGGCACTAGGCCTTTTGATTTCCAATCATATGAACCCTTTTTGAGTTTCTACGACAATGCTTTCTGTAAACACCTAATATGCCCCCAGGGCATAAATTACAACCCTTACCCTAAGGGCTGTGAGGGTGGTTGTCATCCTCTAAGACATAATTTCCAGGACTTTCAACTACGTTAAACAAAATGGCTATCTCAAAATTTTGATTGGATGTGTTTGGGAAAATGGTTAGTTGCTCTCCCATCACTTTCAACCAAAAGGCACTAGACCTTTCAATTTCCAATCAAATGAGCCCTTTTGAAGTTTATACGACAACGCTTTCAATAAAAAATTATATGCCCCCAGGGTATAACTTACAACCCTTGCCCTGAGGGCTGGGGGGTGTCACCCTCAAAGACCTAATTTCCAGAACCTTCTACTACGTTGAACACAATGGCTATCTGAAAATTTTCATTGGATGTGTTTAGGGGAATGGTGCGCGTGAGAGGGTGGTTAGTTACCCTCCAATCACTTTCGACTATTAAAAAGGGCACTAGCCCTCTCAATTCCCAATTGAATGAGCCCCTTCTGAAGCTTTTACGACAACGAACTATAAAAACCTTATATGCCCCCAGGGCATAGCTTACAGCCTTTGCCCTGGGGCCTCTGGGGGATTTGTCATCCTTAAATACTTAATTTCCAGAACTTTCAACTACGTTGAACAAAATGGCTATCTCTAAACTTTGATTGAATGTGTTTAGGGAAATGGTGGGCGTGGGAGGGGAGTCAATTACTCACTTTCGACTATTAAAAAGGGCAATTTCAATTTCCAAACAAATGAGCCCTTTTTGAAAGTTCTACAACAACTTTCTATATAAACCTCATATGCCTGCAGGGCATAACTTACAACCCTTGCAATGAGGGCTCTGAGGGAGTTACCCTAAAACACCTAATTTCCAGAACTTCCGACTACGTTGAACAAAATGGGTATCTCAAAATTTTGGTTGGATGTGTTTGGGGAAATGGTGGGCGTGAGAGGGGATTAGTTGCCGTTCAATCCTTTCGACTATTAAAAGGGCACTAGCCCCTTCAATTTCCAATTGAATGAGCCCTTTTTGATTTTTTTACAACATCGCTTTCTATAAAAACCTTACATGCCCCCAGGGCATAACTTACAACCCTTGCCCTGAGGGCTGTGGGGGAGGGGTTGTCATCCTTAAAGACCTAATTTCCAAAACTTTTAAATACGTTGAATAAAATTGCTATCTAAAAATTTTGATTGGATATGTTTGGGGAAAAGGTGGGCGTGGCAGGCGGGTTATTTGCCCTCAAATCACTTTCGACTATTAAAAAGGGCACTAGCCCTTTGAATTTCCAATCGAAAGATCTCTTTCAAGTTTCTACGACAAAGATTTCAATAAAAACTTATATTCCCCCAGGGCATAACTTATAACCCTTGCCCTGAAGACTGTGGGGAGAGTGTCCTGCTCAAAGGTATAATTCCCTGAACTTTAAACTACATTAAACCAGGTGGCTATCTAAAAATTTTAATTGGATGTGTTTGGGGAAATGGTGGGCGTGGAAGGGGTATTAGTTACCTTCCAATCACTTTCGACTATTAAAAAGAGCACTAGCCATTTCATTTTCCAATCAAATGAGCCCTTTTTGAAGTTTCTACGACAACGCGTTCTATAAAAACCTTATATGCCCCCTGGGCAAAACTTACAACCATTGCCCTGAGGGATGTTGGGGAGTTCCCTCCTCAAAAACATAATTTCTATCTGGAAATCAACTACTCTGAACAAAATGCCTATCTAAAAATTTTGATTGGATGTGTTTGGGGAAAAGGTGGGCGTCAGAGGGGGTTTAGTTGCCCTCAAATCACTTTCGACTATTAAAAAGGGCACTAGACTTTTGAATTTCCAATCGAACGAGCCCTTTTTGAAGCTTCTACGACAAAGATCTCAATAAAAACTTATACGCCCCCAGGGCATAACTTATAACCCTTGCCGTGAAGACTGCGGGGGGGGGGGGGGGTGTCCTGCTCAAATGTTTAATTTTCTGAACTTTAAACTGCGTGGAACAAAATGGCTATCTCAAAATTTTGATTGGATGTGTTTGGGGAAATGGTGGGCGTGGAAGGGGTGTTAGTTGGCTTCCAATTACTTTCGACAATTAAAAAGGGCACTAGCCATTTCAATTTCCAATCGAATGAGCCCTTTTTGAAGTTTCTACGACAACGCGTGCTATAAAAACCTTTAATGCCCCCAGGGCATAACTTACAACCCTTGCCCTGAGGGCTGTTGGGGGGCTGTCATCCTCAAAGACCTAATTTCCAGAACTTAAAACTACGTTGAATAAAATGGCTATCTCAAAATTTTGATTGGATGTGTTTGGGGAAAAGGTGGGCGTGAGAGGGGGGTTAGTTGCCCTCCAATCACTTTCGACTATTAAAACGGGCACTAGCCCTTTGAATTTCCAATCGAATTAGCCTTTTTTGAATTTTCTATGACAACGCCTTCTATAAAACCTTATATGCCCCCAGGGCATAACTTACAACCCTTGCCCTGAAGGCTGTGGGGGAGTGTCCTCCTCAAAAACATTATTTCTATCTGGGAATCAACTATGCTGAACAAAATGGCTATCTCAAAATTTTGATTGGATATTTTTCGGGAAATGGTGGGCGTGGAAGGAGTGTTAACTACCTTCCAATCACTTTCAACTATTAAAAAGGGCACAAGCCACTCCAATTTCCAATCGAATGAGCCCTTTTCGAAGTTCCTACGACAACTCCTTCGATTCAAAGTACCCTGCTCTAAAGGAAAAAAAATAATAAATAATACATTGTACCAACATCGTTCTTATATGCCCTCAGGGCATAACTTAAAACTCATGCCTTGGGTTGTGGGGGAGTGTCCTCCTCAAAAACATATTTACTATCTGGAAATCAACTACGCTTAACAAAATGGCTATCTCAAAATTTTGATTGCATGTGTTTGGGGGAATGATGGGCATGGGGGGGGGGCTAGTTGCCCTCCAATCACTTTCGACTATTAAAAAGGGCACTAGCCACTCAAATTTCCAATCGAATGAGCCCTTTTCGAAGTTTCTACGACAATTCCTTTGATACGAAGTGCCCGGGTATGGAAACAAAAAAAAAAATAATACATTGTGCCAACATCGTTCTTTACTTAGGCAGCACTATTGCGCTGCCTATGATCCATCAAACGTTTGACACTGTTACATTTCGAATTCCATTGAGTTATCACAGGCCTGGCTGTCTATTGTATACCTTTTTGACAGCATCTGTGGCTTTTGAGCTCTTGTTAACAGCGTCCCAGAGAGCAGTACACCTGGCAAATACGTCATAGTACTGCTGCTTATATGCAACATCATTCAATGCTTTATCAGCATCTGTGGATGCAAGCAAATTGAGCATATTGCTGACACATGCAAAAACGTGGGTAATACTCAAAGCATTCTTGCTCACTCCAACTACGAAGAATCTCTCCAACATTTAAAAACGTGAATAAGCCATTTTAACCTGCCTCATGTTCACTCTCATCGCGACTTACTTGACCCTCATCACTGGAGATTATCGGAAATTCTCTAGATATTTTACTCAAGTTTGAAGCATTGTCAGCTAATACTCCGTGTACCTTTCCTTCAACTGCAATTTTACATTTCGCAAAGACACCATTCAGTTCATCAGCAATTTTGTCGTAAGTATGTAAGCCCTTAAAACGTAAACATTCAACAGCAAAAGATTTCCACCTAAGTGGGCAGTCATTCCCAGGTAGCTCTTGTTGTTAGCATACCAAATGCCTGCAGTCAAGGACCTATAGTCTGTCAGTTCAAACTCACAAAGCATAGCCTGAAATGGTTCTATACTTCACTGATGAAATGGTCCCATCTGTATATTTCCACTAGTCTAAAAAAAACTGTCCGTTCAAATCGAAAGACAAATCCACATACTCCTCGGTTTCCTTGCTTAAGATTTCAGAACACTGGTCTAAAAGTACTTGACTACTTAATGCCCTCAAGTACTTCTAGTTTTTACTTAAATACGAATATTAAGTGCTTTCAGAGTCTTTTACTTAAGTAGAGCACAAGTACTTAAATTATTTACTGAAGTAATTACTCAAGTACTTTTTACTTAAGTAATTCCCAACACAGGTACACATTGGGAGGCATATTAAATGCATACATTCTTAAAAGAATTAATAATAAATTTTATAGATGAATGATGTTATTGAAGATAATCATGATGACTGCAAACGTTTGTTAGTAGCTCTATTTTAACATATTAGTAATAGAAATTAACCCTAAAAAAAGGGCATCCACATTCTATCAACAAGTAATTAACAACTTTAAATTTTTAGATGTATATATTTTAGACATGTATGTGGGGGGGATATATATATATATATATATATATATATATATATATATATATATATATATATATATATATATATATATATTATATATATATATATATATATATATATATATATATATATATATGTATATATATGTATATATATATATATATATATATATATATATATATATATATATATATATATATATATATATATATATATATATATATATATATATATATATATATATATATATATATATATATATATATATATATAAGTGTAGATTGTTACATTATACTTCTATAGAGGCCCTAGGAATCACTATGGTATTCTATAGAGGCCATAGGAACCACGTTCTACAGAGGCCATAGGAAGCACTGAAGCGAATCAAGTTGAATGGAGATATACACCTTTTCAAAGAGCACGAGTACACGCCTTACCACGGGCTATTACTAGGACTGGTATATGCCTTAGCAGACGGGTTTCTGAGGCAACACCCATTTTCTGATCCAAACAGAGATGTATAAGGAATTATACAAGAATATACGGTAACTTGAATAGTAATTGAATTCAAATATAAGGAGTGATTTTCTTGTATTCAAAGGTTTATTGGACTTTTCTGTAAAATGGTTAACAGCCAAGCTTTCGGCTATTAGCATTCAATGGTAGGTTTAATGATGGTATATGTGAATCAATTACTATCAACTATACAAAGAATATGAGCAGATACGTAATAGATTTGACGCCTACAAGAGACCTTGGTACAATGTGTTCAATAGCTTAATGGGCTTTATATAAAAATGCGGGTTTCAGTCGTATGGGAAAATAATCATGTTTTTTATATCATTTTGCATAAAAGCTAACTCAATTTGGGAATTTTTTTGGAAAAGGTACTTGCAAAAAGGTATTCCGTCGGTTAAGAATGCCTCACGGGTAATTAAAGAATGAGGAATGGGATGCTATAGTTAGAAAATTGTATCATTTGCATAAAAATAACTCTATTTGTGAAAAAGACATTACACTTGCATAACTCTGCAAATGAATGATCTTGATTGGTGATTGAATAATAGGGATGAAAATGATCTTAATTGATGATTGGATTGTATGAAGATGGTAAAAAAGGGTTAAACTAATTATCAGTTATGGTAGGCCCGAAGGGGCTGTTAACT
Organism: Artemia sinica; assembly: GCA_027921565.1. Classification (NCBI taxonomy): domain Eukaryota; kingdom Metazoa; phylum Arthropoda; class Branchiopoda; order Anostraca; family Artemiidae; genus Artemia; species Artemia sinica. The sequence goes on from JAPEVW010000027.1 coordinate 552,221, forward strand.
CAGGCAATTTTCTATAAATTTGGAATAGCATCAATCTACGGAAACGATTAACAATGAGAAGATGACATTGTGAGTTGACCTAGGTTTACTTCTCCAATGTGTTCTGTATAATACACAAGTACCGTTTTAACAGTGTTGTCGATAAATAAAAGTTCAAATAGGGATAAAATCCTTTTAATAGACAGTGTTTTTTATAACAGTGATAGAAATTCACAAAAATACCAGATATTTTGGTCACATATACAGTGACCGTCATCAGTAGTTTTACTACTGATGACGGTCACTGTATATGTGACCGAAATATCTGGTATTTTTGTGAATTTCTATCACTGTTATAAAAAACACTGTCTATTAAAAGGATTTTATCCCTATTTGAACTTTTATTTATCGTCATGGAAAGGCAGTGTGGTCTCCGAAATTATCAACAGTGTTGTCAATACAAAATATGCTCTAACATAAAAAGTTGATACTAATAGAGATGTAGATGCCAAGAAAAGAATTTTAATAAAGAAATTCAGAACAATCCTTAGAAAAATCCTTGGAAATCAAGTAGTGAGGTGATTATGAGCATGAACCATGAAGGAGCGTAAGCACCATTGACCCTAACCACAAAGAACCTCAACCTCAGAACCCACCCAATACCCCCAACCTCCAAGGGTCCCCCTCCTCCCAACTTTTTGGCTCCCTCCACCCATTTTTTGTACTTTTTTTTATTTTTATTTTTTAACATGGTATTTTCTTAACTTTTTTTACATCTCTTAGAATGGCATGAAACATACTTAACGCATAAGAAATTCACATTTGATGTTTTCCAAATTCAAAATGAGAATGATATAGAAATGTTAGTCGTGACTTTTACTATTAGAAAAATAATGTTTGAAGTAGCACTTTTTTTTAACTAAATTTTTTTTTGGACTTCAAAATTATTCATTTTTCTTTTTCTCTCTTTTTTTACGTATCTTAAAATGACATGAAATTTGCTTTCAGCTCTACCAATCGTACACTATGCTTGCTCAGAGACACGATGCGGCTTTCCCACTGGTACTCTATGACCGGTTATCGACATTACCTAGTTTATTGCATGTATTAAATCAGTATTTTTTACGCAGTGGATGGAAAAACACATCTTTCACGAGAAGTATTTGAACTATGAAATAAGTACAAGTGGTAGCAATATCGGAAATGTATGCGTGCATTTTCATGACAGTAAGGAATTAAATTTCTTTGGAGTACCAGAAAATTCAACTCTTATGATAGTGGATATGCGAGATTGAGATCCCCAGAGATGATTGCACTCAAAGAGAATGCCAACATGAAAATAATAGTTGATGAAGAGGGGCATCTTCTTGCTAGTGCTTGTGGTAACATGTTACCCAGTGTTAAACCATATCGTCAGCTTTTGGGTATTAGCATTCAAATGAAAGCAAATAGGAAAAGAAAGGCCTATTCTTCTACTAATATCATAAACCATATCTTGTCTACGTGCCAAAACTGTTACCTGTGTAAAAAATAATGTTGCAACAGACAGTGAAATTGCCAGAAAAATAAAAAGGGCATTGGTAGAAAATATCACTAAGGAATATAAAGATGAATCAATAAAAAACAAAGTGTCAGCAAACGTTACTACCATTGATCAGTCAATGAACCAAATAATACCAAAGACGAAACACATATTGAACGTATCAGTGACACACCAGTAAAAATTGTGTATGACTTGAAATGGAATAATGATTATTCTACTGATTACAAGCTAAGAGAAGACAATAGCTACAATATCAAGAGAGAACATGGTGAACTATTTTATGGAACAGATTCAAAATGTCCAAAGTTGATCATTGATATTAATAATGTATCATCATATATTTTTTGTATTGATATTCTATATGACATTATTTCATTAAAAATATATTATGCATAGTATGCTAGCATATCAAACGTTTAGAATGTCTATTAAAACATCGGAGATGTAACAAAAGGAATTTGCATACATCTATTGTCAGATACATGGAATAACATTGACAAAATCTAAGTATCAGAGTGAATAAATTTTTTCTATCAACATCTTTGTCAGATACATCAGATAAAATTGACTAAATCTAAGTATCAGATTGAATAAATTGGATAACATTGTCAAAATCTATGTATTAGAGTGGATAAATTCATTATCAACTTCCTTTTGTCAAATAAATCAGATAACATTCAAAAAATCTAAGTACCAGAGTGAAAAAATTCTTTATCATTGTCTTTTGTATGATATATTTTTTGTTTTTTTTTTAATCTTTTAATATGTTTAAGCAATAAATATCTTTAAGCTTAACCCATCTTTATTCTTTAGAATAGTTCTATTCATTTATTAAATTATGAAGAAATTGTAAGTAAGTAACAATCTCTTTCTTGAATTCACCTCTTGGATACACAATATGGAGATTTCATTCAAGAAATCATGAAAAAATTGTAAGTAAGTGACAAACTCTTTACTGATTTCACCTCTTGGATACACAATACAGATATTTCACTCAAGAAATTATGAAAAAATTGCAAGTAAGTAACAAACTCTTTATTCACCTCTTGGATACACAATGCAGAAATTTCATTCAAGAAATTATATGAAAATATTTGTGAGTAAGTAACAAGCTCTTTATTGATTTCACCTCTTGGATACACAATACAGATATTTCATTCAAGAAATTATTAAAAAATTGCAAGTAAATAACAAACTCTTTCAAAAACACGCTATACGTGACTTTTATAAGCATCAAGGTAAATATATGTAGGCTATAAACAAGCAAGGCCATCACATATGGAGGGAGGGGGGATGCCCACCCCCCAATGTTTTTGGTCACTCAGTAAAAAAAAAAGAAGTTGGTAAAGTCATGGCATTTTGCACCACAATTTTTCTGATACCACAAAAACTCTTTGTTTGGTTCAATAAAGACCACAAAAATCCTAACATGTTATCTACAGAAATTTTGAACTTGGCCAGTAAACAAAGCAGTTTTATTGACTCCTGCCATGAGGTTACAGATGGTGCCACAATTTTCCATTTGGTTAAATAAACAGCATTAAAATAGTGACATGATATGTACCAAAACTTGAATCTTGGTTGGTAAATGCAGCAGTTTTATGTACGCATGCAGTGACTTTACATATTGTATTCAAAACAGACAATATGCTAATTTTTGACAAAAACAGTTGGTAAAAATGACCAGCCAGTCAGTTAAATCTCTTGCAAGGGGCATGGGCTATATAATAATTTTTATCCAAATTGTTGGGGGCAACCCCCCCCCCTTTAGCCCTGGTTGTGACCTTGGATCATATATTATAGGTGGTACTTCAAAATAAAAAACAAGCAATTCTTAAAAAGACACCAAATTACTTTAAAATGCAGCTTGAAAAAGTCTAAGGATTTTTCTTTGTGAAACTCCCAACTGATGATTGATAAGTTCTTTAGTAATCATGTGCCAATGGAAGAGCAGTAGCTTCCCAGTAGAGTTTTTACTCTCTTCAGCCTTTAGCCTAGGACATGGAATCTTAAAGTTAGAACACATAGTATCTAGATCATAGACCAACCTTATCATGGTTACATTCAATCTAATTACAAGTGTCAGGAAGCCTCATATTTAAAATGCTAGCATATAAGGATAATTTTTGTTTAAGTTTTAATGTTAAAAAAAGTTTCCTGGATTGTAGTCAGCCAGTCTTAACTAGCCTAAAGTAATTAGCTAGTGGATGACCATATCTAAAACAAGCACACTAGTAATATATATGTATTACTAATACATTCCTTATTTGATGCCCTTTCCAAATATCATGGTTACTTTTCTGACAATACCTCCCCCACCCCCATCCCTGGTAATCCCAGATATAGCCCTAAATATTAACGCCTTTGTTCTTTATCCTCTTGTAATGAATCAGCACTCCAAACATATGCCAAAATACAGATAGATCAGCTTTCTGGATAGTGGTAATAATAAATAAACCATTTCTTCTTTGTTAAAATTGGTTTCTTTCCTTCTTGACCCTTGAAAAATAATCTACCTCAGTGATTGATAGTAATATTGGACAAAAATATTGATTAACAATGAGGATAAAAAATGGAAAGATATAGTTTGATAGCTATGTTTGAGACAATGCACACCATCCAGCTCCCCTAATGGTTCCAGAAGATACAGCCCTAGGCTAAATATAAAACTTTAGAAAATACCAGGCTAGTAAAGAAATTCTTACTCTTTAATTTTTAATCACATTTAATGCTTTTTTATCCCTAATTTAAATCATTTTTATAATAAACTTCTTTGCTAATCAGAAAATTTAATCTTTTACAGAAGCACTATTCTTTTCTCTCTTTGGGCTGTGTTTTCCCTAATGTGAAAATCAATGTAACAATATAGCTTTTGCCATCTTTACCTTGAATCTGCCAATAAAAGTAGCCAACATAGGAATATTTATTGCAAAAACATTTTTCTTAAAAAGGAAAAAATGGTTTCAGAGAGACTGACAAAAGGAAAGTAGTCTATTTTCACTGGCACATATGTTTTTTGGAACTCTAATTTTAGATACTCAAATTTATATGCAATCAATTAATAAAAAGCTTGTAGCTTACTAATTTGAACAATAGCAGTGTTCACACAATGAATCTCAAATTGCAACTGGGCCAAATGATAAAATTCAAGAAGTGGAAAAACTAGGTTTCCAGTACAGATGGCAAATATTGTTTTGTTGTATTGAACTGTTTTGATTTTCAAATTAAGGGAAATATAAATTAAAAGGTTGGCATTATTGTGAGAGATTGAACTTGACAAGCAGCAAAGAATTTATTGTTCAAAGTGATTTAACAAAAAGAATGAAAATGAAAAAGTATAAACACCAAGAAGAGCATAAGATAAGGATGTATATGGTGCTACTCCCTTTGTTGTTAATGTTCTCTTCAGAACAGCTACTCTCATCCATGTTACCTTTCATTATTAAGTTTTGTTAATGTCCTAGGGCTACATCTACAACCATCAGAAAGGGGGGGCTACAACCATCAGAAAAGCAGCTTTGATATTTTGAAAGTGTCAAACAAGTATTCTAATGGTACTAATTTATTGTATTAGAATGTTTGATATTTGCCAAGATAGCAAGGCTGCATGCAAAATGTGTTAACTATGATTATTCTGCATATTATGAAGTAAGGATTGTTTTCTTAACATGTTTCCTTATCTCCAGGTAGCTATCTAGGCAATTACTAAACGTTTCCTTTAGGCGTGGTCATAAACTACATATTTACTGAGCCTATTCTGGTAAATTTCTAGGTGGTACTATAATTTAGCTAGGATGAAAGTGAAAATATCATTTGATGGCCCTTTTTATGCTTTTTCATTATTCAATAATTGCTTCTGTTGCAAATTGCATCTTGAGCCCTTAAAGGGGCCCAAAGGTATTTCAATTTTGTAACCATATGAAGAAGTTATCAACAATAGTTAAGTTATTGAAAAGTGGTTAAAAACATATCACTAGTTTATAAATAAGCTGTTCAAGACTAATATATTCCAAAATATTTATTGATAACAATCCAAATCTTATTTATTAGGCAACTCAAATATAACCATTTTCATACCATTTCAAGTTTTTCATGTGCTATTGACAAAAAAAGCACTGAATTTTGCAATTCAAAACTTTGCTATCAACAATTCAGGGTAGGCCTATAGCCTATATTTCCAAATTAGGGGTGGGGGGTAAAGTTCATGGTAAATTTGCAGTGGGCCATATAATTTAGCTAGGATGAATGTGAAAACATTATTTGATGCTTTTTTATGCTCTTTTATAATCTATATAAAATACCTTTGGAGCCCCTTTAAGGGCTCAAGATGCAAATTGCATCTTGAGCAATTTGCATCTTGCACAGAAGCAATTACTGAATTATGAAAGAGCATAAACAAAGGCATCAAATGATGTTTTCACTTTCATCCTAGCTAAATTATAGTGGCTGGCACCTAGAAATTTACCCCTATTCCTAACTATCTGCCAATCTCAAGTAGGCTAACTACATTAGGCCTAAGCTATAGCCTAGCCAAGTTTCTACTATCTATAACAAAATATTTGGATGAGGTAAGATGCTGTTGAGGTAAATTTTTACCAAATCATATTATTGACTTACAAATAAAGTGAATATACCACTTGATGCCTTTTTTTATGCTCTTTCCAAATATAATAATCATTTTTGTCAGAAATGAATTTTACCCCCACCCCTACATACCAATTCAGGGTATATATTTACACATTTGGGGGGTAGAGGGTAAAGTTTAAACTTACCTCCCATTTACATAAGAATAAAATTTGCTCCCTCCCCCTAATGTGCAAATATATGCCCTGAATTGGTATATATAGGGGTGGGGGCACAATTCATTTCCAAATAAAATGATTATTATATTTGGAGAGCATAAAAAAAGGCATCAAGTGGTATGTTCACTTTATTTGTAAGTCAATAATATGATTTGGAAAATTTTACAACTGTTGAATTACTAGGGGAATAATCATGAACTCATGATTTATCCAAGGGTAGGATTTTTTGTAGGCCTAGGCCTAGGCTATAGAAGTTTCTCTCTCTTGATGCAGACATCCACCACATGGCTAATATGGGAGTAAAGTTCATTTGTGATGCAAATAGATGTTATATTTAGATTGAGGATGCAATTCTAGGTATATAGGCTATTTACACATTAGGGGAGGGGGTAGGCCTATATATTCAGTGAATATATAGGCTCTAAGGAATTCATGAATTTCTTAGAAAAACTCGAGAAACAAGGATAGAAGTGAAGATAAAGGCTCTCTCCCCCCAAAATGTGTTAACTAGGATTATTCTACATGTTATGGAGTAGGCCTAAGAGTTGTTTTCTTAATAGGCCTATGTTTCCTTTTGTCCATCTGGACTCCTAGGCTTAAAATAATGGTTAGCCGGTTGGCTAATTTAAAGATTTGTATAGGCCTATATATATATACACTATCAAGCTAGCCATCTGGTGGTAGCCTATCCTCTTTTGATGCAACTTCTTTCCAAGAAAGCCTAGTGAAAACCAGATCATCTAAATTTCACCATCATTTCTGAGTTACATTAGAATCTCATCGAATAAATAAATTGCTGAACAATTTATTAGCTCTAAACACAATTTGACTCTAAATTTAGGCTAGACTAGGCATACTCACATGACTTAGATTTGTGATTCCAAGAAGAAAGCAGATAGCATCTAAGATATTCGACTTCCCACTACCATTTAAGCCTGTAATAGCATTGAATTCATGGTCAAAGCCGTTGATTTCTGTCCTTTGGCCATAAGACTTGAAGCCATCAATAACCATCGATTTCACGTACATTTTTTCAAATATTTGAATTTACTGGCATAGGAGAAACAAAAAATAAAAGATAGATGGCAGGCTGAGGCTCGTTTCTACTTAAGTTTGTTTCCACTTCGGGTTTTACACAGAAAATGCAAAATAAGCCAGCCAATATGAAACGTCATTTTCCAGTGCTGCATCTAAAGAATAATTATCTCGGTGTTAATTGGTTAATTTTTTTTCCAGCTAGTCAATATGATGCCTAATGAGAACTTAGCTTAAGACTCAACTATTATTCATTATTTTTGTATAAAAGGGAAACAATAAAAATACCAGGAAACGTTTTCTTTATCATATGGAGCTGACAGATTATATATTAAATAATCATTCAACGGAACACCCTGGTTTTCTATATCCCATCCCCCTGTTGAAATTATATTTTCCTTACGTTTTTTTTGTTTGATTAGCTTAGTGTTGTTGTTTTAAAACATCAAATGAAATAACAGATCTAAAGAGTTTTAGGGCCTGATTTTATTTTATGTAGGGTCAATAATCAATTAAACTGATTATCTCATTACTGCGTTGATTTTCAGTATAATCTAATCTCTTCTAGTAACTTTCTCTATTTAATATCTGAAAGATACATCAGTAGCAGGGGAGGACCATAGTGATGGAACGATGAAGTGGCGTTGGAGAAGAGCATTATGGGTTTTTTAATGGATCCTAATGCGGAATTAAACAATTTTTTCCGATTCTTGAATGGATTTCAAAATTTTTCCTATCCATATATAGTTTTATTTGAATTTTTTGACACTAGATAATCATATCGATAGGCAACAGTACTGCTTAATAAGCCATTTTAGTAAGTAATGGGTCAATGGACTGATAAAGAAGCGATTTATATTGTTCAGTAATCTATACTTTTTCACTGTTTTTTTTATTGGTAAATTATTCGACAAAATTCGGCAACAACTTTATCATTTAATCTTTAACATATTGTTTAATGAACTGAATTTACTATTTTCTATTTATATGCTGAGTTACGGAACACTTTTTTGCAAGTCAAGTTAATTCTCCTTTTGTTCCCAAAGGACAAAGCTAAGACCAATTTGTTTTTTGATAGTCTTTAATCGAGTTTAAAAAAAATAGATGGATATAAGTACGCTGAAGACTTTTCTGGTCACTCCCTTGAAATTCTGGCGCACCGGTCAGCCTACCCTTCGAGCTTTAAGATTTTTTTTTTACACTGGTAAAGACCTCGATGATGTCAAGATAAAAGTTAGCCTACCTAAACGTATTATAATGAATGTCACTCATAAAGTGCCAAATGCCTCCTGCTGAACAGCCGACCTCAGTGTTTAGGACAAGATTAAAGCCTTGGTATTTCCATTGAAAGCGGCCTGAAATTGTCCTCCCACGTTACGACCGCAGTTAAGAAATAATGTGTAGCTGTTAAATGCGTACGGAGTTAATGCGTAGCATCGATTCTTAATTTCTTCCGAGTAACTAAGGTCTATTTCTTACATTTCTATTAGGCTAATTTTGAAATACGATAGTCCTTATATGAAACCCTGACCTCATCTCGACTCCAAGTTATGATTTCAAGGGTATCCGAAAACGAGAATGCATATATTAGGAGCCCAGTATGCTTCTAATAAAAATAGTCCCAGGGTATTATGAATACCAACCCTCAAGGAAAGAAGACATGACCTAACGATGAAATTTGGCTTCAAATGCCTCTCGTCTGACACATCGAAATAATTTTACTAAATATGTGTTTAATATTTGACCAAAGTCCTGTATCAGACAGTTCACTCGGTCGCTTGAGCTCTAAGAGCTGAGCTTATCCCCTGTGCACTCTACTGACCAACTGTGCACTCAACTGACTCAACTGTGCACTCAACTGTGCCTTCATTTTAAGCACCACTTCCCAAAAATATTTCCCAAAAATATTTCCCAAAAAAACGAAATACTCCAGCCCCAACCGAGGACGACCTGCTTATCATTTAGCCCTTGGTGGTTGGCCGAAAAGAACAATCTTTGGCAATCTATTACCCTTCATCCACAGAACGTGCCCTAGCGATCTCGACACTTCTCTCATTATGGCCCTAGAAAGTGGGATTGAACCACATTTTTTGTACAGGCTATGGTTTGAGAAACGGTCAGTCAGTCCCAAAACAATCCGTAGGCATTTTCGTTGGAACATATCTAGAAAATCCTCCTCCGTTTCTCGGAGTACTACACTTCAGGACCATACTTGATCACTGTAGCTTCCAATGTTCCAGTCTTGGTTCGTTGACTAATCTTCCCATTTTTTCGAACTTTTTTCAACTGTGTAGTATAACACCCTGGGCCTTGGCTATTCTACTTTTAAAATCATCACTGCACCCACCGTCTTTACTAATAACTAATTGAAAAAAAAACTACATACAACGGGGACTAATATAACTGAATAAATAAATCTTAAAACGAGGAAAGCTTAAATTGAATATGCGAATTAAGCTTTAAACCAACAAAAACATTTTGCTTCTGATGTATAAATGAAACCCAAAACAAACAGAAATTAAATAAAAAATCATAGCAAACAAACATACAATAGGCACTAATATAAATGAATAAATAAATCTTAAAACGAGCGAAACTTAAGTTGAATATTCAAATCAAGCTTGAAAAGAACAAAAATCAATGCGAACAAGAGTTTAGGTTTTGCCTCCTTCATGATTTTATTTCACTTCAATTTTTATTTTCAGTGCTGTAATAACTGGAAAAGAAAATATTATAATTAGTTTTCAGGGAAGCGCCAATAACTCAGTAGGCTTTAGGTTTTTGCAATTAAGGAAGGGGGTAGTATCCAAACTCTTGTTTGTAGTGAAACTATATTTATCTTGAGTAGTCTTGGAAAGAACTAATAAAATTAGACTGAATATTTGATATATAATGATATCAATTGCTGAAAGGTCAAAAGTTAAAAATTTAATTTTATTGTAATTTTTTGTTTAATTTCAATGATGTAACATGTACAAAAGAAAATATTTGTAATGTAATTCATTTTCAGTAAAGCGCCTATGACGCAGTAGGTTTTAGACTTTAACAGTGAGAGAAGGAGGCAAAATCCAAACTTTTTGCAATGAAAACAAACAAAAAATTGCCTAAAAAACTTTCCGAAAAATAAGTTTTTCAAGAAAAGTAAAGACCATTTTAAACTTAAGCTCAGCAGATACAAATACCTGTTAAAATTCACACTCAAAATGACCAGAAGTTACTATTAAATAATAATTAAAACCCAAAACGAATAGAAATTAAATAAACAATCATGAACTTGAAACTTTTTGCAATCAAAAACGAACACAAATTAAATAAAAAAAACTTTCCAAAAAATTAAGTTTTTCAAAGAAAAGTAAAGGTCATTTCAAACTTAAGATCAGCAGATACAAATACCTGTTAAAATTCAAAACTCAAAACGACCATAAATTAGTATTAAAGAATAAATGAAACCCAAAATGAACAGAAATTAAATAAACAATCATAGCAAAAAAAATACAATAAGCAATAATACAAATGAATAAATAAATCTTAAAGCGAGTAATGATCAAATTGAATATGCAAACCAAGCTTAAAACGAAAAAAAATATGTTGTTTTTGAAGCATAAGTGAAACCCAAAACGAACAGAAATGAAATAAACAATCAATGCAAACAAACATACAATAGATACTAATATAAATGAATATATAATTCTTAAAACGAGTGAAACTTAAATTGAATATGCAAATCAGGTTTGAAACGAACAAATATCACTACAAACAAGAGCTTGGGTATAGCTTCCTTCTCTCACTTTAAAAGTCTAAAACTTACTGCGTCATTGGCGCTTTACTGAAAACTATATTTGTCTTGAACAGTCTTGGAAAGTATAAACAAGATCAAATTGAATTTTTTATATATAATGATATTAACTGTTGAAAGATCCATTAGTTCAAGACTTTATTCCACTGTAATTTTATTTTCATTTTCAATGCTGTAAGAACTGGAAAAGAAAATAATTTGTAATATAATTAGTTTTCAGTGAAGTGCCTGCGACGCAGTAGGCTTTAGGTTTTTGCAATTAAGGAAGGGGGCAGCATCCAAACTCTTGTTTGTAGTGAAACTACATTCTTCTTGAACAATCTTAGAAAGAACTAATAAATTGAACTGAATATTTGATGTATAATAATATTAATTGCTGAAAGCTCATCAGTTTAAAATTTTACTTCAATTTTAATGTTTATTTTCAATATTAAGTACAATTGAAAATATTTGTATTATAATTCGTTTTCAGTAAAGCGCCAACGACGCAGTGGGTTTAAGACTTTTACAGTGAGAGAAGGAAGCGATACCCAAGCTCTTGTTTGTAGTGATTTTTGTTCGTTTGAAGCTTGATTTGCACATTCAATTTAAGCTTCCCTCGTTTTAAGATTTGTTTATTCATTTATATTATTATCTATTGTATATTTGTTTGCATTGATTGTTTATTTAATTTCTGTTTGTTTTTGGTTTCATTTATACTTGAATAGCAAATTATTTTTTTTTTTTCGTTTTAAGCTTGGTTTGCATATTCAATTTGAACATTACTCGCTTTAAGATTTATTAATTCATTTGTACTATTACTTTTTGTATTTTTTATGCTATGATTTTTTATTTAATTTCTGTTCTTTTTGGGTTTCATTTATTCTTTAATAATAATTTATGGTCGTTTTGAGTTTTGAATTTTAACAGGTATTTGTATCTGATGATCTTAAGTTTGAACTGACCTTTACTTTTCTTTGAAAAACTTTATTTTTTGGAATTTTTTTTTTATTAATTTGTGTTCGTTTTTGATTGCAAAAAGTTTCAAGTTCATACAAATCCCTTATTTCAAAATCAAACTTTTTTTTCAACATAAAATGTTCATCAGAGTATCAAAACTAGCGTCAAAGTAACAATATCAAGGTAAAAAAATAACAAGTAAAGAAAGCATCAAAGTAAACAAGGTATCAAAGGAACAAAAAGCAACTTGCATATATTGCCCTTGCACCGTAAATCGAAGTTGCCATGTAAATCACTGAATCCAAGTATCGAAGTAAACAAAGTGTTAAAGTAATAATAAGCAAGTTCTGTAGCTCAGAGCCATTTCCCCGGGGTTGTTGGGCGGGGGGTTAAACCTTGGAAGCATAGTTGTTTGGCCTTTGAATGTTTTTGAACAAAATGGCAATCTCAAAATTTTGACCGGATGCCCTTTGAAAAAGTGGGACGTGGGCTAATTGCCCATTGATCACTTTTGACTCCTAAAAAAAAAATAGAAGTTTCAATTTCCAATAAAATGAGCCCCCTTCAAAGTTAATTCTAATAATAGGAAACTTACATAAGTTACAATCCTTGCCCGGGGGCTATGGAAAATTTCTCAACCCCCTAAGTTATAGTAATTTGAATTTTGGACTATTCTGATCAAAATGGCTATTTCAAAATTTTGATAAAACTTTTGATGATGTATTTAGGGAAAATGGCACAAGGTGAGGGGGGGGGGGGTAATGCTAAGGGGTGGGCGGGACTGGTTGTGCACAAACTTCCCGTGTTGGCCCTGTTTTCACTAATCTTAGTGCACAACTAAAAAAACAATAAAAGACCAAAATCTTATTGCCTTTATGAACTTCAGTTTTCTATTGTCTAAGACTTAGTAACAGAAAAAAAGTAATTACATTATTAACTTTACATAAGAAATAGCCAGTCACAAGCAGTAGGCTTTATAGAGCTATCCTCCCTTTTGCGCTGCAAATGTGAGGATATTATGGGGTCGGATTTAATGATAGAGGGTGCGTAATTTGAGTCCCCACCAAAGTTTATGCGACCACCTCTTTCATAAAAGCCTTATATGCCCCCGCATCATAATTTACAGCCCTTCCTCCGTGCTCTGGGGGGGGGCATATTGACCCCGAAGTTTTTGTTATCTAATCGTTAGACTACTTCAAACAAACTAGCAATCTCAAAATTGATCGGATGTATTTGGGAAAAAAGGATGTGTGTAGGGAAGGGGGGGGGGGGTTGTAGATGCCCTCCGATATCTTTTGACTCATAAAAACGTAACTAGAACTTTCAATTTCAAATCAAATGAGCCACTTATGAAGTTTATCCGACCTCTCCTTGCATAAAAAAACTTTTTCAGCAGGGCATAACTTAAAACACTTGTCCCTTGGCTCTGGGGTTTGTTTCAACGTCGGAGTTTTTATTATATGATGTTTGAACTATTTTTAACAAAATGTCTATCTCAAAACTTTTTATAGGATGGGTCCGGGGCAAAATAGCGTGGGGGGGGCTAACTACACTTTTATCTCTTTTGACTCTTTAAAAGTGAACTTGAACTTTCAATTTTCAAACAAATGACCGTCTCTGAAGTTTACACGAGTATCCCTTCTATAAGAACCATACATGCCCCCAGGGCATAACTTACAACGCCTGTCCCTGGGCCCTGGGGGGTTTGTCGACCCCGGAGTTTTAATATCTTGAACTATTTTTAGCAAAATGGCCATCTCAACACTTTAAAAGATGGGCTTGGGGAAAAAGACGTGGAGGGGGAGGGGTTAGTTGCCCTCCGATCCCTTTTGACTGTGAAAAAGTGAACTAGAACTTTCAATTTCCAATAAAATGAGCCGTCTCCGAAGTTTATAGGCGCATCCCTTCTATAAGAACCTTATATGCCCCAAGTGCATAACGTACAACGCCTGCCCCCGGGCCCTGGATGGTTGTGTCGGCACCGTATTTTTTGTTATTTGACCTTTGAACTATTTAAAAAAAATAGTCATCACAAAATTTTTATCGAATGGGTTGGGGGAAAAAATGAGTAGAGGGGGGAGGGGCTGGTTGCCCTCTGATCACTTTTGAATCTTAAAAAATGAACTAGAACTTTAAATTTCAAATCAATTAAGCCCTTTCTGAAGTTTATACGAACATCCCTTCCAAGAACAATATATGCCCCCAGGGCATAACTTACAACGCCTTCCCCGGGCTCTGAGGGGATTGTTTTGACAACGAAGTTTTTATTATCTAATATTTGAGCTATTTTTAAAAAAATGGCTATCTCAAAATTCTTATGGGATGGGTTTGGGGTGAAAAGGCGTGGGGGGCTGTTGCCCTTGGATCTCTTTTGACTCTTAAAAATTGAACTAGAACTTTCAATATCCAATCAAATGAGCCCTCTTTGAAGATTATACAAGCATCCCTTCCATAAGAACCATATGTGCCCCCAGGTCATAACTTACAACGACTGCCCCCGGGCCCTGGGGAGGCTGTGTTGACACCAGAATTTTTGTTGTCTGACCTTTTAACTATTTTAAACAAAGTAACAATCTCAAAATCTTTATTTGATGCATTTGGGCAAAATGGGCGTTGGGGGGATAGCTAGTTGCCCTCCGATCTCTTTTGACTTTTAAAAAGTGAACAAGAACTTTCACTTTCCAAACAAATTAGCTCTGTCTGAAGTATAAACGAGCATCCGTTCCATAAAAGCCATATATGCCCCAGGGCATATCTTTCAACATCTGCCCTCGGGCTCTGTGGGTTGTGTTGACACAAGCAATTTTGTTATGGGACCCTTGAACTATTTTTAATTAAATGGCTATCTCAAAAATTTTATTTGCTGCATTTCATGGAAAATGGACATTGGGATGGGGGGGGGATAGCTACCCTTCAATCCCTTTTAATTCTCAAGAGGTGAACTAAAACTTTCAATTTTCAATCAAATGAGCCGTCTCTGAAGTTTACACGAGTATCCCTTCTGTAAGAACCATATATAACCCCAAGGCATAACTTACAATGCCTGTCCCTGGGCCCTGGGGGGTTGTGTCGACCCCTGATTTTTAATAACTTATGTATGAACTATTTTTAACAAAATGGCCATCTCAACTTTTTTACAGATGGGTTTGGCAAAAAAGACGGAGGGGGAGGGGTTAGTTGCCCTCCGATCTGTTTTGACTCTGAAAAAGTGAACTAGAACTTTCAATTTCCAATCAAATGAGCCGTCTCTGAAGTTTATAGGTGCATCCCTTCTATAAGAACCTTATGTGTTCCAAGGGCATAACGTGCAACGCCTGCCCCCGGGCCCTGGGTCGTTGTGTCAACACCGGATTTTTTGTTATTTGACCTTTGAACTATTTAAAAAAAATAGTCATCTCAAAATTTTTATCGAATGGGTTTGGGGAAAAAGGAGTAGAGGGGGGAGGGGCTAGTCGCCCTCTGATCACTTTTGAATCTTAAAAAATGAACTAGAACTTTAAATTTCCTATCAATTAAGCCCTTTCTGAAGTTTATACGAGCATCCCTTCCAAGAACAATATATGCCCCCAGGGCATAACTTATAACGCCTTCCCCAGGCTCTGAGGGGATTGTTTTGACACCGGAGTTTTTAATATCTGATATTTGAGCTATTCTTAAAAAATGGCTATCTCAAAATTTTTATGGGATGGGTTTGGGGGGAAAAGGCGTGGGGGGCTGTTGCCCTTGGATCTCTTTTGACTCTTAAAAATTGAACTAGAACTTTCAATATCCAGTCTAATGAGCCCACTTTTAAGTTTATACAAGCATCCCTTCCATAAGAGCCATATGTGCCCCAGGTCATAATTTACAACGACTGCCCCGGGCCCTGGGGGGCTGTGTTGACACCAGAATTTTTGTTGTCAGACCTTTTAACTATTTTAAACAAAATAACAATCTCAAAATCTTTATTTGATGCATTTGGGGAAAATGGGCGTTGTGGGGAAAGCTAGTTGCCCTCCGATCTCTTTTGACACCTAAAAAGTGAACAAGAACTTTCACTTTCCAAACAAATTAGCTCTGTCTGAAGTATATACGAGCATCCGTTCCATAAAAACCATATATGCCCCAGGGCATAACTTACAACACCTGCCTTTGGGCCCTGGGGGTTGTGTTGACACGGGCCATTTTGTTATGTGACCCTTGAACTATTTTTAATAAAATGGCTGTCTCAAAAATATTATTTGCTTTATTTCATGGAAAATGGGCGTTGGGATGGGGGGGGGAGGATAGATGCCTCCGATCACTTTTTTTTCTCAAGAGGTGAACTACAACTTTCAATTTCCAATCAAATGAGCCCTCTCTGAAATTATACGAAATTCTTATGAAATTTATGGAATTATGAAATTCCATAAAAACCATATATAACCCAAGCACATAACTTTTAACGCCTGCCGCCGGGCCCTGTGGGCTGTGTCAACATCGGAGTTTTTGTTATCTGACTTGTACTATTTTTTAACAAAATGTCTATCTTAAAATTTGTATTTGATGCATTTGGGGAAGAAAGGGTAGGGAGGGGGGCTAGCTGCCCTCCGATCACTTTTGACTCTTAAAAAGTGAACTAGAACTTTCAATATCCATTCCATTTAGCCCTCTCTGAAGTTTATACGAGCATAACTTCCATCAAAACCTTGTATGCCCCAAGGGTATAACTTACAATGTCTGCCCCCGGGCTCTAGGGGGTTGTGTCGATACCGGAGTTTTTTTCTGACCTTTGAACTATTTTTAACAGAATGGATATCTCAAAACTTTTAACTGATGTATTTGGGGGAAAGGGTGGGGGGGGGGGGGGGTTAGTCGCCCGCTGATCTCTTTTGACTCTGAAAAAGTGAACTAGAACGTTTAATTTCCAACCAAATGAGCCCTATCTGAGGTTTATACGAGCATCCCATCTATAGGAACCATACTTGCCCCCGGGGCATAACTTACAACGCCTGACCCAGGGCCCTGGGGAGTTGTGTCGACCCTGGAGTTTTGTTATATGATATTTGAACTACTTTTAACAAAATAGCTATCTCAAAATTTTTATCGGATGTATTAGGGAAAAGAAGGACGTTGGGTGGGGGGAGGGGCTAGCTTCCCTCCAATCACTTTTGACTCTTAAAAAGTGATCTAGAACTTTCATTTTCCAATCAAATGAGCTATCTCTGAAGTTTATACGAGCATCCCTTCCATATGAACCCTATATGTCCCAGGGGCATAACGTACAACGCCTGCCCCATGGTGGTTGGCCCTGGGTGGTTGTGTCAACATCGGAGTTTTGCTATCTGACCTTTGAAGTAATTTAAACAAAATTTCATTTAAAAATTTGTATTTGAAGAATTTGGAGAAAAAAGGATGGGGCGGGTAGTTGCCCTACGATCTCTTTTGTCTCTGAAAAAGTGAACTAGAACTTTTAATTTCCAATCAGATGAGCTCTTTCTGAAGTTTATATCCCTTCTATAAGAACCATATTTGCCCCCAGGGTATAACTTACAACGCCTGCCCCTTGGCCCTGAGGTGTTGTTTATCTCAAAATTCTTATCGAATGTATTTGGGGGATAAAAGGGCGTGTGGGGGCTAGCTACCCTCCAATCACTTTTGATCCTTAAAAAGTGAACTAGAATTTTCCATTTCCAATCAAATGCGCCCTCTCTGAAGTATTTATGAGGATCCCTTCCATAAGAACCATATATGCCCCCAGGGCATAACTTACAACGTCTGTCCCCGGGCTCTGGGAGTATTGTGTCGATACCGGAGTTTTTATTATCTGATATTTCAACTATTTAAAAAAAAAATTCTATCTCAAAATTTTTATGGGATGGGATTGGGGGCAAAAAGGCGTGGAGGACCTCTTACCCTCAGATCTCTTTTGACTCTTAAAACGTGAACTAGAACTTTCAATATCCAATCAAATGAGCCCTCTCTGAAGTTTAGACAAGCATCCCTTCCATAAGAACCGTATGCGGCCCCAGGGCATAACCTACAACGACTGCCCTCGACTCTGGGGGGCTGTGTCGACGCCAGAGTTTTTGTTGTCTGACCTTTTAACTATTTTCAACAAAATAGCAATCTCAAAATATTTATTTGATGCATTTGGGGAAAATGGGCTTGGGGGGGGGGGGAGCTGCCCTCCGATCTCTTTTGACTCTTAAAAAGTGAACAAGAACTTTCACTTTCCAAACAAATTAGCTCAGTCTGAAGTATATACGAGCATCCGTTCCATAAGCCATATTGCCATGGAGGGAGGGCCAGGTGTAAGCTCCAATAATTTATCATTGATAATTTTTTCGGGGGAGGGCGGGAGAGGTATCAGGCCATGAAAAACCATGGGTCAGCTCCAATAAGTTTTGAAATTAAATATCGTTAATATGTAGTTGTTTTTTTTTGGGGAGGGGGGAGGGAGACTGCGGGCCATGGAGGAACATGGGTCTGCTAACATAAGTTTTGGAATAAAACACCGTTAATAAGTTGTTGTTTCTTTTTTTTGGAGGGGGGGAGAGTACAGGCCATGGAGGACAAGGGGTGATTTCCCATAATATTTGGAATAAAATATCGTTAATAAGTTTTTTGGCGGGGGGGGGTCCGGCCAAGCGGAGAGGGCCAGGGGTCAGCTCCTTCAAGTTTTTGAATAAAATACCAGTAGAGGTGACCCTAAAGCTCGTGTCACGCACCCCTGCTGCCATCTACAATTTAGTTTAATGCTGAAGGGACATAATTTATTCAAGGATTATCGATCGAGTCTAATGGGGGGTGTGTCAAGGTCAATCGATCTGTTGTTGTTTGGCCACGTGCGAATGACATGAGGGGTGATTTACATAATCGATGGGGGAATTATTGATTCACGAGCGTGGGGAATTAAGAAACATTAAGGCTTCTTTAATCTTAGGTCTGTGGGATAAACGTTCATTAGGTCAGAGAGAAAAATTAATATACTATTTTTAATTAGGGCTTCACGAAGGGAGAATTAAGAAACATTAAGGCTTCTTTAATCTTAGGTCTGAGGGATAAACGTTCTTTAGGTCAGAGAGAAAAATTAATATTCTATTTTTAAATAGGGCTTCACGAAGGGGGAATTAAGAAACATTAAGGCTTGTTTAATCTTAGGTCTGAGGGATAAACGTTCTTTAGGTCAGAGAGAAAAATTAATATTCTATTTTTAAATAGGGCTTCACGAAGGGGGAATTAAGAAACATTAAGGCTTCTTTTAATCTTAGGTCTGAGGGATAAACGTTCTTTAGGTCAGAGAGAAAAATTAATATTCTATTTTTAAATAGGGGCTTCATTAATCTATAGTGTCAGGAATTAGAAATGACATCACTTGTTATCTTGGAATTATGTGGGAGTCTAAAGAGATAGAAATTCTATTTTTAAATACGGCTTCACGGAGCTTTAAGTCGGAGAGATAAATTGTTATTCTAACGAAACCATAATAGTTTAGCTAGGAAAATTTATGAGATGAAGAGATTAACGTAGGAAAGGGTTTCCTAGAAATTTGAAATGTGAAAGCACAGAGATGCCAAACAAAAGGAACACGATGAAATTACTTTTAGGGATTATTTGGGCGAAACGGTTTTAGACAGCTTATGGAATTATTTCGGCGAAACCGTTAGAGACGTTGATTTAAAAGATGATTTAAAAGATGATTTTTGAGTGTGGTCGTTATAATACACAAGTTCCATTGAACAGTGTTGTGAGGTCCCCTACCACAACCCCAAAGAGCCCCGATCGCCCTACCCCGATCCAAAGGGTTCCAATCCCCCTACCCAATCCCGAAGGAAGCCACCGGTACTCAAAGGTCCCCCCCCCAAGCTCCCAAAGAGCCCCAGCCCCCCAAACGCCCTCCTCAGACCCCCAAAGGCCCTCCCATGGTCCTCAAAGGGCCCCCGGACTCCCAAAGAGGCCCCCCGGACCCCAGAGGCCCTCACCCGGTCCCCAAAGGTCCACCGGGGTTCCAAAGGACCCATCGGCCCTCAAGTGCTCCCCCCCAGACCCCCAAAGGCCCTCCCTGTTCCCCAAAGGCCCTCCCCCGGTCCCCAAAGGTCCCCGGGCCCGAGAAAGCGTCGCGGGCCAGGAAAGCGCCGCAAGGGGATGTGCCGCAGGGGGATTCGCCGCGGGTCGGGGGAAGCGCCGCAGGGATGCGCCGCAAGGATGCGCCGCGGGCCAGGAAAGCGCCACAGGATGCGCCGCAAAAAGTAAACTAAAAAGGAAAAAATTTCGAAATGTTATCCCCCAAACGCCCTCCTCAGACCCCCAAAGGCCCTCCCCTGGTCCTCAAAGGTCCCCCAAGCTCCCAAAGGACCACCCGGCCCTCAAGGGACCCACAGACCCTCAAAGGCTCTCCCCGAGCCCCCGTCTTTCGTTGATATGTGTTGTCAGAAAACTATGATTTGGGATGTGTAGTTTGCTACTTCAGACTTTTCTGAGCTAAGGTTTCCTAGTATTTCCTAGGTGAATGTTGTCTGAAACCAATAGTTTGGGATGAGTAGTTTGCTATTTCAGGCTTTTATGAGCTAGGTTTCTTAGCCTTTCGTTGGTGTGTGTTGACTGAAACTTATGATTTGGGATATGTAGTTTGCTATTTTGACTTTTCTGAGTTGGATTTCTTAGTCTTTCATAGGTGTGTGGTGTCTGAAACCTATGATTTGGGATGGGTGGATTGCTACTTTTGACTTTTCTGAGCTGGATTTCTTAGCCTTTCATAGGTATGTGTTGTCAGAAAATTATGATTTGGGATGTATAGTTTGCTATTTCAGGCTTTTCTGAGCTAAGGTTTTCTAGTATTTCGTAGGTGAATGTTGTCTGAAACCTATGATTTGGGATATGTAATTTGCTATTTCCGACTTTTCATAACCGGATTTCTTAGTCTTTCGTCGGCGTGTGGTGTCTGAAACCTATGATTTGGGATGTGTGGGTTGCTATCTTTTGACATTTCTGAGCTGGATTTCTTAGCCATTCGTAGGTGTGTGTTGACTGAAACCTATGATTTGGGAGGTGTAGTTTGCTTTTTGGACTTTTCAGAGCTAGGATTCTTAGTCACTCATAGGTGTTTGTTGTCTGAAACTTCGAGTTTGGGATGAGTAGTTGGCTATTTCAGACTTTTCTGAGCTAAGGTTTCTTAGTATTTCATAGGTGAATGCTGTCTGAAACCTATAGTTTGGGATATGTAAATTACTATTTCGGGCTTTTCTGAGTTGGATTTCTTAGTCTTTCATAGGCGTGTGGTGTCTGAAACCTATGATTTGGGATGTGTAATTTGCTATTTTCGACTTTTCTGAGCTAGGTTTCTTAGCCTTTCATAGGTATGTGTTGTCAGAACATTATGATTTGGGATGTGTAGTTTGCTATTTCAGGCTTTTCTGAGCTAAGGTTTTCTAGTATTTCGTAGGTGAATGTTGTCTGAAACCAATAGTTTGGGATGAGTAGTTTGCTATTTTTGACTTTTCTGAGCTAGGTTTCTTAGTCTTTCGTTGGTGTGTGTTGACTGAAACCTATGATTTGGGATATGTAGTTTGCTATTTTTGACTTTTCTGAGCTGGATTTCTTAGTCTTTCATAGGTGTGTGTTGTCTGAAACCTATAGTTTGGGATGACTAGTTTGCTATTTTTGACTTTTCTGAGCTAGGTTTCTTAGCCGTTCATAGGTGAGTGTTGTCTGAAACCTATGATTTGGGATATGTAATTTGCTATTTTTGACTTTTCATAACCGGATTTCTTAGTCTTTCATAGGTGTGTGGTGTCTGAAACCTATGATTTGGGGTGTGTGGGTTGCTATTTTTTGACTTTTCTGAGCAGGATTTCTTAGCCATTCGTAGGTGTGTGTTGACTGAAACCTATGATTTGGGATGGTTAATTTGCTATTTTTGACTTTTCTGAGCTAGATTTCATAGCCTTTCATAGGTGTGTCCTTTCAGAAAATTATGATTTGGGAGATATAGTTTGCTTTTTGGACTTTTCAGAGCTAGGATTCTTAGTCACTCATAGGTGTTTGTTGTCTGAAACTTCGAGTTTGGGATGAGTACTTGGCTATTTCAGACTTTTCTGAGCTAAGGTTTCTTAGTATTTCGTAGGTGAATGCTGTCTGAAACTTATGATTTGGGATATGTAAATTACTATTTCGGGCTTTTCTGAGTTGGATTTCTTAGTCTTTCATAGGTGCGTGATGTCTGAAACCTATGATTTGGGATGTGTAGTTTGCTATTTCAGACTTTTCTGAGCTAGGGTTTCTTAGTATTTCGTAGGTGAATGCTGTCTGAAACTTATGATTTGGGATATGTAAATTACTATTTCGGGCTTTTCTGAGTTGGATTTCTTAGTCTTTCATAGGTGTGTGATGTCTGAAACCTATGATTTGGGATGTGTAGTTTGCTATTTTCGACTTTTCTGAGCTAGGTTTCTTAGCCTTTCTTAGGTATGTGTTGTCAGAAAATTATGATTTGGGATGTGTAGTTTGCTATTTCAGGCTTTTCTGAGCTAAGGTTTTCTAGTATTTCGTAGGTGAATGTTGTCTGAAACCAATAGTTTGGGATGAGTAGTTTGCTATTTTTGACTTTTCTGAGCTAGGTTTCTTAGTCTTTCGTTGGTGTGTGTTGACTGAAACCTATGATTTGGGATATGTAGTTTGCTATTTTTGACTTTTCTGAGTTGGATTTCTTAGTCTTTCATAGGTGTGTGGTGTCTGAAACCTATGATTTGGGATGTGTAGTTTGCTATTTTCGACTTTTCTGAGCTAGGTTTCTTAGCCTTTCATAGGTATGTGTTGTCAGAACATTATGATATGGGATGTGTAGTTTGCTATTTCAGGCTTTTCTGAGCTAAGGTTTTCTAGTATTTCGTAGGTGAATGTTGTCTGAAACCAATAGTTTGGGATGAGTAGTTTGCTATTTTTGACTTTTCTGAGCTAAGGTTTCTTAGTCTTTCATAGGTGAATGATGTCTGAAACCTATGATTTGGGAATATGTAAATTACTATTTCGGGCTTTTCTGAGTGGGATTTCTTAGTCTTTCATAGGTGTGTGTTGTCTGAAACCTATGATTTGGGATGGGTGGATTGCTACTTTTGACTTTTCTGAGCTGAATTTCTTAGCCTTTCATAGGTGTTTGTTGTCTGAAACCTATAGTTTGGGATGACTAGTTTGCTATTTTTGACTTTTCTGAGCTAGGTTTCTTAGCCGTTCATAGGTGAGTGTTGTCTGAAACCTATGATTTGGGATATGTAAATTACTATTTCGGGCTTTTCTAAGCTAGATTTCTTAGTCTTTCGTTGGTGTGTGTTGTCTGAAACCTATGATTTGGGATGGATGGATTGCTACTTTTGACTTTTCTGAGCTGGATTTCTTAGCCTTTCATAGGTGTTTGTTGTCCGAAACCTATAGTTTGGGATGACTAGTTTGCTATTTTTGACTTTTCTGAGCTAGATTTCTTAGCCTTTCATAGGTGTGTCCTTTCAGAAAATTATGATTTGGGATATCTAAATTACTATTTCGAGCTTTTCTGAGTTGGATTTCTTAGTCTTTCATAGGTATGTGTTGTCTGAAACCTATGATTTGGGATGTGTGAGTTGCTATTTTTGACTTTTCCGAGCTGGATTTCTTAGCCGTTCATAGGTGAGTGCTGTCTGAAACTTATGATTTGGGATGGTTAATTTGCTATTTCCGGCTTTTATTAGCTAGGTTTCATAGCCTTTCATAGGTGTGTGTTGTCAGAAAATTACGATTTGGGATGTGTAGTTTGCTATTTGAACTTTTTAGAGCTAGGATTCTTAGTCCATCATAGGTGTTTGTTGTCTGAAACCAATAGTTTGGGATGACTAGTTTGCTATTTCAGGCTTTTCTGAGCTAGATTTCTTAGCCGTTCATAGGAGTGTGTTGTCTGAAACTTATGATTTGGGATATGTAAATTACGTTTTCGGGCTTTTCTGAGTTGGACACTTCTAAATTTTTCCGTAGAAGATAGGAAAAGTTATACTATGATTGTAATTATTTTCCATGAAGATAAAAAGTTTCACTTTAATTCTAAATTTTCTTAAATTCAATTCCGACCTTTCTCAAAGAGATGAAAAAATTAAAGTGCTGTTCCAAATATTTTCCCGGAAGAAGAAAAGTTCAACTTCGATTCTGAATTTTCTCAATGAAAATGAAATAAGTTACTGATCAAATCTATTTTCCCAAAACAATATAAAAATTTCCACTTCAGTTCAGATTTTTTTCTCAAAGAGATGAAGAAATTTAAAGTTCTGTTCCAAATTTTTCATAGAAGACAGGAAAAGTTATACTTTGATCGTGAATATTCGAGTTCTATTCTGAATTTTACCAAAGAACACAATTCAATTCTAATTTCCCCAATAAAAAATTTAAAGTTCAATTCTAAATTTTTCGGTGGAAGATAGAAAAAGCAATACCATACTTGTGAATATTTTCCCGGAAGATAAAAAGTTCTAGTTCAATTTAAAATTTTCGCAAGGAAGTGAAGAAAAGTTCAAGTTCTCTTCGGAATTTTACCAAAGAACAAAATTCAATTCTAATTTCTCCTGAGAAAATAAAATCTTCCACTTCAGTTCTTTATTTCACAAAGACATAAAGAAATTTAAAGTTCAATTCCAAATTTTTCGGTGGAAGATAGAAAAAGTAATACCATACTTGTGAATATTTTCATGGAAGATAAAAAGTTCTAGTTCAATTTAAAATTTTCTCAACGAAGTGAAGGAAAGTTCAAGTTCTCTTCTGAAGTTTACCAAAGAACACACTTCAATTCTAATTTCTCCAGAGAAAACAAAAATCTTCCACTTCAGTTCTTTATTTCACAAAGACATAAAGAAATTTAAAGTTCAATTCTAATTTTTTGGTGGAAGATAGAAAAAGTAATATCATACTTGTGAATATTTTCACGGAAGATAAA
Organism: Artemia sinica; assembly: GCA_027921565.1. Lineage (NCBI taxonomy): Eukaryota > Metazoa > Arthropoda > Branchiopoda > Anostraca > Artemiidae > Artemia > Artemia sinica. The sequence goes on from JAPEVW010000027.1 coordinate 577,225, forward strand.
ATGTTCTAGTTCAATTTAAAATTTTGTCAACGAAGTCAAGGAAAGTTCAAGTTCTCTTCTGAACTTTACCAAAGAACACACTTCAATTCTAATTTCTCCAGAGAAAACAAAAATCTTCCACTTCAGTTCTTTATTTCACAAAGACATAAAGAAATTTAAAGTTCAATTCTAAATTTTTCGGTGGGAGATAGAAAAATTAATACCATACTTGTGATTATTTTCACGGAAGATAAAAAGTTCTAGTTCAATTTAAAATTTTCTCAATGAAGTGAAGAAGAATTCAAGTTCTCTTCTGAATTTTACCAATGAACGCAATTCAATTCTAATTTCACCAGAGAAAATAAAAATCTTCCACTTCAGTTCTTTATTTCACAAAAGACATAAAGAAATTTAAAGTTCAATTCTAAATTTTTCGGTGGAAGATAGAAAAAGTAATACCATACTTGTGAATATTTTCATGGAAGATAAAAAGTTCTAGTTCAATTTAAAATTTTCTCAACGAAGTGAAGAAAAGTTCAAGTTCTCTTCTGAACTTTACCAAAGAACACACTTCAATTCTAATTTCTCAAGAGAAAATAAAAATCTTCCACTTCAGTTCTTTATTTCACAAAAGACATAAAGAAATTTAAAGTTCTATTCTAAATTTTTAGATGGAAGATAGAAAAAGTAATACTATGACTGCGATTGTTTTCCATGAAGGTCAAAAGTTTCACTTTATTTATAATTTTTCTTAAATTCAGTTCTGATTTTTCTCAAAGAGATGAAAAAATTTAAAGTTCAGTACCAAATTTTTCATAGAAGATAGAAAAAGTTATACATTGATTTTGAATATTCGACATGAAGATAAGGAGCATCACTTTAATTCTGAGTTTTCTCGAAGAAGTGCAAAATGTTCAAGTTCTCTTCTGAATTTTCTTAAAGAAGTGAAAAAAGTTAGCTCAGTTCTAAATTTTTCATAGAAGACATGTAAAGTTATACTTTGATCATGAATATTCGAGTTCTATTCTGAATTTTACCAAAGAACACATTTCTATTCTAATTTCCCCAATAAAAAATTTAAAGTTCAATTCTAATTTTTTCGGTGGAAGATAGAAAGAGTATGGTTAGGTTAGGTTAGACTAGATTAAGTTAGGTTAGGTTAGGTTAGGTTAGCCTACGTACGCTTCACTTAGGTTAGCTTAGGTTAGGTGAGAGACATGCAAAAAGTTAGGTGTATGATTAGGTTAGGTTAGGTTAGATTAAGTTAGGTTAGGTTAAGTTAGGTTAGGCTAGGTTAGCCTACGTACGCGCGCGTACGTAGGCTAACCTAGCCTAACCTAACTTAACCTAACCTAACTTAATCTAACCTAACCTAACCTAATCATACACCTAACTTTTTGCATGTCTCTCACCTAACCTAAGCTAACCTAAGTGAAGCGTACGTAGGCTAACCTAACCTAACCTAACTTAATCTAGTCTAACCTAACCTAACCATACTCTTTCTATCTTCCACCGAAAAAATTAGAATTGAACTTTAAATTTTTTATTGGGGAAATTAGAATAGAAATGTGTTCTTTGGTAAAATTCTGAATAGAACTCGAATATTCATGATCAAAGTATAACTTTACATGTCTTCTATGAAAAATTTAGAATTGAGCTAACTTTTTTCACTCCTTTAAGAAAATTCAGAAGAGAACTTGAACATTTTGCACTTCTTCGAGAAAACTCAGAATTAAAGTGATGCTCCTTATCTTCATGTCGAATATTCAAATCAATGTATAACTTTTTCTATCTTCTATGAAAAATTTGGTACTGAACTTTAAATTTTTCATCTCTTTGAGAAAAATCAGAACTGAATTTAAGAAAAATTATAAATAAAGTGAAACTTTTGACCTTCATGGAAAACAATCGTTGTCATAGTATTACTTTTTCTATCTTCCATCTAAAAATTTAGAATAGAACTTTAAATTTCTTTATGTCTTTTGTGAAATAAAGAACTGAAGTGGAAGATTTTTATTTTCTCTGGAGAAATTAGAATTGAAGTGTGTTCTTTGGTAAAGTTCAGAAGAGAACTTGAACTTTTCTTCACTTCGTTGAGAAAATTTTAAATTGAACTAGAACTTTTTATCTTCCGTGAAAATATTCACAAGTATGGTATTAATTTTTCTATCTTACACCGAAAAATTTAGAATTGAACTTTAAATTTCTTTATGTCTTTTGTGAAATAAAGAACTGAAGTGGAAGATTTTTATTTTCTCTGGTGAAATTAGAATTGAATTGTGTTCATTGGTAAAATTCAGAAGAGAACTTGAATTCTTCTTCACATCATTGAGAAAATTTTAAATTGAACTAGAACTTTTTATCTTCCGTGAAAATAATCACAAGTGTGGTATTAATTTTTCTATCTCCCACCGAAAAATTTAGAATTGAACTTTAAATTTCTTTATGTCTTTGTGAAATAAAGAACTGAAGTGGAAGATTTTTGTTTTCTCTGGAGAAATTAGAATTGAAGTGTGTTCTTTGGTAAAGTTCAGAAGAGAACTTGAACTTTCCTTGACTTCGTTGACAAAATTTTAAATTGAACTAGAACATTTTATCTTCCGTGAAAATATTCACAAGTATGATATTACTTTTTCTATCTTCCACCAAAAATTAGAATTGAACTTTAAATTTCTTTATGTCTTTGTGAAATAAAGAACTGAAGTGGAAGATTTTTGTTTTCTCTGGAGAAATTAGAATTGAAGTGTGTTCTTTGGTAAACTTCAGAAGAGAACTTGAACTTTCCTTCACTTCGTTGAGAAAATTTTAAATTGAACTAGAACTTTTTATCTTCCATGAAAATATTCACAAGTATGGTATTACTTTTTCTATCTTCCACCGAAAAATTTGGAATTGAACTTTAAATTTCTTTATGTCTTTGTGAAATAAAGAACTGAAGTGGAAGATTTTATTTTCTCAGGAGAAATTAGAATTGAATTTTGTTCTTTGGTAAAATTCCGAAGAGAACTTGAACTTTTCTTCACTTCCTTGCGAAAATTTTAAATGGAACTAGAACTTTTTATCTTCCGGGAAAATATTCACAAGTATGGTATTGCTTTTTCTATCTTCCACCGAAAAATTTAGAATTGAACTTTAAATTTTTTATTGGGGAAATTAGAATTGAATTGTGTTCTTTGGTAAAATTCAGAATAGAACTCGAATATTCACGATCAAAGTATAACTTTTCCTGTCTTCTATGAAAAATTTGGAACAGAACTTTAAATTTCTTCATCTCTTTGAGAAAAAAATCTGAACTGAAGTGGAAATTTTTATATTATTTCGGGAATATAGATTTGATCAGTAACTTATTTCATTTTCATTGAGAAAATTCAGAATCGAAGTTGAACTTTTCTTCTTCCGGGAAAATATTTGGAACAGGACTTTAATTTTTTCATCTCTTTGAGAAAGGTCGGAATTGAATTTAAGAAAATTTAGAATTAAAGTGAAACTTTTTATCTTCATGGAAAATAATTACAATCATAGTATAACTTTTCCTATCTTCTACGGAAAAATTTAGAAGTGTCCAACTCAGAAAAGCCCGAAAACGTAATTTCCATATCCCAAATCATAAGTTTCAGACAACACACTCCTATGAACGGCTAAGAAATCTAGCTCAGAAAAGCCTGAAATAGCAAACTAGTCATCCCAAACTATTGGTTTCAGACAACAAACACCGATGATGGACTAAGAATCCTAGCTCTAAAAAGTTCAAATAGCAAACTACACATCCCAAATCGTAATTTTCTGACAACACACACCTATGAAAGGCTATGAAACCTAGCTAATAAAAGCCGGAAATAGCAAATTAACCATCCCAAATCATAAGTTTCAGACAGCACTCACCTATGAACGGCTAAGAAATCCAGCTCGGAAAAGTCAAAAATAGCAACTCACACATCCCAAATCATAGGTTTCAGACAACACATACCTATGAAAGACTAAGAAATCCAACTCAGAAAAGCCCGAAATAGTAATTTACATATCCCAAATCATAATTTTCTGAAAGGACACACCTATGAAAGGCTAAGAAATCTAGCTCAGAAAAGTCAAAAATAGCAAACTAGTCATCCCAAACTATAGGTTTCGGACAACAAACACCTATGAAAGGCTAAGAAATCCAGCTCAGAAAAGTCAAAAGTAGCAATCCATCCATCCCAAATCATAGGTTTCAGACAACACACACCAACGAAAGACTAAGAAATCTAGCTTAGAAAAGCCCGAAATAGTAATTTACATATCCCAAATCATAGGTTTCAGACAACACTCACCTATGAACGGCTAAGAAACCTAGCTCAGAAAAGTCAAAAATAGCAAACTAGTCATCCCAAACTATAGGTTTCAGACAACAAACACCTATGAAAGGCTAAGAAATTCAGCTCAGAAAAGTCAAAAGTAGCAATCCACCCATCCCAAATCATAGGTTTCAGACAACACACACCTATGAAAGACTAAGAAATCCCACTCAGAAAAGCCCGAAATAGTAATTTACATATTCCCAAATCATAGGTTTCAGACATCATTCACCTATGAAAGACTAAGAAACCTTAGCTCAGAAAAGTCAAAAATAGCAAACTACTCATCCCAAACTATTGGTTTCAGACAACATTCACCTACGAAATACTAGAAAACCTTAGCTCAGAAAAGCCTGAAATAGCAAACTACACATCCCATATCATAATGTTCTGACAACACATACCTATGAAAGGCTAAGAAACCTAGCTCAGAAAAGTCGAAAATAGCAAACTACACATCCCAAATCATAGGTTTCAGACACCACACACCTATGAAAGACTAAGAAATCCAACTCAGAAAAGTCAAAAATAGCAAACTACATATCCCAAATCATAGGTTTCAGTCAACACACACCAACGAAAGACTAAGAAACCTAGCTCAGAAAAGTCAAAAATAGCAAACTACTCATCCCAAACTATTGGTTTCAGACAACATTCACCTACGAAATACTAGAAAACTTTAGCTCAGAAAAGCCTGAAATAGCAAACTACACATCCCAAATCATAATTTTCTGACAACACATACCTAAGAAAGGCTAAGAAACCTAGCTCAGAAAAGTCGAAAATAGCAAACTACACATCCCAAATCATAGGTTTCAGACATCACACACCTATGAAAGACTAAGAAATCCAACTCAGAAAAGCCCGAAATAGTAATTTACATATCCCAAATCATAAGTTTCAGACAGCATTCACCTACGAAATACTAAGAAACCCTAGCTCAGAAAAGTCTGAAATAGCAAACTACACATCCCAAATCATAGGTTTCAGACATCACACACCTATGAAAGACTAAGAAATCCAACTCAGAAAAGCCCGAAATAGTAATTTACATATCCCAAATCATAAGTTTCAGACAGCATTCACCTACGAAATACTAAGAAACCTTAGCTCAGAAAAGTCTGAAATAGCCAAGTACTCATCCCAAACTCGAAGTTTCAGACAAAAAACACCTATGAGTGACTAAGAATCCTAGCTCTGAAAAGTCCAAAAAGCAAACTATATCTCCCAAGTCATAATTTTCTGAAAGGACACACCTATGAAAGGCTATGAAATCTAGCTCAGAAAAGTCAAAAATAGCAAATTAACCATCCCAAATCATAGGTTTCAGTCAACACACACCTACGAATGGCTAAGAAATCCTGCTCAGAAAGGTCAAAAAATAGCAACCCACACACCCCAAATCATAGGTTTCAGACACCACACACCTATGAAAGACTAAGAAATCCGGTTATGAAAAGTCAAAAATAGCAAATTACATATCCCAAATCATAGGTTTCAGACAACACTCACCTATGAACGGCTAAGAAACCTAGCTCAGAAAAGTCAAAAATAGCAAACTACATATCCCAAATCATAGGTTTCAGTCAACACACACCAACGAAAGACTAAGAAACCTAGCTCAGAAAAGTCAAAAATAGCAAACTACTCATCCCAAACTATTGGTTTCAGACAACATTCACCTACGAAATACTAGAAAACCTTAGCTCAGAAAAGCCTGAAATAGCAAACTACACATCCCAAATCATAATGTTCTGACAACACATACCTATGAAAGGCTAAGAAACCTAGCTCAGAAAAGTCGAAAATAGCAAATTACACATCCCAAATCATAGGTTTCAGACACCACACGCCTATGAAAGACTAAGAAATCCAACTCAGAAAAGCCCGAAATAGTAATTTACATATCCCAAACTATAGGTTTCAGACAGCATTCACCTATGAAATACTAAGAAACCTTAGCTCAGAAAAGTCTGAAATAGCCAACTACTCATCCCAAACTCGAAGTTTCAGGCAACAAACACCTATGAGTGACTAAGAATCCCAGCTCTGAAAAGTCCAAAAAGCAAACTACACTTTCCCAAATCATAGGTTTCAGTCAACACACACCTACGAATGGCTAAGAAATCCAGCTCAGAAATGTCAAAAAATAGCAACCCACACATCCCAAATCATAGGTTTCAGACACCACACACCGACGAAAGACTAAGAAATCCGGTTATGAAAAGTCGGAAATAGCAAATTACATATCCCAAATCATAGGTTTCAGACAACATTCACCTACGAAATACTAGAAAACCTTAGCTCAGAAAAGCCTGAAATAGCAAACTATACATCCCAAATCATAATTTTCTGACAACACATACCTATGAAAGGCTAAGAAATCCAGCTCAGAAAAGTCAAAAGTAGCAATCCACCCATCCCAAATCATAGGTTTCAGACACCACACACCTATGAAAGACTAAGAAATCCAACTCAGAAAAGTCAAAAATAGCAAACTACATATCCCAAATCATAAGTTTCAGTCAACACACACCAACGAAAGGCTAAGAAACCTAGCTCATAAAAGCCTGAAATAGCAAACTACTCATCCCAAACTATTGGTTTCAGACAACATTTACCTAGGAAATACTAGGAAACCTTAGCTCAGAAAAGTCTGAAGCAGCAAACTACACATCCCAAATCATAGGTTTCAGACAACACACATCAACGAAAGACGGGGGCTCGGGGAGAGCCTTTGAGGGTCTGTGGGTCCCTTGAGGGCCGGGTGGTCCTTTGGGAGCTTGGGGGACCTTTGAGGACCAGGGGAGGGCCTTTTGGGGTCTGAGGAGGGCGTTTTGGGGATAACATTTCGAAATTTTTACTTTTTAGTTTACTTTTTGCGGCGCATCCTGTGGCGTTTTCCTGGCCCGCGGCGCATCCTTGCGGCGCATCCCTGCGGCGCTTCTCCCGACCCGCGGCGAATCCCCCTGCGGCGCATCCCCTTGCGGCGCTTTCCTGGCCCGCGACGCTTTCTCGGGCCCGGGGACCTTTGGGGACCGGGGGAGGGCCTTTGGGGCACAGGGAGGGCCTTTTGGGGTCTGGGGGGGAGCACTTGAGGGCCGATGGGTCCTTTGGAAGCCCGGTGGACCTTTGGGGACCGGGTGAGGGCCTCTGGGGTCCGGGGGGCCCTTTGGGAGTCCGGGGGCCCTTTGAGGACCAGGGGAGGGCCTTTGGGGGTCTGAGGAGGGCGTTTGGGGGGCTGGGGCTCTTTGGGAGCTTGGGGGGGGACCTTTGAGTACCGGTGGCTTCCTTCGGGGTTGGGTAGGGGGATTGGAACCCTTTGGATCGGGGTAGGGCGATCGGGGCTCTTTGGGGTTGTGGTAGGGGACCTCACAACACTGTTCAATGGAACTTGTGTATTATAACGACCACACTCAAAAATCATCTTTTAAATCATCTTTTAAATCAACGTCTCTAACGGTTTCGCCGAAATAATTCCATAAGCTGTCTAAAACCGTTTCGCCCAAATAATCCCTAAAAGTAATTTCATCGTGTTCCTTTTGTTTGGCATCTCTGTGCTTTCACATTTCAAATTTCTAGGAAACCCTTTCCTACGTTAATCTCTTCATCTCATAAATTTTCCTAGCTAAACTATTATGGTTTCGTTAGAATAACAATTTATCTCTCCGACTTAAAGCTCCGTGAAGCCGTATTTAAAAATAGAATTTCTATCTCTTTAGACTCCCACATAATTCCAAGATAACAAGTGATGTCATTTCTAATTCCTGACACTATAGATTAATGAAGCCCCTATTTAAAAATAGAATATTAATTTTTCTCTCTGACCTAAAGAACGTTTATCCCTCAGACCTAAGATTAAAGAAGCCTTAATGTTTCTTAATTCCCCTTCGTGAAGCCCTATTTAAAAATAGAATATTAATTTTTCTCTCTGACCTAAAGAACGTTTATCCCTCAGACCTAAGATTAAAGAAGCCTTAATGTTTCTTAATTCCCCCTTCGTGAAGCCCTATTTAAAAATAGAATATTAATTTTTCTCTCTGACCTAAAGAACGTTTATCCACAGACCTAAGATTAAAGAAGCCTTAATGTTTCTTAATTCCCCACGCTCGTGAATCAATAATTCCCCCATCGATTATGTAAATCACCCCTCATGTCATTCGCACGTGGCCAAACAACAACAGATCGATTGACCTTGACCCCCATTAGACTCGATCGATAATCCTTGAATAAATTATGTCCCGTCAGCATTAAACTAAATTGTAGATGGCAGCAGGGGTGCGTGACACGAGCTTTAGGGTCACCTCTACTAATACCGTTAATAAGGGTTTTGAGAGGGGGTTAGGCTTATCTGATATGAGAATTGTGCAATGATTGACGAGTATGATGAAAAGTGCAGATTATGCAACCCGTGTAAATTGCATAGAGAATATGCCATACAAATTAAAGGTTGTAATTCCTGTCTTGAAGAGGTGTGTGACTCACACCCAAGAGGACACCTATGCTCTAATTGTCATTATGATAAATGTAATCAGTGGGAGAATACATTTACCATTGGCTCTCAGCATTTCCCCTGCCAATGCAACACAGCTCATAACCTGTTGTTTTTGAACATGAAGAATTGCTGAAGTGATAATGACATTTGTATCAGGTGCTGCAGCAAGTGTTTTTCTCAAAATGAAATTCGATGGAGCCAATTGTAACTTTATGTACATCTTAACATTGGGAGGCAACCATTGGGATATATTAAATATATCAGGATTTAATATTCCAACTAGATGATACTCCTGGGTTACTGCAGCAGTTAACTCACCGTCAGTATCAATATCTGATCTATATTCTGAGCCTAATGCCTGTCCTCTCAACTCCTTATATGAATTTGGAGTCATCATCATAAATTGTATATAGCTTGCATATTTGGATAAATTATTGCTAGTGCTCACCAATGTTCCATTAATGAATACATTAATTTGTTTGAACAAATTGTATAGGATACAGTTTTCATAGGACAGGCCATCGCCAGCATTGGGAGTTGTATTGTCTGACTTTTTCTTCACCACAACATTTAAATCAATAAATGTTGATGATAAACCAATGAAATAATCTTCATTGGAAAACATCTGAAAGTGTATATTTTCTGAGAGGGGTTGTTGAGGATGAAATTGTTCATAATAGCCATACTTGACACTGACATCAACATTTTCAGAATTGAATAGATTCAATGAGGAGCTGATTGATGGATGCGATTCTTTGTGGGGAGATAGGTCATCTTAAGAGAAGAAATCCTTCTTTGATCTAACAATCTTTTTCTTCTTCTTCTTATTAGTCTTCTTCCTTTTATTCCTCAAAGTCGTTGTTGACGTCTTTCGCTTCCCACCTGGGTAGAGACTGATGACCACGCACTCTTTTTAATCCCTTCCCATTTTGCTGAGATTTTAATTGTTCACCAACGGCTCATGCTTAAGATCTAATATTTTCTTTAACACTCTCGCTGAAATTTTTACCCGATCCCCAGTCCTGTAGTGTTGAGGCAACAAAATTTGATGCAGCAGGTACAAGATATTTTCTTGGCAAGGGGTAGTGCACAACGAAATAGCCAAGCAAACCAACTACCAAGATCATAGCCAGATATTGTAGTACGACCCCTTGTAATAGTCCAATCCATGACCTATTTGACGGGGACTCAGAGGACCAACATAGCAGTCAATATTAGGACAGACAAATGGAATTTTTCTTTGTTCATCTTAGGCAACGACGATAGGTCGAAAATGGCATGTAATCACGGCTAAACCTTTTGTTATTGCCAGAGGATCACCCAATTCACTTCTTAGTGTTAAATGACGGAGTTCCACATATGAAGTGTTTACAGGAACATATTGAAGATGCTTTCTCATAGGCAGCGCGCCAGCGCTGCCTAAGTAAAGGACGATGTGGGCACAATGTGTTTTTTCTCCATACCCGGGCACTTGTATCGAAGGAGTTGTCGTAGAAGCTTCAAAAAGGGCTCATTCGATTGGAAAATGGAGTGGCTAGTGCCCTTTTTAGTATTCGAAAGTGATTGGAGAGCAAATAGCCCCCCCCCACATGTCCATAATCCCCCAAACACATCCAATCAAAATTTTGACATAGCCATTTTGTTCAGCGTAGTTGATTTCCAGATAGAAAATATGTATTTAAGGAGGACACTCCCCCACAACCCTCGGGGCAAGGGTTTTAAGTTATGCTCTGAGGGCATATAAGAACGATGTTGGCACAATGTACTATTTATTATTTTTTCCTTTAGAGCAGGATGCTTCATATGGAAGGGGTCGTCGTAGAAACTTCAAAAGGGGCTTATTCGACTGGAAATTGAGAGCTCTAGTGCCCTTTTAATAGTCGAAAGTGATTGAGGGCATCAAGCCCCTCTCACGCCCACCATTTTCCAAAACACATCCAATCAAATTTTGTTCAACGTAGTTGAACTTTCTGGAAATTAGGTCTTTTAGGATGATAACCCCCTCAGAGGCCTCAGGGCAAGGGTTGTAAGTTATGCCCTGGGGGCATATAGGGTTTATATAGAAAGTTGTTGTATAAATTATAGGCAGCGCGATCGCGCTGCCTAAGTAAAGAACGGGGACACTTGAGAAGGAGACAAGAAACGGGGACTAAGTAAAGAGGAGAACATTCCCCCAAAACCCTCAAGACAAGGGTTTTAAGTTATGCCCTGGGGGCATATAAGAACGATGTTGGCACAATGTATTATTTAATAATTTTTTCCGTTAGAGCAGGGCACTTCGTATCGAAGAAGTTGTCGTAGAAACTTCGAAAAGCGCTCATTCAATTGGAAATCGGAGTGGCATATTTGTGCCCTTTTTAATAGTCGAAAGTGATTGGAAGGCTACTAACACCCCTTCCACATCCACTATATCCCAAACACATCAAATCATGATTTTTAGGTAGCCATTTTGTTAAGCGTAGTTGATTTCCAGATAGAAATTATGTTCTTGAGGACAGTCCCCCACAGCCCTTAGGGCAAGGGTTGTAAGTTATACCCTGGGGACATATAAGGTTTTTTATAGAAGGCGTTGTCGTAGAAACTTTAAAAAAGGATCATTCGATTGGAAGTTCAAAGGGCCAGTGCCCTTTTTTTAGTCGAAAGTAATTAGAGGGCAACTAACCTGCCTCTCACGCCCACCTTTTCCCAAACAAATCTAATCAAAACTTCGCGATAGCCACTTTATTCAACGTAGTTTAAGTTCTGGAAATTGGTCTTTTGTAGGATGACAACCCCCCCCCCCCCACAGCCATCAGGGCAAGGGTTGTAAATTATGCCCAGGGGGCATATAACATTTTTATATAACGCGTTGTCGTAGGAACTTCAAAAGGGGCTTATTCCATTGGATATTATAATGGCTAGTGCCCTTTTTAATAGTCGAAAGTTATTGGAAAGCAAATAACACCCTTTCTTCGCCCACCATTTCCCCAAGCACATCCAATAAAAATTTTAAGTGGCCATTTTGTTCCACGCAGTTCAAAGTTCAGGAAATTATACCTTTGAGCAGGACACTCCCCCCAGAGTCTTCAGGGTAAGGGTTATAAGTTATGCCCTGGGGGCATATAAGGTTTTTATTGAAATTTTTGTCGTAGAAACTTGAAAAACGGCTCATTCGATTGGAAATTCAAAGGGCTAGTGCCCTTTTTAATTTTCAAAAGTGATTTGAAGGCAACTAACCCCCCTTTCACGCCCATTTTTTCTCCAAACACATCCAATCAATATTTTAGATAGCCATTTTATTCAACGTAGTTGAAAGTTTTCAAAATTAGGTCTTTAAGGATGACAACCCCTCCCCCCCTACAGCCCTCAGGGCAAGGGTTGTAAGTTCTGCCCTGGGGGCGTATAAGGTTTTTATTGAAAGCTTAGAAACTTCAAAAGGGCTCATTCAATTGGAAATTGAAAGGGCTAGTGTTTTTTAATAGTTGCAAGGGATTGGAGAGCGACTCACGCCCACCATTTTCCCAAACACATCCACTCAAAATTTTGAGATATCCATTTTGTTCAACGTAGTTGAAAGTTCTCCAAAAAGGTCTTTTAGGATAATAACCCCCTCAAAGCCCTCAGTGCAAGGGTTGTAAGTTATGCCCTGGGGGCATATAAAGTTTATATAGAATGTTGTTATAGAAGTTTCAAAAAGGGCTCATTTGATTGGAAATTAAAATTGCCCTTTTTAATAGTCGAAAGTGAGTGGAGAGTAATTAACCCCCCCCCCCCTCTTACGCCCACCATTTCCCCAAAAACATTCAATCAAAGTTTAGAGATAGCCATTTTGTTCAACGTAGTTGAAAGTTCTCGAAATTGTATATTTAAGGATGACAAACCCCCCAGAGCCCCAAGGGCAAAGGTTGTAAGTTCTTCCCTGGGGGTATATAAGGTTTTTATAGATAGAGTGGTCGTAAAACTTCAAAAGAGGCTCATTCAATTCAAATTTAGAGGGCTAGTGCCCTTTGTAATAGTCGAAAGGGATTGGAGGGTAACTAACCCCCCTCTCACGCCTACTATTCCTGCAAACACATCAAATCAAAATTTTCAGATAGCCATTTTGTTCAACGTAGTAGAAAGTTCTGGAAATTATGTCTTTGAGACTGACAACCCCCCCCCCCCAGCACTCAGGGCAAGTGTTCTAAGTAATGCCCTGGAGGCATATAATATTTTATTGAAAGTTTTGTCGTAGAAACTTCAAAAGGGCTCTTTTAATTGGAAATTGAAAGGCCTAGGCCATTTTAAATACTTGAAAGTGATTAGAGAGTGACTACCGCCCCTCTCACGCCCACCATTTCCCCAAACACATCCAATCAAAATTTTTAGATAGCCATGTTGTTTAACGTAGTTGAAAGTTCTGGAAATTCGGTCTTGGAGGATGACAACCATCCTAACAGACCTTAGGGTAAGGGTTGTAATTTATGCACTGGGGGCATATAAGGTGTTTATAGAAAGCACTGTCGTTTCCAAAAGGGCTCATTCGTTTGGAAATCGAAAGGCCTAGTCGAGAGGCCCAGTCAAGTAAAAGCCGCCGAGAATCTGTTCATCTTTGGTGTCTCGTAGACGATAAGTTATGGGTTTTTGGTGTCTACGATTTTTGCCACTTTATTAAGTTCAGTGGACCTCAAGTAATTTCCCTTTTCAAAACATCGGTTGTTCTATTAAATTGAACAGTATCACCAACATCACACCATACGAGTACATTCTACTTGCATTCAGTGTTTTTAGTCGCTATGCGTATGCCATTCCATTGCGGACAAAGAGAGGTGTTGCAGTTGCTCAGGCTATAGAAAGTATTCTTGAACAATATTCGTATAAAAAAATAAACTTAAGGTAAAATAAACTTTAAATCGTAATTGAAATTGTGTATAAATACCGGTACGAAATATTGCTGACTAACGTTTATATTGCATGATTGATGTGCAACCCCTCTAAAGTTACTCCCTCCCGATGAAATTTCCTGCCATAAATGATCATGATCGATTATCTTCCTCTTTCCCCCTTCCCCCCAGTACCATCATAAATTTCCCCCTTACAAACCCAGCATATTTCACGATTTTTAATGGCCAATCTGTCATCTGGTGATAGAATCATAGGATAGTGTAGCCTATATAGCGTAGGCGGGAAATTGCGCCATTTGCTGTTTTAATAAGACTGGTCAATGCCGTGCGCACGTCTTCCCCACCCAATGACTCAACTACATCTAACACTTCCATGGTATTATGAGAGTCTCTTTCGGCGTGAGTGTAAGACACCCCGATGACTAAACTTCAGAGAGGGCTCATTTGATTGGAAATTGAAAGTTCTAGTTCAGTGTTTAAGAGTAAAAAGAGATTAGAGGATAACTAGTCCCACCCCCGCCCCTTTTTTCCCGAATACATCCCACAAATTTTTTTTGATAGCCTTTAAGTTAAAAATTGTTCAAAAGTTAGATAACAAAAACTCAGGTGTCGATACAAACCCCTGGGGCCTGGGAGCAGGCGTTGTAAATTATGCCCTGGGGCATATATGGTGCTTATGAAAGGGATGCTCGCATAAACTTCAAAGAGGGTTCATTTGATTAGAAATTGAAAGTTCGAGCTAACTTTTTAATAGCCAAAATAGATCTGAGGGCAACTAGCCCCCCACGCCTTCTTTTTCCAAACCCATCGGATGAAAATTTTGAGATATACATTTTGTTAAAAAAAAATGGTTCAAAGCTAGGATTAGAAAAACTCCGGTGTCAATACAGCCCCCCGGGGCCCGAGGGAAGGCGTTCTAAGCTATGCCCTAGAGACATGTATGGTTCTTATGAAACGGTTGCTCATATAAACTTCATAGAGGGCTCATTTGATTGAAAATTGAAAGTTCTACTTCACTTTTTAAGAGTCAAGAGATTTAAGGGCAACTAGCCCCCCACGCCCTTTTTTTCCCAAACCCATCCGCTACAAATTTTGAGATAGCCGGTTTTTTAAAATTGTTCAAAAATTAGATAGCAAAAACTCCGGTGTCAACACAACCCCCCAGGGCCTGGGGAGTAGGCGTTGTAAGTGTTGTCCTTGGCGCGTATATGGCTCTTATGAAAGGAATGCTCGTATAAACTTCAGAGAGGGCTCATTTGATTGAAATTGAAAGTTCTAGTTCACTTTTTAAGAGTCAAAAGATATCCGAGGGCAACTAGCCCCCCCCCCACGCCCTTTTTTCCCAAATGCAACCGATATAAAATTTTAAGATAGTTATTTTTGTTAAAAATAGTTCAAAGATCGTATAACAAAAACTCCGGCGTCGACAAAACCCTCCAGGGCCCAGGGGCAGGCGTTGTAAGTTATGCCCTGGAGGCCTAATGGTTCTTATGGAAGGGATGCTCGTACAAACTTCAAAGAGGGCTCATTTGATTGGAAATTGAAAGTTCTAGTTCACTTTTTAAGATTCAAAAGAGACTGGTGGGCACCTATCCCCCCCCCCTCCACGGCCTTTTTTTCTCAAACCCATCTGGTAAGAACTGTGAGATAGCCATTTCAAAAAAAAATAGTTCAAAGACCATATAACAAAACTCTGGGGTCAACACAGCCCCCCAGGGCCCGTTGGCTGGCATTGTAAGTTATGCCCTGGGGGAATTTGTAGTTCTTATGGAAGGTATGCTCGTAAAAACTTCAGAAAGGGCTCATTTGATTGGAAATTCAAAGTTCTAGTTCAGTGTTTAAGAGTCAAAGCCACACACCCTTTTTTCCCCAAGCCTATCCGATAAAATTTTTAATATAGACATTTCATTAAAATAGTTCAAAGGTCAGATAAGAAAAACTCCTGTGTCGACGCAACCCCCCAGGGCCCGGAGGCAGGCGTTATAAGTAAATCTCTGGGGGCATGTATGGTTTTTATGGAAGGGATGCTCGTATAAACTTCGGATAGGGTTCATTTCATCGGGAATTGAAAGTTTTCGTTCACTTTTTAAGATTCAAAAGAGATAGGAGGGCAACTAGCCCCCCCCCTTCTACTCCCTAAATACATAAGATAAAAATTTTGAGAGAGAACTTTTGGTTAAAAAGATCTATTTAGATAACAAAAGCTGCAGTGTCAACACAGCCCCCCAGGGCCCAGGGGTAAACTTTGTAAGTTATTTAGTGCCCTTTTTAATATTCGAAAGTGATTGGAGAGCAACTAGCCCCCCCCCCCCCCACGCCCATAATTCCCCAAAACACATCCAATCAAAATTGTGATATAGCCATTTTGTTCAGCGTGGTTGATTTCCAGATAGAAAATATGATTTTGAGGAGGACACTCCCCCACAAACCCTCAGGGCAAGGGCTTTAAGTTAAGCCCTGGGGGCATATAAGGCTTTTATAGCAGGCGTTGTCGTAGAAACTTCAAAACAGGCTCATTCGATTGGAAATTCAAAGGGTTAGTGCCCTTTTAAAAATCGAAAGGGATTCGAGGGCAGCTAGCCCCCCTCCCACGCCCATCATTCCCCCAAATACATCCGATCAAAATTTTGAGATAGGCATTTTGTCAACGTTGCTGATTTCCATAGAAATTATCTTTTTGAGGAGGACACTCCCCCACAACCCTCGGGGCACATAAGGTTTTTATCGAAGGCGTTGTCGTAGAAACTTCAAAACAGACTCATTCGATTGGAAATTCAAAGGGCGCTTGTCCTTTTTAATAGTCGAAAATGATTGGAGGGCAACTAGCCCCCCCCCACGCCCATCATTCCTCCAAACACATCCAATCAAAATTTTGAGATAGCCATTTTGTTCAGCGTAGTTGATTTCAAGATAGCAAATATGTTTTTGAGGAGGACACTCCCCCACAGCCCTCAGGGCAAAGGTTTTAAGTTATGCCCTGGGGGCATATAAGGCTTTTACAGAAGGCGTTGTCGTAGAGACTTCAAACAGGCTCATTCGATTGGGAATTCAAAGGGCTAGTGCCCTTTTTAATAGTTTAAAGTGAATGGAGGGCAACTAGCCCCCCACGCCCATCATTCCCCAAAACACATCCAATCAGAATTTTGAGATAGCCATTTTGTTCAGCGTAGGCTAGTTGATTTCCGGGTAGAAAATATGTTTTTTAGGAGGACACTCCCCCAGAGGACACTCTCCCACAACCCTTGGGGCAAGGGTTTTAAGTTATGCCCTGGGGGCATATAAGGATTTACAAGAAGTCGTTGTCGTAGAAACTTCAAAACAGGCTCATTCGATTGGAAATTCAAAGGGCTAGTTCCCTTCTTAATAGTCGAAAGTGATTGGAGGGGATCTAGCCCCTCCCCCATGCCCATCATTCCCCCAAACACATCCAATCAAAATTTTGATATAGCCATTTTGTTCAGCGTGGTTGATTTCCAGATAGAAAATATGTTTTTGAGGAGGACACTCCCCAACAACCCTCGGGGCAAGGGTTTTAAGTTATGTCCCGGGGTATATAAGGTTTTTATAGAAGGCGTTGTCATAGAAACTTCAAAAGGGGCTCATGTGATTGGAAATTCAAAGGGCTAGTGCCCTTTTTGATAGTCGTAACTGATTGGAGGGCAAATAGCCCCCCCCCCCACGTTCATCATTCACCCAAACACATCCTATTAAAATTTTTAGATAGCCATTTTGTTTAGCGTAGGCTAGTTGATTTCCAGATAGAAAATATGTTTTTAAGAAGGACACTCCCCCACAACTCTCTGGGCAAGGGTTTTAAGTTATACCCTGGGCGCATATAAGGTTTTTATAGAAGGCGTTGTCGTAGAAACTTCAAAAAAGGCTAATTCGATTGGAAATTCCAAGGCTAGTGCTCTTTTTAATAGTCGAAAGTGATTAGTAATATTTTTTGTTGATGTTGTTGTTTAGACCAGGGCACTTCGTATCGAAGGAGTTATCGTGGGAACTTCGAAAGGGGCTCATTCGATTGAAAATAGAAAGGGTTGATGCCCTTTTTAACCCTTTCCGACGAAGCGGTTCCAACGTGAAACCACCTTTTTATATTTTTTTACGATGATCCGTATGTGGTAAAAATAATAAACCACTGGTCTAACATATGCCTAGCAACGCTATCTGACGGGCAAAATTTTATGGGCAGCCTAATTGACATCTAGTGAGGTGACACCTAGTATTTAGATTGGACCACGTGCTGTTTTTTAATAAAAAGTAAGAAAGTTTAAAATACTTGGAAATAGTAGTATCTTTAATATTGTTTTTCTGTCAATTTGTTCTTTGTGTAGTAGAGTACAAGTTAGTATCATCACAGTTACAGATATGAAGCACGATAAGAAGATATTGGACATGAGAGGCTGGTCATCCCCAATGACCACCTTGCAACATATGCTAAAAAGTTTTTTGTTTTTTTTTTGGCGTAGTTTGAGCTTGAGACCACTTCAGCAGCTCGACAAAAAATGAAACTCGAGCAATTTCCACAAAACTGAGTTTAGCATCTAAAATCTTAAAATAAATTTGCTCATTTTATTTTTTAATTCTAAATTCTTGATCTGATTGACCACATCGTATTTCAAACAAACTTCTAAGCTATTCAGAAAGGTGTTTCGTTCACCCCAATTACTCGAGATGAAATGAAAGTTTTTTTAGCAATAAGTATGCTTATGGGTGTCAGACAGTACCATCTTATTGAGATTTCTGGTCAAGTCACGATGAACTCAGAGATAATTACATCTCTGGACTGATGAATATAAGCCGTTTCAGCTGGCTTCTTGCTCATGTTCATCTCAATAACAATTTGATCTTACCTCGGAAAGGAAGTGACAACTATGACAAACTCTACAAGATCAGGCCTCTGATTGAAGAACTACGCTCAAGCTTTTGGAAGATTTAAAAGCCTACCAAAGAGCAGGCCGTCGACGAAAGCATGCTCAAATTCAAAGGACGCATTGCTTTCAAACATTATATGCCTATGAAGCCCATAAAACGAGGCTACAAGATCTAGGTCAGAGCAGACACGCACGGTTTCGTTTGTGATTTTTAGGTCTACACCAGGAAGTTATCTGACACTAGAGAGTTTGGACTTGGAGAACGAGTAGTTATCGATCGGGATTGGAAGGCAAAATTATCACATTTATTGTGACAATTTCTTCAGTTCAGTAAACCTCATGGAAAAAAGGAAGAACAACAAGCTCTACTGCTGTGATGCAAATCGGGCAAACCGTAAAGGTTTACCCAAACTAAAAGCCGAAAAAGAGCTGAGACGAGGTGATTCGGACTACGCTGTGAGTTCAGATGGAATCTTTTGTGTATACTGGAAGGACAAATGATGTGTACAACTTCTTTCGACGATTTATAAAGGAAGAGAAGTGACACAGATCGGTAGGAAGGAGAAAGTTGGATCTATTGCCCAAGTTACATGCCCAAACGTGGTCGTCGAGTACTACAAGTTTATGGGATGCGTCGACAAAGTTGATATGTTGAAGTCTCAATGGATTGACAGAAAAAGCAGAAGTGGTGGCACCGCCTACTGTGGCACTTCATAGACATTACAACGATCAATGCCTTTGTCTTGTTCAAGTTGTCCACTATACCAGATGTTAACAAGATGACGTTGAAAGAATTTAGATGTCGCATTGTTACTGGTTTGGTCGGAAGTTATTTGTGCAAGGGTGAGAGAGGTCGGGCATCCAAAAAATTGAAAGTTTTCCCCAAATTCAAGCCTTACGTTCCTCCATAAAAGAGATTGGATCAATAAAAAACACTTACCTGTTCAAGCTACTTCAAGGAGATGTGCTCAATGCAGTACAAAGATTGAGCCCCATCGCACAAAATAGCAATGTTCAGTTTGCAAAGTTCTATTGTGCATGAATTACACAAAGAACTGCATTAGTTCTTTTCACTAGAAGTGAGGTTTTTTCTGCACATGTTTCAAGGTGGTCTCTACCAGACACCACCTTATATTGGAATAAATTTTTTTTAGTTCAATATTTGTCGGTTTCTAAGCCCAGGGACACAGGAAACGTAAAAAAAAGCGAAATTTTCTGACGATTTCATAATTCGTGCCGGAAAGGGTTAATAGTCGAAAGTGATTGGAGGGCAACTAATCCCCTTCCACTCTCACCCTCCCATTGGCCCATTATGTTTAAAAACTAAATGTTGCCTTAAGATTAAATCAAAATGCACTGTGATAATGCTAATTCCCAATAAGGCATCTCAGCAGCATCCCAAGAACAACTGAGGGTATTATGTTCCAACTTTCGAGGCTAATTCTGCTCTTAAAATTTAACCAAATCAAAATAGTGTAAGTGTATCCAAGCTATCAAAGAAAGTAAATAGATTTTTTTGCGAATGGTATCAAGTTTTCCATTTCACGTCAACTAGAGGAGGTATGAAACTAAGTTAAACAGTACTATTTGTGTCCAAATTTTTAAAATGGTGTATGTTGTTAAAAATTGCTGAAAATTTTTCTCCAGCCTACAAATAGCAGGCCAAACTATAAAGTCTTAAAAAACGAAAAGATTTAAAGTGTTATTTTCTTTTTCCCTGAAAAGACTACGTCAATATAAAACGAACAGAAATTAATTAAAAAAAATTTTTTCCACAAAGTAAGTTTTCAAAGAAAAGTAAAGAACTCCATTAAACAAAAAATGAGCAAAAATAAAATCAAATAATCTACCAAGCCCGAAACTACTACAAATCAGCATCGATAAATAAATGAAACCCAAAACGAACAGAAATTACAATAAATAACCAAGTCAAACTCAAAACGAGCAGAAATTAACATAAGTTGGGCGCAAAACCCTATGCCTTCCCAAGGCCAGAACAAAATTTGCACTTTACTGAAAAAATACAAATGAATGTGCATTGTCAGTTTAATATACATATAATGATATTTAGTAATCAAAATGTTAAAATTATTTGATTTATTAAAGTTATAAAAGTAAAAACATTTATATTATTTCCAGTAAAGTGCAAATTTTGTTCTGGCCTTGGGAAGGCATAGGGGTTTTGCGCCCAACTTATGTTAATTTCTGCTCATTTTTGAGTTTGACTCGGTTATTTATTGTAATTTCTGTTCGTTTTGGGTTTGAAAACGAACAGTGAACCTTTGAAAAGGTTCACTCGACATCGGCATTGCCATGTGACAGGGACAAACCGGCCTTTACTACCCCAGAGATCTGGGGGAACTTTTGGTTACCTTGACCGTCTTTCAGGTCAAAAAAATACTTCCAAAATTCTTTAACACTATGTGTGGCAATTGTCGGCTCAGGCTCAAGCTGTAGTAGCGCCCACTCATCTTTGACTCTGCCACAGTTTACAGTGAAAGGCATCACTTGACAGATCTTCAACAAGTCGGAGGAACTTCTGGGAAGCTTATGATTTTCACGGCAAAGGCAACGAAAATATTTCAAGACGGATCCAGGTGGAGGCATCTTTTGAAAAATATGCTTGGACGCAGAAACGTAGGCTTCTTTGACCTTGGTACGAAACTGAGCACGTTCTAACTCTGACAGATTTGCAAGGCATTCTCCAACTCCTTGACCATACTCTACGTTTTCTAAGGAAAGAAAGCTATCAAACATGTCTAAATCTGCGACCACAACGCTCCATCTCCTGTGAATATCCGCTAAAACATCAGGTTTCAAGCACCTACTCAGCGGGATAAGCAGAAGCCTGCTCATTTCTTCATATAGAACATGGACCAGAGGATCCTCCCGCTGAAACATTCCAGTGAAGCCAGCAAACAGGTCAGCCAGTGAGACGACGAACAAACCAGAGCTTTTGTTGCAGGTGATTTTAGCAACGAAACGATTTCATTATATCCACTGGACTTCATTAACTGTTTCTGTTTTGAAGGAATGTACTTAAAAAAACTCAGTAAGTCCGTCCCACTGCTCGAGGAGCCTCCTCGCTGCTTCTCCAAGAGTAAGCCACCGGGAAGCAACATGTTTCACAAAACTATGAGCTGGAAGCCCAAGGGAACATTGTATCTTCGTGTATTCCTCTGCACGTAGCGGCCACCAGGGAAAAAAATAGTACACACGAATTACAAGGTCAGAAACAGCCTGTCCGTGAACTTCTAAGCCTTTCAAAAAGCATTGTGAATCATATGAATATTACAGGTGCCAACATCAATGAGACCTCTGTCACTACTTACCAACTTAACCTCTTCATTAAAAAGTCGCCACACTTTCTTGTTGACATTTGGACCGTCGCTACCCAACATCAGAAGATTAGCAGAAGGTAAATCGGCATTAGCCAAGGACTGTTGCAAATGTGCTAGCAGATCCTTTTCTGTGGCTCTTCCGACAAAGAAAGTCTCCAAATGACAGCAGGAAACTTTTTCTGCCAACTCAGACCAATATTGTATCATGACGTTCAGTTCTTTCACACCTTCGGTGTTTGTTGTTTCATCACATAGCAATGTGAAAAAGGAAGAGCCAATGTCTTCAAGGAGCCTTTTTCTAAAATAGGGATACAATGCTTCTGTTATTATATAGCCGAGCTTGGTTTGCCCAAGACAGAAGTCTTTAGCAGCAGGATCTCCAAACATTGCTCTAAAAACATCACCGAGACCATCGCACGAAGCTGCTGACATGTCTGATACCACATTCTTTAGAGCCCAAATCAGTTCTGCCGTTAGCGACGCATCTCTCTTTGCGATCATTTGCAGTTCAACTTGGTGATCCTTTCCGGAAGCAAGAGTCGAATGTTCACAGGCAGCAGATCTTGGCTGAAGAATTAGCTGCAAGGGATTCAGCGAAGCTCTCACATTTTCTACGTGCTTTGCTCCTTGGGAATGTTGCAGTATCGCTTGCCACCCTTTAACACAACTGAGAGTCTTGCAACAAACTTTACAAAAAGCCTCTTCATCACTCTTTGCCGATGCACACCAGTCACCCGCGCATCGTCCCGAGTCGTAGACTTTTTTTTAACCAAGTGGAGTTGGACTTACACTTCCCCATTGCCAGAACCTTCAACACTGAATAACATTAAAATCTGCAAAAAAACATTAATATCTAACGGTGCTACAAAGTGGATATTACCATGGCCCTCGTTAGCATGCCATTGAAACAGTCAAAACTGTGTCCTGGACATTCTTAAGACAAGGAATAGTATGGGTGCAACTGTGAAATGATCAGGTAAAACACAAATCATGTTTTTGTTACACTACATATGTGTAGATGTGTCTACTTGTGTGTCAGATGTGTATCTGACAAAACCATTTTATTACATGTTTTCGCACGTTTAAGCATTATTTGAAAAGAAAATGAAAAAAAAGTCCAAGCGCCATAAAATAAAACAAGATAATAACGCACATGGCCAACCACTACGCTTTATGACGGGAACGCAGTTCATTGGCCTAATGTGCTTTTAAAGGTTCCTCTTCAAAAAAGTGCCTTTTAGGAACTTTTCAACAAAATAGTGACTTTTTAGGGACCTTTTCAAAAATAGTGACTTTTAGGGAAATAGTGACCTCGGTGGCAGCCCTGTAGTTTACTTTTTATAAGTCAAAAGTGATCGGAGGGGATCTAGCCTCCTCCCCCACTCCTTTTCCCCTAAATACATCAGATAAAATTTTGAGATAGACATTTTGTTAGAAATAGTTCAGTTTAGATTAAAAAAACACCGGTGTCGACACAGCCCCACCGGGCCCAAGGGGAAGTGTTGCAATTTATGCCCTGGGGGTATATGGTTGTTATGGAGGGAATGCTCGTATAAAGCTCATAGAGGGCTGATTTGATTAGAAATTGAAAGTTGTAGTTCACTTTTCAAGAGTCAAAAGTGATCGGAGGGCAGCTAGTCCCCCCCCGTCCTTTTCCCCCCAAATGCATCAGATAAAAATTTTTTAGATAGTCATTTTGTCAATAACAGTTCAACAGAACAAAACTTCCTGTGTCGACACAATCCTCCAGGGCCCAGGAACATGCGTTGTAAGTTATGCCCTGGGGGCATATATGGTTCTTATGGAAGGGATGCTCGTATAAACTTTAAAGAGGGATCATTTGTTTGGAAATTGAAAGTTCTAGTTCACTTTTTAAGAATCAAAAGAGATCGTAGGGCAACTAGCCCCCCCCCCCCCTCCACGCCCTTTTTTCCCAAAATGCATCAAATAAAAAATTTGAGATTGCCATTTTTTTAAAAATAGTTAAAAGGTTAGATAACAAAACTCTGGTGTCGACAACCCCCCCCCCCCCTCAGGGCCCAGGGCAGGCGTTGTAAGTTATGTCCTGAGGGCAAATATGGTTCTTATAAAAGGAATAGGCGTATAAACTTCAGAAAGGGCTCATTTGATTGGAAACTAAAAGTTCTAGTTCACTTTTTCAGAGTCAAAGAGATCGGAGGGCAACTAGCCGCTCCTCCTCCACGCCTTTTTTCTCCAACCCCATCCGATAAAAAATTTTGGATGGCCATTTTGTTAAAAATAGTTCAAACATTAGATATTAAAACTTTTGGGCCGACACAACCCCCCCATGGCCCGGGGACAGAGGTTGTAAGTTATGCCCTGAGGGCATATATGGTTCTTCTAGAAGGGATGCTTGTATAAACTTCAGGGAGGGCTCATTTGATTTAAAATTGAAAGTTCTAGTTCACTTTTATAGAGTCAAAAGAGATCAAAGGGTAATTAGCCCCCCCCGCGCCCTTATTTCCCAAAACCCATCATATAAAAATGCTCGTGTAAAACATCAGCTCATTCAAAACATCAGATATTAAAACTCCAGGGTCGAAACAACCCCGCAGTTATTTGACTGAAAATAAAAAGTTCTAGTTCACTTTTGAAGCGTCAAAAGAGATCAAAGGGCAATTAGCCCCCCCCCTCCTCACCCCACGCCCTTTTTCCCCAAATCTATCCGATAAAAATTTTGAGATAGCCATTTTGTTAAAAATAGTTCAAACATCAGATAATAAAAACTCCGAGGTTGACACAAACCCATTTTTTCACTTTGATATTGTTACTTTGATACCAGTTTTGATACTTCGATGAACATTTGATTTTTTTTTTTAAGTTTGATATTGAAATAAGGAATTTTTAAAAACTTGAAATTTTTGCAATCAAAAATAAACAAAACTTAACTAAAAAAAAACTTTCCGAAAAATAAGTTTTTCAAAGAAAAGTAAAGATCATTTTAGAATTAAGCTGAGCAGATATACAATAGATATTAATGTAATATACAATAGATATACATATATACAATAGATATACATACAATACATAGATATACATACAATACAATAGATATATATACAATAGATATACATACAATAGGTATTAATGTAAATGAATTAACAAATTCTAAAACGAGTGAAACTGAAATTGAATATGCAAATCAAGCTTGAAACGAACAAAAAACACTACAAAAGTCTACACTGTAAAAGTCTAAAACCTACTGCGTCATTGGCGCTTTACTGAAAACTATATGCATCTTGAACAGTCTTGGAAAGTATAAACAACATCGAATTGAATATTAGATATATAATGATATTAATTGTTGAAATATCCATCAGTTCAAGAATTTATTTCACTGTAATATTATTTTTGTTTTCAATGCTTTAAGAACCGGAAAAGAAAATATTTGTAATATAATTCGTTTTCAGTGAAGCACCAATGACGCAGTAGGCTTTTGGTTTTTATTTACAGTTAAGGAAGAGGGCAGTATCCAAATTCTTGTTTGTAGCGAAACTATATTCGTCTTGAACAACTTTAGAAAGAACTAATAAATTAAAATGAATATTTAATGTATAATGATATTAATTGCTGAAAGCTCATCAGTTAAAAACTTTACTGTAATTTTTAATATTTAGTACAAAAGAAAATATTTGTAATAAAATTGGTTTTCAGTAAAGCGCCAATGACGCAGTAGGTTTTAGACTTTTACAGTGAGAGAAGGAGGCGATACCAAAACTCTTGTTTGTAGAGATTTTTATTCATTTTAAGCTTGATCTGCATACTCAATTTAAGTTTCACTCGTTTTAGAATCTATTCATTTACATTAATATCTATTGTATGTTTGTTTGCATTGATTGTATATTTAATTTCTGTTCGTTTTAAGTTTCATTTATGCTTCAATAGCCAAATATTTTTTTTTGTTTTAAGCTTTACTTTCATATTCAACCTAAGCATTACTCGCTTTAGGATCTATTTATTCATTTATATTATTACTTTTTGTATGTTTTTTGCTATGAATGTTTATTTAATGTCAGAGGCAACGCTATAGCGTTGCCTCTAAAACTTATTCTTAGTCTTAGAGACTTAGTCTTCTTAATGTTAATTTTCAAAAACTATTATTGTACCCTGAACCCGCAAAACCTTTAAAAATTCCTTCATTTTGTTAACATATTCATCTAGGATACTCAAATCATCAGCATAATCTAAGCCTAAGAGATTTTTACTTCCGCATTTGATTTTGTATTCTTCCATTGGCTTTGCTGTACTCATTAGGACAAAGTCCGTTAAAGTGATCTATATAAATGGGGATGTTGAGAAAAATCAAAACACACTATGTAAATGCTAATTGTCAAAATGGCCTATCAGCAATATCTCAGGAACGGCTGAGTATAATAAGCTGAAACTCTCAGATGCTGTTGAGCGGGATGTTGAACCAATCAAAAGACACTATCTGCATAGTACTATCTCCACAGTGGTATTAAATGGCCTATCAGCAATATCTCAGGAACGGCTGAGGATAATAAGCTGAAACTCTCAGATGCTGTTGAGCGGGATGTTGAACCAATCAAAAGACACTATCTGCATAGTACTATCTCCACAGTGGTATTAAATGGCCTATCAGCAATATCTCAGGAACGGCTGAGGATAATAAGCTGAAACTCTCAGATGCTGTTGAGCGGGATGTTGAACCAATCAAAAGACACTATCTGCATAGTACTATCTCCACAGTGGTATTAAATGGCCTATCAGCAATATCTCAGGAACGGCTGAGGATAATAAGCTGAAACTCTCAGATGCTGTTGAGCGGGATGTTGAACCAATCAAAAGACACTATCTGCATAGTACTATCTCCACAGTGGTATTAAATGGCCTATCAGCAATATCTCAGGAACGGCTGAGGATAATAAGCTGAAACTCTCAGATGCTGTTGAGCGGGATGTTGAACCAATCAAAAGACACTATCTGCATAGTACTATCTCCACAGTGGTATTAAATGGCCTATCAGCAATATCTCAGGAACGGCTGAGGATAATAAGCTGAAACTCTCAGATGCTGTTGAGCGGGATGTTGAACCAATCAAAAGACACTATCTGCATAGTACTATCTCCACAGTGGTATGAAATGGCCTATCAGCAATATCTCAGGAACGGCTGAGGATAATAAGCTGAAACTCTCAGATGCTGTTGAGCGGGATGTTGAACCAATCAAAAGACACTATCTGCATAGTACTATCTCCACAGTGGTATTATAACTAATGGAGCAAATGCTACAACTACTACTACTGCAATTACATGCAACTACGACTAATTGTGATTAAGACTACGATCACTTGCGACTGCAACTACTTGCAACTGCGATCGCATGCGACTGCAACCACGACTACTTGAAACTACTACTACTTTTACTACTACAACTATGATTGCAAATGCTACTGCTACTTCTATTGTTACTGATACTATCACTACTGCTACCACTATGATTGAACTTGACCAAAAGTTTAAATGCATCCTGGTTATCCAAATGACATAGATGTAAGATCTAAAGAAACGAATAGAATATTAAGCTGAAACTGTTAGGAAAAGTTGGGGGATTTAAAACTAAATAAAAAGGCACCATGTATTATCCAGCTTGTCAAAATGGCGCCTGTAAAACATAATCAGGAAGAGCTAAGTTTATTACGTTTGCAATTTTAGAGTATGTTGTTATGGATGTTGAACTAAATAAAAGGACAAAATCCAAGTTGCCGAAAGGGCACATCTGCAATATATCAGGAACGGCTAAGAGTAAAAAGTTGAAAATTTCAGAGAACAGCGAGGGGGATGCTGGACTAGATCAAAAGTAACTCTTCACATCCAAAGTAGTCAAAAGGCCGTACGTGCGATATCTCAGGAACGGCTAGGGGGATTAAGTTGAAACTTCCAGGCCCTGTTAAAAGGGATGTTCGACTAATATTTGTCTATGCTCAAAGGTTGTAACATGATGGGGGTCAGAATGGCTTCAACCCCATATAAGCCGATAATTTCTTAGACCACACTGCTTTTCCATTTACGAAAAATTGAGCAAGAAAAACGGGTTTTAATTTTGATAAAGCAGTGAATAAATACAACAAAATAAACACTTAAATTAAACAAAACACACTCCAAATATTTCGCCCCACGTCCGGGAGCCTTTCTCAACGGGAAAAAAAGGGAGAAAATGAAACAAAAAATGTTCTTTTTTTAAACTTAACCTACATCGAAATCCAACATACTAAATACACGAAAAGAAAGAAAAAACAAAAGAAACAAAAATATAAAAATAAGTAAGTAGGAATCAAAACTCACATATTAAATAATAACTTCCATGCACTGGCGTATAAACAAAATCGAATGTCTATAATGATACACTTGTCTCCTCACAATGCATAAATGGAAATCTATCTAAAAATGAAGAATATATTTATACTTGAATACAACAATAAAGGTCAGCTGACCCCCGGCCCATAACCCCCTGATTAAATCTAAGGGGGTTAGCTGACCTTTATTGTTTTGTTCAAGTATAAATATTTTCTTCATTTTTGATAGATTTCCATTTATACGTTGTGAGGAGACGAGTGTATCATTATAGATATTCGATTTTGTTTATACGCCAGTTCATGGAAGTTATTATTTAATATGTGAGTTTTGATTCCTACTACTTATTTTTTTATGTTTTTTTTTCTATTCTTTTTCTTTCTCTTCGTGTGTTGTATTTCGATGTAAGTTCAGTTTAAAAAAAGAACATTTTTTTTTTGTTTTCTTCCTTTTTTTCCCCGTTGAGAAAGGCTCCCGGACGTGGGGCTGACATATTCGGAGTGTGTTTGTTTAATTAAGTGTTTATTTTGTTGTATTTATTCACTGTTTTATCAAAATTAAAACCCGTTTTTCTTGCTCAATTTTTCGTAAATGGGAAAGCAGTGTGCCGGGTTTAAACCCCCCCCCCCCGAAATTTTTGACCGAGTCGAAAATAAGTCGAAAATTAGTAAAACCTAGGTAAAAATTAATAAAATTAGTCGAAAACTGAGTCAAAAATTAGTAACCCCCCCCCCGAAAAAAATCCTGGATCCACCCTTGCCTAGAGAGTTAGTTCTCTCCTCCCTTCTCTTTTCCTCCTGTATCTCTCCTTTTCAATTTGTTTAATTCATTTATTTTGATTGGCATGGTAGTTTTTGTTGCTGTTGTTTAATTATTACTTTTCTTTGTTCGTTTCTGAATTTTTCTTTTTTCTTACTTTTTTTTCTTCTTGTCCTTCTGTTTGATTTTAGTGCTTTAATATTCGGCTATATCATTTTTATGGACGATCTAAAAAAGAGCTAACAAACCACCTCTTATGCCTAGAGAGTTAGCTCTCTCCTCCCTTCTTTTTCCCCTCTATCTTTCCTTTTCAATTTAATTCATTTATTTTGATTGACATGGTATTTTTTGTTGTTGTTGTGTTTTTTTTTCTTTTTTCTTCTTGTCCTTCTGTTTGATTTTAGTGCTATTATTTAAGGTTATGTTTAGTATCCCACTCTCACAGGCCAAAGAGCCTTTGTGGGGGTCTAAAATATTGTAATTTTCCCTCTGTTTCTTTTAAATAAATTGATTGATTGATTAATTGATTGAACAGAAGAAAATTAGTTAGTATTAGCTGTAGTGGTTAGTTTTCCCATTTTTACCCCGTTTTTTTTTTTTTTTTTTTTTGTTCGATACTATGTCATGAAACAAAAAAATCATTTCTTTAAGTAGTCTATTTACATATTATTTTTACTGAAAACAAAAACAAGATTTAATTTCATATATAAAATAATACATCAGCCAGCGGTTTCCTTAGTTCCTAGTTGATTTTCAGTTTTTTCAAATTCTTTCTGCATCAAATCATCTTCGGGCTCTTGAACTTGTTCAACGGACACAACCTGGAAAAATTCGGCGGATTTAGTTTTGAAATACAGGAAAGAATAAAAGCATCATGACTTACTTACTTGACTTAGGTCTCCTGCCAGGTGCTAGTCGGCGTAGAGAGTGACGTCTGCCTCCTCCATCCACTTCAGTCCATTGCAAGGGTTCGCGCTTCACTTGGTCTGATATTTGCCATCGCTAGGAACTCGGATACGCTGTTGGACCATCGCTTCTTTAGTTGGCCGCGAGGTCGCTTCAAACCGGCTTTGACAGGGTCAAAGTCAAAGGTCATCTTTGCAGGTAAGTGCGGGGGGCATCATAATAGATCAAAATAAACAGACATGCGTATGGACCTATCAAAGATTATCTGAGAAGAAGAAGACATTAGAAAGCTGAAACACGATATTTTTCAGCATTTTACATTTTCATAAACCAGGTTTCAATTTGTGCATTGGCTGAGATATTATACCGGCTGGTAAACGGCCCCAGCGGCTTGTTCAATACTCGAGACGGCACTTTTATCACTGAATAGCTTCTTGGCACCCATTCCTTAGTTGAATTGGCTTGTGGTAGTGTTCCCAGCTTGTTCGCCTGGTAATACAAGTTACCAAAGACTAATGTCCTTTGGCTTTATTTAGCGCATTAGTCACGCCAGCCAAAAATTCATCATTCCAGAAACTTCATGCTTTTCGAAATGAAGTGACACCAGCTATTTATACAAACAACAAAGGGTAAAACAATGAGGAATTATTCTAAGACAGTGAACATTTTTTTAACATGAATTTTACAGCTACCTATATCTAAGGACCATCATCAACAAAGCACAGATAAGCCTTATTTTATATTTATATCTGTTTTGCTGATGATAGCCCTTAGATATAGAACCGGTATATTCATTTAGAAAATTTTTCACTGTTTAGAATAATTCTCGTTGTTTCACTCTTTGTTGTTTGTATTATGGAAAGCCGGTGTGATCTTCGTCATTATTTTCAGCTATTTTTACCGTGCCATTAACGTTCGTGTTCACTTGGAAAATAGCAGTTTTCAGGTGTGAATGGACCTAAAACGGATCCAGATTGAAAATTTTTCCTTTCTTTGATGTTTTTGATACTTTAAATTTTTATCCCTGCCACATTGCAAAAGCCTCCGATCATCTATTCCAGAAACTATTTGAGACACTGGCCGTATTCTAGACTTCTTTCTTTAAATAATCTCAAATTCAATGAATCTGAGTTAATATATCCAGAGCTCATGTGATGTATTTGCACCTAGATTAAACTATGACAAAAATGATCCAATAAACAGGTTCCTTCTGCTAAGAGCGTTTATATAGAAATTGAAGTAATTTATAATGGAAAACTAAAAGTAGTTTTTTTTTTTAGCTAAAAGTGTTTTTTTTTTTACATAAATCTACGCCCAGTTTTCTTTATTACTAATATCTTGACAGCTAATCCCTGGCCCTCCCTTGATCACAAAAGAAATTTAAAAGAAAAGCCAGTAAAAAGAAAGAGAGGTCTCCCTCCAAGGCCTGACCCCCCTCCAACAAAGACTTATTAACAAAATTTTGTTCCAAAAATCATTGGAGCTTACCCCTGGCCCACCCTCCCCCTCCCCCACAAAAAAATAAATGATATTTTATTACAAATATCATGAGAGCTAACCCCTGGCCCTCCCTTGATAGCAAAGAAAGTAAAAAGGAAAGCCAGTAAAAAGAAAGAGAGGTTTCCCTCCAAGGCCTGACCCCCTCCAAAAACACTTATTAACAACATTTTGTTCCAAAAATCATTGGAGCCTACCCCTGAATCTGATGTAACGTGTGTTGTTGCGTATGGCGAGGTACCATCGAAAAAATGTTTTGATTGCTGCAATCATTTGCAAGATCTTATTTTTGATTTAATAAAGGGTGGACAACAATGATCATTTACTGCAATTTTCGTTTGACTTCCTTCCATTTTCTAAGCAAGGTTTTAAGAATGCAAGAATGGGTATGAAAATTACTGATGAGAAGACTAAATCACTTAGACTAGGAATGAATGAGGGTAAAGAGGTGATATTAAATGAAGAGAAAATTAATCAAGTAGGTATCCCCACATACCTGGTGGCATTAGTGTTAAAGATGGTAGATAAAGTGAAGATGTAAAAAGTAACCTAGTAAAGGTCCATGGTGCTCTTTCACAGATGAAAAAAAATTGGGACAAACAAGAAGAGGTACTGGTTAAGAAAGCGGTAAACACGCAATATATTATATAGGGAAGATGCTTAAGAAACTAGTCAAACGGGTTTCTTTCAATAGAAAATAGGATCGCAAACCGTCGTTTGTCACTGCGTTTATAATATTTAAACTTTTTTTTCGGGGGGGGGGGGGGGGGGGGGAAAGGTACCTAGATTAGGTTACTTATTTAAGATATGCTATGCTTTACCCCCCCCCCCCCCCCCCCCCCCCTTAATGTGCTGATATATATCCAAAATTTGTTTCTAAACTATTATATTTTCATCCTATTTTGTTTTATTTCATTAGCATTAACGAAACTTCACTTATCGGGTTTTTTACCGCTTTCTTAACCAGTACCCAGGTAGATAAGCTTGAGTACAAAGATCAGGATATTAGAAGCGGTTTTTGAAACGAGGGGGTTTCGAAAGGCTCAGAAAAATTTGTTAAATGCTTTCCAGAAGAATTGTATCAGGGAAGTCTTAGGTACTGACTGCTAAACAACAAAAACAAGAAGAACAATAGGGAATTCTTTTCGTAAGACAGTGAAGATAATTTGAATGAATATTTCGGCCCTATGTCCAAGGGCCGTCCTCAGCAAGGCAAAACATATAAAAGAAGAAAAACACAACAATATGCGACCAATACAACTAATAAGCAAGATTTTTCAAAACAGTCCCACCATCATTACTTCAGCGAAGTTCAACAAGGACTGATAAAAAGTGAGGTAGAACAAGGTGATTCATTGAGATGAAAGAAAAATAATTTAAAAAGACGTTCTTATTGCTAATCCAGCCTTTTTGGCAGCTAACCTCAAAGGTCTTTTTGTGACCGATTCTGTGTTAATGTCTATTGCTTTTCTAAAATATTTTGTAAGATCATTTTTAATCAAATTCGATAAAAAGAGCATTTAATTTATATTCCCCCAAGTTCCTATTTAAGGATATTTTATTATTAATCTCAAGTCTGATTTCAATTACTTCTCGAACTACCTGTTTTATGCCTAGGTCATTGCTAATAAGGGCAGATTCATCAAAAAGTATTTTGTGGCTAGGATTTTCAAATACATGACTGCCTAAAGCAGAATCAAATGAAACAGTAGCAATATTAGAACTTAGAGCTTTGATAATATCATCTTTATGCTGTTGTATGCGTTTCTCTAAATTCTGGTGAGCTCTACCCACATAGTGTTTACCACAATTGCATGGTATTTGATAGACCCCTCTTTGGAGAGTAATGGGGTTTAATTTTTACCAGAATTTAGGAAATTTATGATTTTGAAATTATTGGTAAATACTATATATAGATTATTTTGTGTGCAAAGTTTTTTAAAATTTGTAGTGATTTTTGGTATGCAAGGAAGGTAAATTATGTTTGAGGGCTTGTCGGGAATCTCACATGGCAAAATATCATTAATTTTACGGGAGTGTCTTTTCAGTCTACGGTTAATTACACTATTAATAAATAAAATAGGATACCCATTTCCATAAAGTACGTCCCTGATAAAGTTTAGTTCTGCTGTGATGCGGGAATCAGAACGTTTAGAGGTTTCTAACGTTTAAAACGTTTAGAAGGTTTTTATTTAAACGTTTAGAATCAGAATGTTTAGGGCACGATCGACAACAGACTGAGGTATCTTATTCAACGTTTAGAACGTTCAGCGTTTAAAACGTTAAAAACGATTAGAACGTTTTTATCTAAACGTTTAGAACGTTTAGAATAAGAATGTTTAGGGCACGATCGACGAGAGAGACTGAGGTATCTGACAGATACCTCAGGCAAATAGAACTGAAGTGTATATAAAATTACCTCAGGTATGTAGAATTGAAGCATGTTTTGGACACCGTTTTTCAAAGTAACAATTGATGACGGACAAGACGTACAGGATCCTTGCAACTTCAACTTCACAACACCATCTGAAATGAATAAATAGATCTTAATACAAGTTCTCATGATGTGAGATATACCCCCCCCCCCTTCCATAAAAAACTTAGAGCAAGTTATAATAAACATTTAAAATAAACATTTATTTTAATGATAAACATTTTTATGCATAGATTTGATTTTTAGACCTTCAGTGATATTTAAATTCCTTTTCAATTCCTATTTGGGAATATTCTTACATAATTTTACTCATCCAATCACTGTTCTTTACCCAGTTTAGTGGCAATTACTGGTAGTGTTTGTCTTTTCCTACAGCAAGCAGGGACTTTACACTTTCTAGAGCTCCATGACGATATTTTTTTGGCTCATTTTCTGCTGATTTTTTTTTTACACGCGTTCTTTATTTTCAAAATTAGCCCCCGCTAAGTGTTAAAACTGCATATAGAAGTTTATTCATTAAAAACTGAGTTCCTGGGTTTTTCTAATTATTTAAGACGTATATGGTTGTGTAAGTTTCCAGTTGAGCGATTTAAAAGAATCCGATTTCATTTTCACTGTCCTTGTTACTTTAAAGTATGTGAAGGATTGGAAATGGGGTTATATATTACTTCTCGTTGATTTATTACTAAAAAGATAGAGAGGAACTAATTATAAGTGCCCATCTTTTTTCTATTAGATAAAAATTTCTGGTATTTGAGAAACAGAGAGAGTTTATTATTCACCAATAAATACATTTTAAAATCACAATAGGACTACTCCCCCTCGAAAGGCTCCATAGCCATGGATACAAGGGGGAAACGAAAGGCTTTTTACAGACTCGATTATATCCATGATTTCGACTGATTAGCAAGAAGTCTATGAAAGCTGACACTAGGGTTATAAAAGAAAATTTAAGCTAAAAAATGATCAAACTTTATTTATTTATTTACTGAACACACCACCATTCACATAACATGATAAGACGGAGTAGAGGAGTAAGAAACAAAGAAAAAAAGCCAACAAACAAAACAAAACACAAGCACAACGAACCAATTCCTACACTAACACTTGTCATAGCAACGACAACTAACTATAAAAATAAAACATGAATTAGAATCAAATTTAAATATTACTGCACTAAATATGGTCATGATACACGACATACAAAAATACTATTGAATTAAAACAGGATACCAAACATTCTGTGAAGAAATAAGTTTTCGGTTATGCTTGGCAATTAATTTAGAAATTGCAAGATCAGGGTCAGCGAGTTTAAATTTCTAATCAATGAAAAATTCCGATGCCAAGATGATATCCGAAGCAAATGCTTAGTGAACTGAAAGAAAATGGACCGAACTTTCAGACAATCAGTTCTAGCAAACAGCTTCCATAACGGAGCAATATACAAGATGTGGGGGGGGGGGGGGCTAGAGCATCAAAAAGGCTAGTTAAAAGTAGGCGGTTGAATTGAAATTTTGCTGCAACAATCGATGCATAACAAGCAGATATACGTCCTACAAGATGGTCTAGGAGCAGGGATCGGTGGCAGCGTATCGATGAAACAATGGGAAGACCTAGATAAAAGAGATGGTCAACGGCTCTAACAGTGGCATCGCCAAGCACTATAGAGGACGGTGACTCACCTTTCCAATTAAAAAGCACTATTTCAGACTTATCAGCATTGAAACGAAGGCCAAGTTTAAGATACTCCTGTTGAAGTGTGACTAAGACCTCATTCATTCTTTGGAGGGTACGGCTGAGATTTAAAACGTCATCTGCATAACAAACTAGAGACAGATTCAATGAAGATAGTATCAGAGATGTGGGGCACAACTTTGAAAATTGTACATTTTATACGAGAAAAAAAGTTCAAAATAAACGATAGCTTCGCCAAGATCCAACATTTTAGGAGGGACGGGGAGACTTTTGAGTGGGGTAAGGATAAAAAAAACTTGGTTCTGAACCACTACTTTTCGATTTTTGTATTCACACTTTGAACCAATCAAAAGAAAGAGTCCCCTTTTGTACTCCCCTGTATACACACGGAAATATACAACTTCCAAAACGTTAGAATTCGCGAGCAAGAATTATATTAGCATTGTCATTTTTATGTTAATTTTGTTGTCCTTTTTGTGACCAATGTGGCTCTACTATTGAAATATATCATAAACGTTCGGAAACTGATTTTGCTAACTGAGATTTTTTTCTTCTTAGAACTGAAAGAAATTCTTTACGGCAGGGATTTATGTTGAAGTTTCGTAGCATATTTGTTAAGGGGCGTTTGTTTCTTCTTTCTTTGTTTATGTTAACATTTAAATTTAGTTTGTTTGGTTGTTAGCAAACCAACCTATTGACACCTAAACTTGCGTGCATAAATGTATACAGAACCACAACTATACGATAAATAAATGAAGGCTCAGTTCTACCATAGCCAATGTAATATTATATAATATATTAATCAAATAGGCTATACTATAGAGACCAAGTCCGTATACAGGAATGGGGAGTTTAATAATAAAAGACACAGTTTTATTTGATAACTTGAATAAGAAGTGTGAAGGGGTGCTCCCTCTGTAAGGAAGATGATGTAGATTTGGACCATTTTCTCGGGGAGTACCCAGTGCTTTCTGATTTCAGGGGGAAATGTTTACATTTAATTGGTTGCAGCTTCCTGACATTTTTCAATATAATCACCTGACAACATTAAGTTGAGTTGGTGTGAATATAGATAAATGCTTGGAAAGAAGGAAAAGTTTATGGGATTAAGTTATTTTGTCTCTGGATTAGATATTTGTCGAAACGATCAAAAATGGGGGGGGGGGGTTTAACTCGCTTTGTGGTTGTTAGGTATTTGTTTTTAATTCTTCTAATTTTGGCTTTTATTGAATTTTTTAGTTTAGGTTTTTTTTCTTTAGTTTTAATTAATTTGTTTTCTTCACATTGACTTTTCACGTTTGATTTTGGTTTTTTCTTAGTCTTTTTTCGGTATTTTTCTTAAATATATTTTTTGTTCGCCCCGAAGAAGAGAGGCCGTTGTCCTCTTGAAATATTTGCTTTGTGTGTTTTTCTTTTTTTTTTAGTAACTTCGTTTGGCCTTAAAAACCCCCATTTATGATCGTTTCTTCTTTATATTATGGCAGGCCAATGTTTTTTAAGAAATTATCTATGTATTTGTCGCTTCGTATTCTGTTTTTGTGTGCTTTGTAATTTGTTTTGTCTACAATTTCCTTGTTTTGTATATATTTTTGTGTATTTGGCCCCTGGGCTTTTGAAATAACCTAACCTAACTTGAATAAGAAGCATCTATAAATGCCAAAAAAAATCCCCCCTCCCCATGCGTGCAAGCTTGGTAAAGAGTATAAAAATACCACTGGTTTTCATGCATAATCATACGTGTTTATACATAATACATATAATACATAACCTATATACATAAACATAATATAGTTTACGAAACACTACATTGGGGAACAATTTAAAACATAATTTCAGTTTATTTGGATTTTTTAGCTGTTTTATGGTTGCTGATTTCAAAATTATAGTTAGTTTTCTTCTACCGCGAGAAGTTTTTGCGCTGCAACTTATGTCTAAATTTTACATCTAATTTAAAATTAAAACGACATCATGAAAGATTTGGTTTTTAGTTATGCATGTTCTGTAATATGAATCATATTCTGTAAATTTTATTTTTCAAATTTTCACGAAATGCTAATAGATAGACATATAGATCAGTGTATTTCAAAAGCCCAGGGGCCAAATACACAAAAATATATACAAAACAAGGTAATCGTAAACAAAAAAAATTACACAGCACACAAAAACAGAATACGAAGCGACAAATACATAGATAATTTCTTAAACAACATTGGCCTGCCATAATATAAAGAAGAAACGATCATAAATGGGGGTTTTTAAGGCCAAACGAAATTACTAAAAAAAAAAAAAAAAAACACACACAAAGCAAATATTTCAAGAGGACAACGGCCTCTCTTCTTCGGTGCGAACAAAAATTATATTTAAGCAAAATACCAAAAAAAAAGACTAAGAAAAAGCCAAAATCAAACGTGAAAAGTCAATGTGAAGAAAACAAATCAATTAAACCAATGAAAAAACCTAAACAAAAAAATTCAATAAAAGCCAAAATTAGAAGAATTAAAACCAAATACCTAACAACCACAAAGCGAGTTAAACCCCCCCCCCCCCATTTTTGATCGTTTCGACAAATATATAATCCAGAGACAAAATGACTTAATCACATAAACTTTTCTTTCTTTCCAAGCATTTATTTATATTCACACCAACTCGACTTAATGTTGTCGGGTGATTATATTGAAAAATGTCAGGAAGCTGCAAACCAATTAAATGTAAACATTTCCCCCTGAAATCAGAAAGCACTGGGTACTCCCGGAGAAAATGGTCCAAATCTACATCATCTTCCATACAGAGAGAGCACTCATGCTCCCCTTCACGAATCATACTCTTTCTATCAAATACCTTTGGCCTGCTCCGGATTGGAAAGCAGATTGCCCTTAGTTGTATGTATTGACATGACCCCTTGCCGAGTAAATTTAATTTAAAACAAATATTAAATGTAAAATTTATTTATTTATTATTGCCACTAAGCGGAAAGCTTTCGCTTGCTGCGCAAATATGACGAATTATAAAAAATATTGTAAACTATAATTCCGATAACAGTTTCATAAGTATTTTACAAAAACTGAATTCCAAAGAAATGTATCGTCTCAAGAAAAACAAAATGTTTTATTACAAAAAACAAAGTCTTTGGCGTTCGTTTATAAACGTAAAAACGTAGTCTTTGGCGTTCGTTTATATGTGAACTAAAAGCTTTCCTTGCGTTTACTTTAGCTAATTCTTATCACAAATACTTAAATAGCCCAGCTTTACTTTGTTATGTAACTAGCATTTTTACCATTTGCAGTCAAAAGACTCAAGTCCAAAAGAAAATTTGCAGTCAAATTTTCAAGCAGGTACTTGTATGATAAACGCCCTAGCGTTCAAGTTGTTCATCCATTGACGCATTATAGAATCGGTTTTTTCGTTAGTTTCTTTCAGCTTAGCGTGAGAGAAGACAAAGAGAAGTGACAGAATAGATGGTAAATATATAATTTGGGATATATATTTGCACATTAGGGGGGGGGGGGGTAAAGTATTTGGACAGTGTGAAGTTAGAAAACAAATCATAGTTCATTCAAAACAGTCTCTACAAAACAAAGAAGACGTGGTCCCTGAAAATACGGCCCCTAGCTTGTGGGTTGGTTATAAACCCCAAGTTATTTTTTTTTTGCGAGAGCTTTGAATCATAATTTTGAATTTGAATGATCCCAATAAATAGTTATAGATTTTTGGAGACTTAGATCAATCAACATAAACAATGTTCAAACAAAATAAACAAGACAATGAGACCGGCAACCGATTCCAAATGATGTCAAAACCTCAGTCAGCTGAAACCCCAGCGCCAGTTTTCAACGAGTCAACCCTTTTTGGAAATACAAGAATACGAATCTAATGCAGATCAAAGTGGATGTCTTGCCCCTCAGCTTTCCCGCCCTTACCAGCAGTTTCACTCGCGGTCGACTGAAAACAATACACACATTCAAGTGTACATTGTAATTTAAAAGTTTGAAAAATTAATATATTTTATTCCGGTTAAATATGAATATAGTCTGTTGCTGGTGCCAGTTCAATTCTGGGGACGATTAAGCTTACCCTTTCCACTCATTCTCCCAAAGTCATTAGTCTTCTGTATAAGGGATAGGTTTGCCCCAAGGTTGAAGTGACCTCAAGGACGAAGGTTTTGAAATTGAAAATGATTCCGTTTGTGGCATTTGCCAGTATTAGTTGAATGACTTGGAAAAAGATTTGGGAATACTTAAGTTGTTACCATCAAGACTGGAGGAAGTGCTGACAACCTTCAACTGCTGGGGTCTACTGCTACTAAATTCAGTCACTGTCCAGCCACTGATCATCTGACACGTCTAACCCTAAGGCAGGGTATTTTGTAAAACACGCTGCCAAGTTTCGATGGAGTGAAGCCTTGTAATGGCCGCCAAAATCATACCCGTGGGGTCAACACCCCTGAACATAAGAAGCGTCAAGCGTGGCGCAAGAGAAGATCCCTTGAGGAGCAATCTCAGGTGGGAGAAAGAAGTTCTTTTGCTATTACGCGGCGAGTGGTGGGTGACTCTCCCTATCTTTTGAGTGATGAGTGACCTTGTTCAAACCGATCTAAAACTGGTGAGCAGGATTCTCGGAATGGCGAAATAATGTTGGACACCGCCAAGGCATGCTCTTCTAAAAAGGGAAATATACAGAGATTGACAAGTCCTATCTCAACATATCATGCCAAAGGGGGTACCAGTAGCCCAAATTCAGTAATGAGAAGAACAATTACTTTTTCTGG